>LR738713.1:429707485-429719835 GCA_902687465.1 Secale cereale | reverse complement strand
AGAGCAAGCGGAGTGGGGGGGGGTCTGGGGGTCGGGGTGGCTAGGTTTTCGGGGCCAGGGGGTTAAGGGAGATGGGGTTGGGCCGGCCGACTGGACTAAGGCCCGGTTGGTCCGAGGGGGGGCCCTGGGTTTCCTTTCCTGTTCTTTTTTTGTTTTTAGTTTCCTTTCTTTTTCCTTTTATAGTTTCTACTTTCTTATTAGTTTCATCTTATTTTAGTTCTTGTAAAAACATACAACTAGTCCCTAAATTAGTATTATTAACTATGCCATTGCCACAAACAATTTGGCACTCTAAAGTAAATAGTTTTGTATTTGTTTATTATTTAAAGGCATTTAATAATTGTTTTAGTCACTATTTTAGTTATTATTGTGCATTTAAGAACTTTACAACAACGATGGCTCACCACCAATATTTCCAAATGATTATTTGCATCAACATGAACATTTTAGTTTTAAAGTTTGAAAACTTTTATAGTTGGACTTAATTTTAAAATTTGAATTCGAATGGGGTTAACGTGGTGACGTGGCGTCATTAGCAAAGGGTTACGGTAACTTAATTATCCAGGCGTCACATAGAGTGTGTTGGGATAATGTTCTTTAGCATTTCTTTTGAAAGGCAATGACTGTTTGCTAGTATGTTCGTGTATTATTGTTTTGATGCCAAATTGATAGACTATTGCCTTAAATCACTCGTTTCCCAATATTCGTACCGCAATTGTATTACTTGATTAAGAACATGTTAGGTAGTGATACGTCTTCAACGTATCTATAATTTATGAAGTATTAATGCCATGTTTACAACAATTTTATATGGTTTTAGTATGATTTGAACGGAACTAATCCGGACTGACGATGTTTTGAGCATAACTACCATGGTGTTGTTTTTTGTGCAAAAATAAAAGTTCTCCAAATGCAACGAAACTTTTTGACTATTTTTTTGGAACAAAGGAGGCACCAGAAGCTTCATGGGAGGACCAGAAGGGGCTGGAGGTGCCCACTACCCACCAGGGCGCGCCACCCTCCTCTGGCGTGCCCTGGTGCTTAGTGGGCCCCTTGAGGACCCCCTCAGCGTGAGACCGACGCCAAAAAATCCTATAAATAAATAAATAAACCCCTGGAAATAGCTTTATATAAGAAGTTCCGCCGCCGCAAGCCTCTGCAGCCACGAAAAACCAATCTGGACCCTGTTTCGGGACCTTGTCGGAGGGGAAACCATCACTGGAGACCATTTTTATCATCCCGACGGTCTCAACGACGAGGAGGGAGCAGTCCACCCTTGGGGCTGAGGATTTGTACCAGTAGCTATGTGTTTACTCTCTCTCTCTCTCTCTCTCTCTCTCTCTCTCTCTCTCTCTCTCTCTCTCTCTCTCGTGTTCTTGATTTGGCATGATCTTGATGTACCGCGAGCTTTGTTAATATAGTTGGATCATATGATGTTTCTCCCTCTCTATCTTGTTGTTATGGATTGAGTTTTACTCTTTGAGGTTTCGTTGGTATCGGATTGAATACCTTATAGATTTGAGAACACTTGATGTATGTTTTGGCACTCAACTCGCGGGTTCCCGAGGTGAGATTGGGGTAATCTATGCATGGGGGTTGATGTACATTCTCGTCCTTGTCTCTCCGGTAGAAATCTTGGGGCACTTGTCGGTATCAAAACCGGCGGATCTCGAGTAGGGGGTCCCGAACTATGCGTCTAAGGTCGATGGTTACAGGAGACCGTGGACATGATGTTTACCCAGGTTCGGGCCCTCTCTATGGAGGTAATACCCTACTTCCTGCTTGATTGATCTTGATGAATATGAGTATTACAAGAGTTGATCTACCACGAGATCGTAATGGCTAAACCCTAGAAGCCTAGACTGTATGACTATGGTAATGTGTGTATCCACCATCCGGACTACTCCCTCTGGTTTATATAGACACCGGGGGGATCTAGGGTTACATAGAGTCGGTTACATAAGAAGGAATGTTAATAATTGGTCTCTAAGCTTACCTTCCACGCTAAGGAGAGTCCACTCCGAACACGGGTGCAGTCTTTGGCCTTCATGTCTTCATAGCCCACCAGTCCGGCCCACTGAGAATAGGCAGGACGCCCGAGTGAAGGAAATATGCCCTAGAGGCAATAATAAAGATGTTATTTGTATTTCCTTATATCATGATAAATGTCTTTTATTCATGCTAGAATTGTACTAACCGGAAACTTAGTACATGTGTGAATACATAGACAAAACAGTATGTCCCTAGTATGCCTCTACTAGATTAGCTCATTGATCAAAGATGGTTATGTTTCCTAGCCATAGACATGAGTTGTATTTTGATCAACGGGATCACCTCATTAGGAGAATGATGTGATGGACAAGACCCATCCGTTAGCTTAGCACTATGATCGTTTAGTTTTACTGCTATTGCTTTCTTCATGACTTATACATGTTCCTATGACTATGAGATTATGCAACTCCCGAATACCGGAGGAACACCTTGTGTGCTATCAAATGTCACAACGTAACAGGGTGATCATAAAGATGCTCTACAGGTGTCTCCGAAAGTGTTCGTGGTGTTGGCATAGATCAAGAATAGGATTTGTCACTCCAAGTGTCGGAGAGGTATCTCTGGGCCCTCTCGGTAATGCACATCATAATAAGCCTTGCAAGCAAATGACTAATGAGTTAGTCACGAGATGATGTATTACAGAACGAGTAAAGAGACTTGCCGATAACGAGATTGAACTAGGTATTGAGATACCGACGATCGAATCTCGGGCAAGTAACATACCGATGACAAACGGAACAACATATGTTGTTATGCGGTTTGACCAATAAAGATCTTCGTAGAATATGTAGGAGCAAATATGAGCATCCAGGTTCCGCTATTGGTTATTGACCGGAGATGAGTCTCGGTCATGTCTACATAGTTCTCGAACCCGTAGGGTCCGCACGCTTAATGTTTGATGACGATCAGTATTATTAGTTTATGAGTTTTGATGTACCGAAGGTAGTTCGGAGTCCCGGATAAGATCACGGACACGACGAGGAGTCTCGGAATGTCCGAGACGTAAAGATTGATATATTGGACGACTATATTCAGACAACAGAAGCGTTCCGTAAAGTTTTGGAATTAACCGGAGTGCTGGGGGTTACGAGAACCCGCCGGGGAAGCTATGGGCCTTAATGGGCCATAGGAGAAAGAGAGAAGGAAGGCCAGGGCTGGGCCGCGCGCCCCCCATCCCTTGGTCCGAATTGGACAAGGAAGGAGGGGGGGGGGCGCCCCTTTCCTTCTTCCTCTCCCTCTCCTTCCTTCCCCCTTCTCCCTCTTGGTGATTCCTACTAGGAATAGGATTGAAATCCTATTACTAGTAGGATTGCTCCTCCTAGGTGCGCCATAGGGGCTGGCCGGCCTCCCCCTTGCTCCTTTATATACGGGGGCAGGGGGCACCTCTAGACACACAAGTTGATCTCTCCAGCCGTGTGCGGTGCCCCCCTCCACAGAAACACACCTCGGTCATATCGTTGCAGTGCTTAGGCGAAGCCCTGCGCCAGTAACTTCATCATATCCGTCACCACGCCGTCGTGCTGACGGAACTCTCCCGTGAAGCTCAACTGGATCAAGAGCTCATGGGACGTCATCAAGCTGAACGTGTGCTGAACGCGGAGGTGCCGTACGTTCGGTGCTTGATCAGTTGAATCGCGAAGAAGTTCGACTACATCAACCGCGTCACTTGACGCTTCCGCTTTTGGTCTACAAGGGTACGTAGACACACTCTCCCCTCTCGTTGCTATGCATCTGGTAGATAGATCTTGCGTGATCGTAGGAAAATTTTAAAATACTACGTTACCCAACACCGAGGACCCCTTAGTCCAGGACTCCTTCAGTAGCCCCTGAACCTGGCTTCAATGACGAGGAGTCCGGCACACAGATTGTTATTCGGTGTTGCAAGGCGGGTTCACTTTGCTCTGAACTCCAAGATTGTCTTTGGACGCGATGATACTATCCAGACCTGTCGTACACACCATACACAACCACAGAGAGAATATAATCTTACACGGATCCAATCCACTGACATATTTTGGTAGCATGACGTTACGTCCGATCGGTCATAATTTCGGATCACTTTGTGCCCGACGCTCCATGTCCCGAGACGCGGTTGCCATTAGCACGTCTTGTCAAAGCAGAGATCGTGCCCCCTTATTGCGGGGCTCTCATCAATGCGGGCATGGGTAACCCAACCATGCCGTTTATACAGGCCTTGGGAATAGGAGAGTTTTTTAGGGCGAGTGGGGAGACACTTGATATTCGCGGCCTTTATAAGGGGATAAGGATTCCCTTTTTTCACGCACGCCCTTTCTCTTCCTCGGCCCTTCCGTCCCTGAGCTCCAGCGCCCAAGCTTTTAGCTTCTTCTCGTTCGAGAAAGCACTCCAAATATGTCCGGATCTGGAGCTGGAGGCAAGTGGATGGCCTCCTCCATTAAGAAGAAGGACATCAGGGAGTTTTGGGAGGCTGGATACCTGGCCAAGGAGATCGCTCACCGACTCCCAGTCAAAGGACAGATCGTCCTGACTCCAAATCCCCACGAGAGGGTTGTGTTTCTCACACATTTTGTCCGCGGGCTGGGATTCCCTCTCCACCCGTTCGTCCACGGACTGATGTTTTACTACGGGCTAGATTTCCATGACCTAGCCCCTAACTTCATTCTCAACATCACGGCGTTTATCGTCATGTGCGAGGCCTTTCTCCGCATCCCACCTCATTTCGGCCTATGGCTGAAGACCTTTAATGTGAAACCGAAGGTGGTGGGCGGTCAACAAGCAGAGTGCGGAGGGGCCATGGTGGGCAAGATGCCCAATGTTACCTAGCTTGAAGGCTCCTTCGCGGAGATGGTGAAGGGGTGGAAATCGGGGTGGTTCTACAACACTGAGCTGCGCGACACTGACTGGGCGGCGGCCCCCGAATTCTGATATGGAACCCCGATGCAGATCACCTCCTGGCAAGAGAGGGGCCTATCCTGGGGTCCCTTGGACGGGCTGACTGGGCTCCAGACGTGCTTCCAGAACATGATAGACAGGAAAATCAAGCTTGTCAACGTGATCCAGGTCATGCTCGTTCGTCGGATCCTTTCGTGCCAACGCCGAACTTGCTGTCTGTGGGAGTACGATCCGGCCAAGCACAAGACGCTACAAGAGCTCTTCGGCATGACACACGATGACATCTGGAAAGTGCTCTTCAAGGCCAGTGAGACACCAGCGCCCACGACCGAGGATCGTGGGCTCAGCTTAAAGCGCCAGGCTAATCTAGTAAGTTCTTTCATGTTTTCAAGGTATACCCTTTACTAGCATATTTTGAGGAAAAAGTCTAAGCCTTCTCACCCTTGTTTTACAGGCCTAGATCGAGATAGCAGGGAGGATTAGCTGTCCGGCTTCGCTGCCCGAAGACCAAGAATTCCCATTACTGACGAAAATGCTATTTCTAGCACCTTATGAGGTGCCGGTGAAGACGGCCAAGAAAGCGGCCGGAGGAGCCCGGAGGGGTGCTCGCCGAAAAGACGCTTCGAACATGACGTCCGAAGACGAGACTCACTCTTCGTCCACCGAAGACGATGGCGAGGAGGACGAAGAAGAAGACTCCCCGCCTGAGGTGGGGAGGAAGAAGAGAGCGGCCTCCATGAATCTGGAGGCGACAACCCCCAAGAAGGGGAGGGGCTCCCGCATGGATAACTCCGTGCGGGATATCGACAGTAGTCCGGAGCGACCTCTCCGGACCAAGCCTCGGGCCGCATCGTAAGTACCAAAATCCTTATGTGTGCCCAAACGTCTGGCCTTTCCAATTTTTAATATTGATATGTGTAAATTGTGTTATCCCAGTCCGACCCATGACGTCTCCCCGCGATCCTCCACAGAGAGTTCGCTAAACTCTAAGGAGATGGCTAGCATATCTCGACCACCTGCTTATTCGGTCTCGCCCAAGGGTGATGACGAGGTGGTGTCCCAAAGTACTTTCCCAGACCGCGGGAAGGTTCCGGAGATTGTCAGGGCGGCACTCCAGGATGACTCCTCGGCCGCCGGACATGTGGAGGGAAAAGCCTCCATGGGGACTGGTGATGAAGGTCGGGTTCCATTTGGCCCTCTGCCGGATACTATTCCGGAGACCTTCATGGCTCCGGAGTCCAGCGAGCGGCCATCCCCGAAAGAAGGAGGTGTGCCTGTTCCACCGGTGACCTTTGTCCAACCAGAGGCACCGGATAATCTGCTGGAAGTGCCGCGGGGCGCTTCCATTGTGGATGATCATCGTACCTTTATGGGTACAGTGATCGAGAAGGTTTAGTCCACCAAAAGCGGACTGACCGATGCCTGCGTTAGCCTTCTAACAAGCTTTGAGGTGAGTAATGTAATTGTAGGAAGAATATCACGGTGTAGACAGTAGCCCCCGATGCTCTGTTCGGTGTTCGGAAAGAAAGAGACGAACGGGGATCAAGAATAATTTTCGCAGGAGTCTAACATAAGGTGTCTATGTGAATAAGAAGGCATCGCTGTGGGCTGCTACCGCTCATACTTCAGAGGTCTCCGGACTAATACGGAGATTGGAGCAGGCCGAGGAAGAGCTTGGCCTCGCGAAGAAGCAGCTGGAGGATAGCCAAGGTATGCCGTAACCGGCATGTTCATTTAATCAGGATGAGTGGTATGTGCGGATTAAAGTGTCATGAATTTTATTAGGGGCAACGACCGAGGTGGCAGCCCTCAAGGAGGCGTTAGCCGAGGCCGAGGACAAAGCGGTCAGGGAATGCGCCGCGCGTGAGAAGCACGAGGCCCTGGTTAGCAAGGCCCAGCAAGATCTCCAGGACGCCGTTGAGAGGATCGAGTCCCTGGAGCGTGATTTTAGGACGCAAGAGTCCGAACTTGCGAAAGCCCACCAAAGCGTGCAGGATACTCGAGCCAAAGCCCAGAGTGCCCACCAAGAGATTCAGGCAGGCAAGAAGATTGCGGCGGGTAAGTCTTTTGCTATGCTAAGCAAGTGTGCGAAGGAACCATTCCATGTACTTACCCGAATATGTGATTTCCAGGGGCATTTGCGAATCGGCCGCGCAGCATATCCGATGCTGCCGAGTTTTATCGAGCCAAAGAGGGGATGTCCACGGAGAAGCTATTCTGGTCTCAATATCTTGCACCAGAACATTCGGTGCCCCTTAGCGACCAGCTGAAACAGCTGGTCGAGCTGCATCGGTCGGCCGAGCTAGCCATGAAGGACCTAATAGTCTGGTTGTGGTCTGCCGAGCCCGTACCTAGCGGCTACTTCGGACTTGTAAAGCAGCTTGTGAGTGCCTGTCCACGGCTTGAAGCCGTGAAACGATCGGTCTGCATTGAAGGTGCACGAGTGGCATTTGCCCGCATCAAGATGCATTGGGCGAAGCTGGATGCCAAGAAGTTGATGACCGAGGGGCCGCCAGCGGGCAAGGAGCATCGTCGACCCGAGCTATATTTTGACGAAGTCCTGGAGGGATCCCGCCTTGTGGAGGAGCAATGTACGAAGGATGTGATATTCCCGTGAAAACATTCGGGTTATACGAAATAAGATCGATAGGTAATATGATGCTTGCAATGAAATATTTACCTCCTGTGCGGCCGTTTATTTAGAATCTGAGGGTTGACCAGTCGTCGGCTTCTGCCCCCACGTAGATAGTACAGGGGTGTTCGGGATAAATCTAAACACTCTTTACTCCACATTCTGGTCCTTAAAGGAGGTGTTTAGCGCAACGAACAAGGCAATCAGACTAGGCAGCCTTTATTACCATCACTTAGCCATAGGAGTTTGACAAATGAAGATTTCGGCGAAGCCCCTAGTTTTCAGAAGGACGAACTAGGGGCGCTATACACGCCTAATCGGAGAAAAAACCGATTCCTCGCGTAAAGCGAAAAAATATCTAGGGATTTGAGACCTCTCGAACAGCTGACCAGCTCTTGCCGCATCATGACAGTCAGTTTTCGGCTTTCTCTACTGAGGTGCTCGTCCGGAAGAATCGGGACACAATCGCAGTAGTTCTCCCTTTACTACCCTAGCCGATATAGCGGAACGTAAGGTAGGAAGCACAAGAGCCGGGCAACCCAACTATTGACCAAAGACATGATTCGGAGCCGATGCATATAATGCTATAAGTTCGGTGTGCCGAACTATACTGTAAAAGTGTTCGGACTTTTATTGTCGTACTGCGGGGCGTAATGAAGCCCCTGGCGCAGACATATGTACCAGAGTGCACGTGTGCAATGAGTAATAAATACAAGGGTAAGGAAAAGGAGAGGGGACTCAAGCAATAAGCTTTCACTATCCTTTACTATAATGTAATTAATATATGAAGGTGTACTTGTACAGATAATGTAGTAAGCAAGAAAGGCTATTTGTCATGCCACGACCTAGAGTGAGCCGTGTGTGGGTATGTAAGACAGGTATAGCGATCGTTAGCAAAGATCAGCTGGGGATTCCCCTGTACGCCAAAGCTCCTCGCCGCCTTGATGTGTCCGTCGAATGGGTTGTCGAAGAAACCTTGAAAAGAGAAAATCCAGAAGGAAAAGTAAGGGTGTGCGGATCCAGGGTCGGTCGAATCGTACCGTGGATCGCGAGCTGGTTATGCCTCCATTGATGCCTAGGGAATTTTGAGTGTGTGGCCATGTACACGCGGTAAGAATGCCGCCATTCGATCGAGACTTGGGCGGAGGCAGAATTGCTAGTTAAGCTCTTGACGAGCCGGGTTGTCTCGCCACAGAACGGTCCACACTCTCTTAATGGTGTCCCGGGGTTCAGCCGCCGACTTAGGGTTCTGCTAAAAAAGGTCGTGTTGTACTTCTGTTGCTAAGGCCGCGGTATGCTCCTCGGTACGGAGGGAGCATTTTGTATTTCCATTTACTGTTATGACATCGCGCGGCCCGGGCATCTTGAGCTTGAGATAAGCGTAATGAGGTACCGCATTGAATCAAGCAAACGCGGTTCGTCCAAGCAGTGCGTGATAGCCGCTGCGAAAGGGGACAATATCGAAGAGTAACTCCTCGCTTCGGAAATTTCCCGGGGATCCGAAGACAACTTCGAGTGTGATTGAGCCCGTACATTGGGCCTCAACACCTGGGATGACTCCTTTAAAGGTAGTCTTTGTGGGCTTGATCCGTGATGGGTTAATGCCCATTTTGCGCATTGTATCCTAGTAGAGTAGGTTGAGGCTGCTACCCCCGTCCATTAGGACCCTTGTAAGGTGAAATCCGTCTATGATTGGGTCGAGGACCAGTGCGGCCGAACCACCATGACGGGTACTAGTTGGATGATTTCGACAATCGGAAGGTGATCAGAAATGACGACCATGGATTGGATTTTGGGATGACTGGCTCTACCGCGTAGACGTCCCTTAGTGCTCGTTTGCGCTCCCTTTTGGGGATGTGTGTAGCATATATCATATTCACCGTTTTGACTCAAGGGGAAACTTTTTCTGTTCTCCAATGTTCGGCTGCCGGGACTCTTCATCGTCGTCCTCGCTTTGCGATCCTATTTCCTTGCTCTCAGTATTTGACTTGCTGGCTTGCATGAAAACCCGATAATCTCGGTTGGTATGATTGGCTTGATTATCTAGGGTTCCATGTATCTGGCACGGTCGATCGAGTATGCGGTCCAAGCTGGATGGTCTCTCACTGTGCCTTTTGTAAGGCTTCTTCTGCTGGCCAGATTTGGAGCCACTTAATCCGGCGTGAACTGTCGTGTCATCGGTGTTATTGCCATTACTTCAGCGTTTGTGTGTTATCGCACCTGAACTTGCCGGTGCTGCTTTTGGCCTTGGAGGGGCCTACCGCGTTGGCTGTGTGTTTACTACGAGCCAGCCAACTATCCTCACCCACGCAAAAGCGGGTTATGAGTGCCGTGAGGGCTGCCATTGATTTCGGCTTTTCTTGGCCGAGATGGCGGGCGAGCCATTCGTCACGGATGCTATGTTTGAAGGCCGCTAGGGCTTCCGCATCCGGACAGTCAACGATCTGGTTCTTTTTGGTTAGGAACCTAGTCCAGAATTTTCTGGCTGATTCTCCAAGTTGTTGAACTATATGACTTAAGTCATCGGTGTCTGGTGGTTGGCCCTTTTAGTTTTAGTGGGAGGTATTTGATGGCGTGGAGATCGTCTCCTCTGGCCATATGGATGTGGAGGATAAAATCCTCGATCCATACTGCGGGGTCGGTTGTTCCGTCGTATGATTCTATATTGACGGGCTTGAACCCCTCGGGGAATTCATGATCCAGTACTTCATCTGTGAAGCAGAGAGGGTGTGCGGCGCCTCTATATCGGGCCGCATCGCGGCGTACTTCCAATGAAGTCCGCCTGCGGTTATCGGCCCGGGAGTGACTAGGTTTGTCCCGTCCGAATAGGTAGCCGTCGTTGTGAGACGAAGGGTGTCCTTGCGATCCGTAGATTGATCTGGTGTATCCTGCTCTATTGTCCAGGTCCTGCCGAAGGTCGTATGTATAGTCCCGAGCCGTTTTTTGTCTGTTTTTACGAGGCAGTGGGGTGGGCTGGTGTTCAGCGTGAATTGCCGTTTTATCCCGACCACGAGATGGTCGGTCCACATTGAGTGAGGGAGGTATGGGCTCCGATGCCTCTCATCGAACTGAGGTAACCGTCTACGTTTCGGGTAACTCTTGGCTGGATGCTTGAGGCTGTATTCTTCGGCTGCCAGGACGTCGATCCATCCGTCAATGAGTAGGTCCTGATCAGCTTGAAGCTGTTGCAGCTTTTTCTTCAGGCTTCTTGCAGTGGCTATTAGCTGGCGCTTGAAGCGTTCTTGCTCGAGGGGTGCCTCAGGCATGATGAAGTCCTTGCTGCCGAGGCTCTCCTCCTCCTTGGAGGGTGGATGGTAACTACCGTCATCCAAGTCGTTAGTCATGGCCTGTTTATCAGGGTTGACTTGCCCGTTGTCTTGTTCCTCCTGTTCGGATGTTGTTCCCACAGGGTCTTCGTTGTTTTCGGTGTCATCGAGAGTATTATTTTCTCTGGTGCCAGTGTTGTTGTCTTTTGAGCGACGTGACTTAGAGCGGCGTTTAGGCTGCCATCGTTTGGGCTGTGACTCGGGAGGTTTATTCTCAACTGGATCTTCTTTGTCGTCTTCATCAGCTTTTTTAGGCGTATCAATCATGTACACATCGTATGAGGAAGTGGTCGTCCATCGCCTAGTAATTGGCGGGTTTTGACCCTGCTCCTCATCGTCATCGTCGTCCATGCCGTCGATGTCTTCGGAGCCATAATCAAGCGTGTCGGTTAAGTCCTCGACAGTGGCTATGAAGTGGGTGGCGGGTGGGAAGCAAAACTCTGCGTCGTCAGCCCCTAGTTCTAGCCGGACATAGTTCGATTGTGAGTCTCCTGCCAAGGACATGTTTTTTAACGAGTTTAGCACGTCGCCTAGGGGTGAGTGTTGGAAGATGTCTGTGGCGCCGAATTCTAAAATCGATAACCGATCCAACTCGGTGTCCGCATGCGTATATTGTTCGGAACTTATAATCGGAGACGAGTCCGGAGTTCCGTTGACGCAAATATCGCAAGATGTCGAGTTTGTGTGTGGTTCCAACGCCGCGGACTCTGTGGCCTCGGATGGCACAACCTGCTCCGGATTTAAGGTTGTTGCAGCAACAGGATCCATCTACAGGATGTGATCCGATGACAGATTTAGGTCGTGTTCATCGGAGCTAGGGGGAGCGATCGCCGCGGTCTCAAATTTGTCGAAGATCAAGTCTCCACGGATGTCCGCAACATAGTTCAAGCTCCCGAATCTGAGCTGATAGCCAGGGGCGTAGCTGTCGATCTGCTCCAGATGGCCAAGTGAGTTGGCCTGCAGTACGAAGCCGCCGAATACGAAGATCTGTCCGGGGAGGAAGATTTCTCCATGGACAGCGTCCCTATCAACGATTGAAGGGGCCATCGAACCTTTCGTCGACGGCACAGTGGAACTCTCAATGAAAGCACCAATGTCGGTGTCAAAACCGGCTGATCTCGGGTAGGGGGTCCCGAACTATGCGTCTAAGGTCGATGGTTATAGGAGACTGGGGACACGATGTTTACCCAGGTTCGGGCCCTCTCTATGGAGGTGATACGTCCAAAACGTATCTATACTTTCTGCTTGCTCCATGCCTCTTTTGGGTGATATTGCTACGATATTTATACACTTCCATACACTTTTGATCATATTTGGACTAACCTATTAACTCAGTGCACCCCCAGTGCCAGTTTCTGTTTTCGGCTGTTTTTGTATTTCAGGTTTTCACATTACGAGAACTGCCAGGAAAAATCCAGAAAAATTATATAAAAAATCAGCGTTCCAGAAACTACCGTGCGCCCGAAGGA
>LR738713.1:429668121-429701849 GCA_902687465.1 Secale cereale | reverse complement strand
GGGGGGGGCACC
Organism: Secale cereale; assembly: GCA_902687465.1. Lineage (NCBI taxonomy): Eukaryota > Viridiplantae > Streptophyta > Magnoliopsida > Poales > Poaceae > Secale > Secale cereale. Next base: position 429,701,837 of record LR738713.1, on the reverse strand, counting down.
AGGGCTCCAGGCGCCCTGGCGGCGCGCCCCCTGGGCCGCGCCGGGGGGGCGCCAAGGCCCCCCGAGGCTCCTCCGATGCCCCCCTTTGGCATATATTTAAAGCGTCTCCCGAAACCCTCGAAAGAGGAACTCTTGTTCGCGATCTCATCTCTGTTCCGCCGCCGCCGCCGCTTCCAAGATCAGGAGCACCAGGAGAACCCTTCCCGGCACCCTGCCGGAGGGGAGGATCACCACCGGGAGCCTCTCCACCACCATGGACGCCTCCCGGATGAGTTGTGAGTAGTCTCCCTTGGACCATGAGTCCATGACCAGTAGCTATGTGATGTTCTCCTCCCGTTCTTGTGCTTCACTAATTAGTCCTCATGAGCTGCCCTACATGATCGAGGCACATATGTAATCCTTATGCTGTTGCTATGATGAGTTTGCTGGGATCCGATGGATTATGAGATTATGTTCAGATTGTGTTTGAGTAATATATTTGATTCACCTCTTTTATGTTTATGTTCATAAGTAATTCTTGCATGTTCTCCGTTGTTATTTATTGCTTTGGCCAAGTAGTAGGTAGTGACTCCAAGAGGGAACGTTATGCTCGATTGTGGGTTCATGCCCCTCGATGACTAGTTTTAGTGACATAAACATGAGTCTAGGGGATGTGCTGTTGCCACAAGGGGGAAAACAACGGTGCTTGTGCCCGCAAGTGCAAAGATTGTTTACTTTACGCAAAGTTCTTTTAATGCAGTTGTCTGTTGCTTTGAGTTTACACTATGGGTGGGGCTCGCAACTTAATACCAGCGAGATGTTCTGGATAGATATCTCAAGGTGGATGATTAGTAGTAGATATTGATGGATTTCAGTCTACTTACTTTGGCGTACCGCCCATGCTTTGAACCTCTACCTTTCTTGCAATGTAGTCAACATTGGTTTGCGCACATGGTCCTGTCAATTGCCCAGCTGTAATTCGTTTACCTCACATAGCTGTTTATCGTCTTTTGGGAGAGAGACATCACTAGTGAACATCATGAGACTCCGGTCCATATTACCATCATTGATCACATCCGCTATTTACTTTTCCGCTATTTACTTACTATTGCAATTATACCTATCACTATTATCACTTGCGTTTGATCCTTTGTAAACTACAAGGCCGGAGGGATTGACAACCTCTCTGTACTCATTGGGAGCAAATTTATTTGTATCTGTGTGCAGGTCCACGTTGATTGCTAATATCCGGCGCCGTTAGCAGTTGACACCTTCTTGTTGAAACTGGGAGTCTCTAGGAAATCGATCCTTGGTATTACCAAGGGAAAACTTCTGCTACACTGCATCTCAAACCTTCCACTTGGGGTAACCAACGAGGGGTGTGAAGCCACCTAGCAGGAGGTAATACCCTACTTCCTGCTTGATTGATCTTGATGAATATGAGTATTACAAGAGTTGATCTACCACGAGATCGTAATGGCTAAACCCTAGAAGCCTAGCTTGTATGACTATGGTAATGTGTATATCTGCCATCCGGACTACTCCCTCCGGTTTATATAGACACAGAGGGGATCTAGGGTTACATAGAGTCAGTTACATAAGAAGGAATCTTCATAATTGGTCGCCAAGCTTGCCTTCCACGCCAAGGAGAGTCCACTCCGGACACGGGTGCAGTCTTCGGCCTTCATGTCTTCATAGCCCACCACTCGGGCCCACTAAGAATAGGCCGGACGCCCGAGGACCCCTTAGTCTAGGACTCCCGCAACACTATTTGAGGTTCTTTGTGTTGGATTGAGTATTATGAATCTGAAGTTGACTAATGCATATCATATAATCAACTCATGGATACTCGTAGTGACATTGGAGTATCTAGGTGACATTAGAGTTGTATGACATGTATCATATGGTGTTATTTTAGTACGAACTCTAGGATTTTTTGTGACACTTATAGGGATAGCTCAAAAGATTGATCAAAAGAAATAACTTTGAGGTGGTTTCGTACCCTACAAAAAATTTCTTCTAAGAACTTCAGAGTGATTCTTCATCACACGTTGAGGGGCGGTTATATGATCCAATTATATTAGCATTGTTGAGAGATTACATGTCACAACCCTAGCTTCCCTGTTGTCTTTGCTTGCTCTCCATGTCATCATGTTTAAAATCTTGTTAACTTGAAATGGGGATTGTTCAAACCCTAGCACTAAGTGAATTCAACTAGGGTCAAGAATAAAATCATTTCCAATGACCCAAAATTCCTTCATCAATGTTTGATAATTTTGGCAAGGCTTAAGACCAAACCAAAAATAGTGAGCATTTTTGTGGAATATTTTGGGCACTGAATTAAATCATATCTTATTTGCATTTGGGCATTTAAATTTTATATATTATTTTAAATGCTCAAATAATCATAAACTAAAATGTTTACTGTTGGAGTTATCCTAAACAGTAGCCATGCTTGGTTTCATGATTTTTGAAAATGTTCTGGCATTTTTATTAAATCAAAACAAAAGCAGAAAATAGGAAAACAGAAACTAAATTAGAAAAACTGAGAGAGTTAGGAAACTACCTGGCCTTTACCTGTGCAGCCCACCTGGCGGCCCAAGTAGCCGGCCCAGCCCACCACCGCAGCACCCCTCCGTCGTCTTCCTCCCCTCGCCCCAAAGCAGCTGCGTGCCAGCAGCGGCGCGTGGCCGTGGCCACCTCCTGCTTCACGCTGGAGGCTCTTCCCCCTCCCTGTCCACGCGCCTGGAGACGCCCTCGAACCCCCTCCTCCTCTCCCCTCTCTCTCTGGTCATTCTCCCTCCTTCCCCTCGTGTTCCCGCAGCCACCCAAGGGTCAGCCGTCGCCGTCGTAGTGCTTCCTCGTGGCCACCGTCGTCGTGTAGCTGCCCAAGCATGTCCAGGCGCTCCGCTGGGCTCCGTTTCATCTCCAAGACGAGGTACACGACCCCGGACGCCCTCTGATGTCGCCTTCGAGCTCGTCACCGCTGCATCTGCTCGCCGGACTTCGTCATCGATTTGCCGCCTCCGGTGCCTCCCCGAGCTCGCCGCCCGCTTCTTCCGAACCGTTGTGAGCCCCCGCGTCGAACCCCTCTTCTCCCTCTCTCGTTTGCAGCCGCTAGCCCCGATCACAACCATGGCCGTGAGCTCGCTGCCGCCGGCCATGGCGCAGCCGCGGCCACCGCTGCTGCCACCCGCGTCCGAGTGCATCATCGCACTCAGCGTGTCACCACGGGGCCGTAGCAACCAACCATTGCTTCTGCCGTGCTCTGCGGCGTTGATTTCGTCGACGTCCGAACTCCGCCGCCGCCAAACCTCGTCGCCGGTCACTTTCCGGCCACCCCAGCCGCTGACTCCGGTCCCATTGGATGCGGAAGAGCGCCAGCTACGCGTAGAGACCAACCGTGGCTCAAACCGTAGCCTGCAGCGCCTCCCCGACCAACTCCGGCGAGCCACCGCCGTGCTCTGTGGTCGCCGGCGCCTACCGCTGACGTGGCACTTACTTAGGGGTTAATTACCCCACTAATCACCCCTAGTGCTACTGCCATGTGGGCCCAGTGTTTTAATTAATCTGTTTAATTTTTCTGTTTAGTTTAGTACTAATCCCGTGGTCCCACATGCCAGTTTTGACTTTGGTCAAGTCAATGTTGACCGGTCCCACCTGTCATGCACACAAACCAGCCCCAGTCACTGACCAGTGGGCCCCACTGGTCAGGTTTGACTGGACTAGCCCCTGTTGACTTGCTGATGTTAGCATGACCTAGTGCTGACGCAATAAGTATTTTCTGGAATTTTAAATAAATCAGAAATGATTTATTTATTTCAGAAAATAGCCAAAACTTCTAAAAATCATAGAAAATAATCTATAGCTCAGATGAAAATAATTTATATATGAAAATTGATCAGAAAAATCCAAGGAATCTGTTTATGGCATTTTCATGCATGTTAGAACAACTTATGGCTGCTGTTTAGGACAATTTGAATAAACGGCATTTGAATAACCATATATGGAGTTTGAATTTGAACCCTTGGTTCAAACCAACTTCATTTAACTTGTTGCTAGTTGCATTAGCTCAACCAACAGCATATTGCCATGTCACATTCATGCATCATATTGTTGCATTGCATTGATTGTGTTCTTCCTCTGTTTGTCGGTTTTGCCCCCTCTCAGTAGACGACGTTCCGACGATGAGTTCAATGACACCGATGAAGAGCTATTAATATCTTCAGAAGTGCCAGGCAAGCAGAACCCCCTTGTTCATTCCGATACAATCCCACTCTCTCGCTCCTGCTCTCTTTTACTGCATTAGAACAACAACGATTGAACTGCTTATTGTTGCGGTAGTTGAACCCCTTTCCTCTACATGACCTGTCATTGCCACAGTAAATAGTTGAAACCCACTAGCATGAGTAGGAATTGTTTGAGCCATGTTGTGCCTACTCATTCATGCTTTCTGGTTATGCCTGCTATTGCTTAGAGTTGTGTCAGGTCTGATTCATCGGGGACGAATTGGAATGTGGTGAACATGCCCTACTGTTGAGAGCTAAGTGTGTGAACACGATTTGGTAAAGGTAGCGGTGAGAGGCCATGTAGGAGTACATGGTGGGTTGTCTCACTGGAACCGTCCTTAAGAACTGAGTTCTGTGTAAGTTGTCCAATGACATAGCTACTACCACGCATTGGAATGCTTAAGTGCCCCTCTCGACTTATTAATCAACTCGATCTCTGTCCAGGAGTTGCAACTAGTTTCTGGTGTTTGTAGGTAGTGTTAGTAGTCTACCAAGTGGCACACGGTACATGTGGGCTTGGGTCAGACTAGGCACCGTGGCACGGTGTACCAAGCGTAGATCCATCCGACGAGGTGGGCTTGGGAACCCTGCGCACATCTTTTGGGGCCGTGAGCGACACCCCGGCCGGATCTCCCGACGGATGGAACCCGAATAGGCGATAAACCTGGACGAGAGACTTGTGTGGTTAGTCAGGTCGTGGCCGACACCCTCGCCAGGCTTCCGCTTGAAGGTTGCCGAGATACACGACATGTACATGGCGGTAAGTGGCGAGAGCGTGTGTGAAGAAGTACACCCCTGCAGGGTTAACATGATCTATTCGAATAGCCGGGTCCGCGGTTATGGACTTCTTGGATGCTTACGTGGTACATAGACAATCGAAAGTGGATACTCTAAAATACTCAAGACAAGTGTGAGTGCTATGGATGGCGTTCTCGTAGGGAGACGGAGCGGATCCATAGTGGTGTTTTGATTGGTGAATATGTGGACTCGTGTGCGCCACCTCAAAAGAGTTACTTGCAGTCGTAGTTCAGGATAGCCACCGAGTCAGAGCTGGCTTGCTGCAGTCAAACTCCACCACCCCTTTGTTGATACTGATGCATATGTAGATAGTTCTGATGTAAGTCTTGTTGAGTACCTTTGTACTCACGTTTGCTTAATTTATGTTTTTGCAGAGAGACTTCAGTCTCGCTAGTGGTTCCGCGTGGACTTCGACGTTTAGCTTGTTACCTCAGCTACGATCTTGTGCCCTTGGGAGGGTCTTGTAGATAGTCAGGCTTCTTAGTCTTTTTCATTTGTAGTTGTCTGTACTCAGACATGTTATGCTTCCGTTGCCTGTATGCTCTGTATGTTGGGTCATGTGACCCCTGATTATAATAAATGCTATGATGGCTCTTCTGGGCCTTTATCTATATGAGTTGTTGAGTTATGTTGTGATGCCATGTTGTGCAACACATACTTGCATGTTATGCGTACGTGTAATGTGTATTGCTATGTGTGGGATCCGACACCTAGTTGTTTACCTTTGGTAGCCTATCTTACAGGGAAATGTCTCCTAGTGCTTCCACTCAGCCTTGGTAGCTTGCTACTGCTCCGGAACACTTAGGCTGGCCGGCATGTGTCCTTCTTCGATCCTGTGTCTGTCCCTTAAGGGAAATGTCTCACGTTGTTCCTTTAAGTCCTTGTAGCTTGCTACGACTTGGGTTCATACGTTGATGACCGACACGTTCGTTGCTGGGTCATGTATGCCTGTCTCTGTAATTTAGTGCCACTTTTGGTTTATAACTGGTCATGTCGGCCCGGGTTCTCTGTCAGATGGATGCTAGCGACACTATCATATACGTGTGCCAAAATGCACAAACGGTCCCGGGCCAGGTAAGGTGGCACCCGTGGGGATACCGTGCGTGAGGCCGCAAAGTGATATGATGTGTTACAGGCTAGACCTGTGTGACTTAGGATCGGGGTCCCGACAGCTTTGGTATCAGAGCCTGACTGCCTGTAGGATTAGCAAGCCAAACTGGTCGAAGTCGTGTCTAGAAACTCTTTAGTTATATAAGGGAATTGATTGTCGAAGGGAACTTAAGGCTCTTTTTACTCCTTAACCCTATGACCTTGTGATCTGAGTCACCTTCTTCTTTCTACGAGGATTAAGAACTAGGCTTTCTCTTCTGTCTATCAGGATCACGTTAATTGTGGATTCAACTCCCAGTTCGGTTTATTCTACTTTTGTGTGTTCAACTGTTGATCTCAGAACCTTGACATTATGATGTTGAGTGGTTATGCTATCTTTGTGCATGAGTCTCAACAGTATTTTCGAGCATTTACAGCCGTTATGCTGTCCGAGTCATCCCAGGTTTCTAAATAGTCTGATGCATTTGCAAACCATTCCTATCTGTTCTTAATGTCCTTTTAGGCCAGATTAACCACACTAGTCGGTGTGTTGAGGCACTCTGTTACCTCGACATATATGTTGGACTTATTACTATGACCCTAGGTGTCTTAGAAGATCACCCAGTAATGCAGCAATACTTTGTATCCTCAGTGTGATGATTCTGGCCGTAATTCTCAAAAGCATCCCGTGATGCCATTTAGTTAGTAGGCATTCTATTCCTGGGTTCTTGAACCCGAGACTCACTCCACTTACCTCTTGTTGGTAGTATTTGCTCGTCCCTTTAGGATATTAGTAACTTTGTGATAGTCCTCGAGGTCTGTGGTATATCATTCTTCCAAATACCATGAACCCTCCTTGGAAGAAGTTCTCCCGAACAAAAAGATCACAACCAGAGTGCTCTTGACGAGTTCTCTATTCCACATTGTGACTCTGCCAGTCCTACCTTTCTGCATGGGTTATCTAGAAGAAATATGTTGAACTAGTTTGACATACTAATCTATGCATCCACAACTCAGAAAGTTATATGTTCCTTTGAGTTGTTCCTCTCTAGTTGTATTATGACCCTCGTCTATCAGTTGATAGTCACGGGTAGCTGTGCATTCGTGTTCATCGATGCCTTCTACTCTTGTGGTTCGTCAAGCCATTCTATTCCGGAACGACTAGGAGAAACAAACTCCAGTACCTCATCCATTCCTAGGATTGGGTCAAAGAAGTTGTACTCCGCAGATGAAGAATGTTAATCCAGCTTCTAATCTGTCCTATCTTGGAATATTACCATCTTTATGTCAAGAATGTCATGGGAATTGCACCACCTCCTATGAATTTTGATAAGGTGATACTTCTCGCCATCATCGTTCATTCCTCGGTCTCCGTGTTGTTGTAACCGGAATACTGGCAAGTGAATTGTGATGTGTGAAATCAATACCCCTAGCAATCTCGTTGCTTGGTGGTTAAAGGACAACAATTTCATTCTTAGTGCGTTGGTTACTAAATCACCATTCTAAGATTGATCGTGCTACCTAGTCCATGTTTCTGGTGCACTCTTTGATCAATGAGTTAGGACTGCATAAATTCCCCACTCTTGTGATCATATCATCTTGCCCTGAAAAGCAAGATTATTTGCGAGCTTAGTAACATATTGGTGGTTCGTGATTTTCCGAATATCTTCTCGGAAGTATTGCCGGGTTGTTCCCTGTCTGTTATGTTGAGCTCGTGATCAAGTTGGTACTCTTGTAAACCAACCTTTCTCCAAGAATCTGTGTTGGATACCCCGAACTAGTTGGTTAAGCTAAACAACAACTTGGAGAGTTGGAAGATAAAAGATTAATCCACATAGCTCACTTCAAGGGATATCTTGAGTATGTATTAAAGATAGATGATATCTTCATCGACTGATCTCCGTGATCATGTGTGAATCTATTGTCTTGTCCAAACTTTGATTTGAGTATGGATTATCATCAAGTCAAATCAGAACCAACGATATTCGTAGTGTTGTCTTACTCATGGTTGTTTCCTTGAGCATACACCATTATATCTTTTGGGTCTGACCAATGCTATCATTTTGTTCACATTGTCATGGAATTCCATCTATATGGAAACCTGGATGAATTGTTGTTGAGCCCACCAGCAACATTGTTATCTTCTCCATGATCTATGTTGCACATCCAGTTAGTATTGGAAACTTTTATAAGCATTATCTTCATGGCCGTCCGTGAAGCATATGTACGGAAGAAAGAAGTGTCTTCCTCTAATTCACGTGCATTTGATGCAAGTTGCCGCTATGAATTCGAGAAAGTCAATATTGTTCCTGTGGAATCATCCCAAGTCAGTCATGCATACGTGAGAAGTATTCTGTGGTTTGGAGACTTGCAACCTTCATTCCATATGTATTCCTTAGCACACCAAGCCACTGATTGATTTGTTCAAAATAAAGGAGTCTATTCTAAGGTGAATTCCTTGGACGTCCACGCGTGGAGACTTCAATGTCATTAATAATGGTTCCCAACCTGAACTCGGTAGTGTTTCTTTGTAAGCCTACCATGTGGTCATGTTTGTCTTGGACAACATGTTCACAGGTTTGTAGCAGAACCAACTCATGTTTTGGAGCTTACTACCGCAATCCACTTCCCGAGAATCTCACAACGCCAACTCGTCGATTTGTGTTGTAAACTTTCGTTTTTCTTTATAGACTCGACGAGTCTGGAATATCCTGACACCAACCAGAACTGAATCTCAGGCAGATATGATGGTTGGAGTATTTTCCAAGAACTATAATAATGGTCTCTCGATAACCGGCAAAGTGGATGTCGTGGCCAACACACCCAGCTGGAAGACCTATTGTTGTAGTATCTTGATTGAAGAAGTTGGCCACTTCCCCATAAGAATTTCGTAGGATTTATTTCCTAGTTGTTCCTTATGGATTCTTCTGCTCCCGAAGTCCGACCTTATACTTGACGTTCTAGGTACCAAACCATTTTAATAAATGGGTTGTGCTAGCACCTCAAGGAGAACATTAGAAGCGGAGTGCTAAATGTCTCTCGGTCGATCATCCAGATTTTTCCCCTGGCACCGCTAAGGTGGAATCTGAGAAAGTGTTATCTTCCTTTGCATCTGCATCATCCATCGTTATTCATCATGGTAGTATGTGGTGTTGCCAGGATCCTTGACACGGATATTGGTAAAACATTGGTGAATATGGGAATGCTCAAGTTCTTGAAAGCACGCACAAGCACTAGGTGTTATCACCGGCACTAACCGGGATTGCTCACAGTGTTCCTGGTTATGCTATAACCCCTCAAGAGTAGATTTACTCTCTACTGCTGGGTTTCTTCCCAGTTACCAGAATCATTCCCAGCATTTGCATTTTGATCCCAGCTTGCACCGCCAATGTGCCATTTCACCATTGGTCCCATCCATTTCCAATGATAAGCAAAATCATCCCTTGTGTTGTCTTCAACAAGGTAATCCACATCATCCATTCTGACCCGAGAATGTCATTCCTTCGGACTCCGTCAATGATCGATTGTGATCCGCCTCAGGCTGGTATAGGGAATTTCAATGATCCCTATATCAAAAGTAAATCTTTTTGCCACTTAAGGGAATAACTCTACGAGTCACCTTCTCCAAGGTGCCCCGTATGGTGACATCGATCACCATCTTCTTAGGTGTGGAATTTCGCCTACCAAGTGAACCTTCATCATTTGTTTCACTCCATCCCCTGGATGTGTGTTCCGTGTCTTAGCTTAAGAGATGCTTCAATGTCTCACACCATAAGTTGATCTTGAGTTTCTCGATCTCCGGGAAGATCGATTTCTACAGAGTATGACTCCATTATCATCTGATTGGATGAAGATCTCAAAGCAAGGATGACAAGATCAATATGATGCAATAAATCAATATCTCCGAGAGGGAAATTTGGATCCTGAAGATTGTGCTAGCGTGTGTCCCCTTTGATTTCTTACCCTACGCTTGAATCTCGGGACGAGATTCTTGTTTTAGTGGGGGTGAGTTGTCACAGCCCTAGCTTCCCTGTTGTCTTTGCTTGCTCTCCATGTCATCATGTTTAAAATCTTGTTAACTTGAAATGGGGATTGTTCAAACCCTAGCACTAAGTGAATTCAACTAGGGTCAAGAATAAAATCATTTCCAATGACCCAAAATTCCTTCATCAATGTTTGATAATTTTGGCAAGGCTTAAGACCAAACCAAAAATAGTGAGCATTTTTGTGGAATATTTTGGGCACTGAATTAAATCATATCTTATTTGCATTTGGGCATTTAAATTTTATATATTATTTTAAATGCTCAAATAATCATAAACTAAAATGTTTACTATTGGAGTTATCCTAAACAGTAGCCATGCTTGGTTTCATGATTTTTGAAAATGTTCTCGCATTTTTATTAAATCAAAACAAAAGCAGAAAATAGGAAAACAGAAACTAAATTAGAAAAACTGAGAGAGTTAGGAAACTACCTGGCCTTTACCTGTGCAGCCCACCTGGCGGCCCAAGTGGCCGGCCCAGCCCACCGCCGCAGCACCCCTCCGTCGTCTTCCTCCCCTCGCCCCAAAGCAGCTGCGTGCCAGCAGCGGCGCGTGGCCGTGGCCACCTCCTGCTTCGCGCTGGAGGCTCTTCCCCCTCCCTGTCCACGCGCCTGGAGACGCCCTCGAACCCCCTCGTCCTCTCCCCTCTCTCTCTGGTCATTCTCCCTCCTTCCCCTTGCGTTCCCGCAGCCACCCGAGGGTCAGCCGTCGCCGTCGTAGTGCTTCCTCGTGGCCACCGTCGTCGTGTAGCTGCCCAAGCATGTCCAGGCGCTCCGCTGGGCTCCGTTTCATCTCCAAGACGAGGTACACGACCCCGGACGCCCTCTGATGTCGCCTTCGAGCTCGTCACCGCCGCATCTGCTCGCTGGACTTCGTCATCGATTTGCCGCCTCCGGTGCCTCCCCGAGCTCGCCGCCCGCTTCTTCCGAACCGTTGTGAGCCCCCGCGTCGAACCCCTCTTCTCCCTCTCTCGTTTGCAGCCGCTAGCCCCGATCACAACCATGGCCGTGAGCTCGCTGCCGCCGGCCATGGCGCAGCCGCGGCCACCGCTGCTGCCACCCGCGTCCGAGTGCATCATCGCACTCAGCGCGTCACCACGGGGCCGTAGCAACCAACCGTTGCTCCTGCCGTGCTCTGCGGCGTTGATTTCGTCGACGTCCGAACTCCGCCGCCGCCAAACCTCGTCGCCGGTCACTTTCCGGCCACCCCAGCCGCTGACTCCGGTCCCATTGGATGCGGAAGAGCGCCAGCTACGCGTAGAGACCAACCGTGGCTCAACCCGTAGCCTGCAGCGCCTCCCCGACCAACTCCGACGAGCCACCGCCGTGCTCTGTGGTCGCCGGCGCCTACCGCCGACGTGGCACTTACTTAGGGGTTAATTACCCCACTAATCACCCCTAGTGCTACTGCCATGTGGGCCCAGTGTTTTAATTAATCTGTTTAATTTTTCTGTTTAGTTTAGTACTAATCCCGTGGACCCACCTGCCAGTTTTGACTTTGGTCAAGTCAATGTTGACCAGTCCCACCTGTCATGCACACAAACCAGCCCCAGTCACTGACCAGTGGGCCCCACTGGTCAGGTTTGACTGGACCAGCCCCTGTTGACTTGCTGATGTTGGCATGACCTAGTGCTGACGCAATAAGTATTTTCTGGAATTTTAAATAAATCAGAAATGATTTATTTATTTCAGAAAATAGCCAAAACTTCTAAAAATCATAGAAAATAATCTATAGCTCAGATGAAAATAATTTATATATGAAAATTGATCAGAAAAATCCAAGGAATCTGTTTATGGCATTTTCATGCATGTTAGAACAACTTATGGCTGCTGTTTAGGACAATTTGAATAAATGGCATTTAAATAACCATATATGGAGTTTGAATTTGAACCCTTGGTTCAAACCAACTTCATTTAACTTGTTGCTAGTTGCATTAGCTCAACCAACAGCATATTGCCATGTCACATTCATGCATCATATTGTTGCATTGCATTGATTGTGTTCTTCCTCTGTTTGTCGGTTTTGCCCCCTCTCAGTAGACGACGTTCCGACGATGAGTTCAATGACACCGATGAAGAGCTATTAATATCTTCAGAAGTGCCAGGCAAGCAGAACCCCCTTGTTCATTCCGATACAATCCCACTCTCTCGCTCCTGCTCTCTTTTACTGCATTAGAACAACAACGATTGAACTGCTTATTATTGCGGTAGTTGAACCCCTTTCCTCTGCATGACCTGTCATTGCCACAGTAAATAGTTGAAACCCACTAGCATGAGTAGGAATTGTTTGAGCCATGTTGTGCCTACTCATTCATGCTTTCTGGTTATGCCTGCTATTGCTTAGAGTTGTGTCAGGTCTGATTCATCGGGGACGAATTGGAATGTGGTGAACATGCCCTACTGTTGAGAGCTAAGTGTGTGAACACGATTTGGTAAAGGTAGCGGTGAGAGGCCATGTAGGAGTACATGATGGGTTGTCTCACTGGAACCGTCCTTAAGAATTGAGTTCTGTGTAAGTTGTCCAATGACATAGCTACTACCACGCATTGGAATGCTTAAGTGCCCCTCTCGACTTATTAATCAACTCGATCTCTGTCCAGGAGTTGCAACTAGTTTCTGGTGTTTGTAGGTAGTGTTAGTAGTCTACCAAGTGGCACACGGTACATGTGGGCTTGGGTCAGACTAGGCACCGTGGCACGGTGTACCAAGCGTAGATCCATCCGACGAGGTGGGCTTGGGAACCCTGCGCACATCTTTTGGGGCCGTGAGCGACACCCCGGCCGGATCTCCCCACGGATGGAACCCGAATAGGCGATAAACCTGGACGAGAGACTTGTGTGGTTAGTCAGGTCGTGGCCGACACCCTCGCCAGGCTTCCGCTTGAAGGTTGCCGAGATACACGACGTGTACATGGCGGTAAGTGGCGAGAGCGTGTGTGAAGAAGTACACCCCTGCAGGGTTAACATGATCTATTCGAATAGCCGGGTCCGCGGTTATGGACTTCTTGGATGCTTACGTGGTACATAGACAATCGAAAGTGGATACTCTAAAATACTCAAGACAAGTGTGAGTGCTATGGATGGCGTTCTCGTAGGGAGACGGAGCGGATCCATAGTGGTGTTTTGATTGGTGAATATGTGGACTCGTGTGCGCCACCTCAAAAGAGTTACTTGCAGTCGTAGTTCAGGATAGCCACCGAGTCAGAGCTGGCTTGCTGCAGTCAAACTCCACCACCCCTTTGTTAATACTGATGCATATGTAGATAGTTCTGATGTAAGTCTTGCCGAGTACCTTTGTACTCACGTTTGCTTAATTTATGTTTTTGCAGAGAGACTTCAGTCTCGCTAGTGGTTCCGCGTGGACGATGACGTTTAGCTTGTTACCTCAGCTACGATCTTGTGCCCTTGGGAGGGTATTGTAGATAGTCAGGCTTCTTAGTCTTTTTCATTTGTAGTTGTCTGTACTCAGACATGTTATGCTTCCGTTGCCTGTATGCTCTGTATGTTGGGTCATGTGACCTCTGATTGTAATAAATGGTATGATGGGTCTTCTGGGCCTTTATCTATATGAGTTGTTGAGTTATGTTGTGATGCCATGTTGTGCAACACATACTTGCATGTTATGCGTACGTGTAATGTGTATTGCTATGTGTGGGATCCGACACCTAGTTGTTTACCCTTTGGTAGCCTATCTTACAGGGAAATATCTCCTAGTGCTTCCAGTGAGCCTTGGTAGCTTGCTACTGCTCCGGAACACTTAGGCTGGCTGACATGTGTCCTTCTTCGATCCTGTGTCTGTCCCTTAGGAGAAATGTCTCGCGTTGTTCCTTTAAGTCCTTGTAGCTTGCTACGGCTTGGGTTCATACGTTGATGACCGACACGTTCGTTGCTGGGTCATGTATGTCTGTCTCTGTAATTTAGTGCCACTTTTGGTTTATAACTGGTCATGTCGGCCCGGGTTCTCTGTCATATGGATGCTAGAGACACTATCATATACGTGTGCCAAAATGCGCAAACGGTCCCGGGCCAGGTAAGGTGGCACCCGTGGGGATACCGTGCGTGAGGCCGCAAAGTGATATGATGTGTTACATGCTAGACCTGTGTGACTTAGGATCGGGGTCCCGACATTACACTAGTGAAAGTACGAACCCTAGGACATGTTTCTAAGCATTGCAGTACCATTTGTGCTTACTTTTGTTACTTGTTACCTTGCTATTTTTATTGCTCCTTTTACAAAAAAAATCTACTATCATTGTTACACTTGTATTACCATCTCTTTGTCGAACTAGTGCACCTGTACAATTTACAATTGTATTTGGTGTGTCGGGGACACAAGAGACTCTTTGTTATTTGGTTGCAGGGTTGTTTGAGAGATACCATCTTCATCATACACCTCCCACAGATTGATAAATCTTAGGTCATCCATTTGAGGGAAAAGTGCTACTGTCCTACAAAACTCTGCGCTTGAAGACCCAACACGAGTCTACAAGAATAAAGTTGCGTAGTAGACATCAAGCTCTTTTCTAGAGTCGTTGCCGGGGAGGTGAGTGATTGAAGGTATATATTTAGATCTTGCAATTGAATCTTTTTATTTCTTGTTTATCAGTAGTTTGGTTTATAAAAGAAAACTACAAAACATGGAATTGAGGTTGCCTCATATTATTTGTCTTTATAATGTCTTCCGTGAAAATGATGGATCGGAAAATTGTGCTCAATTGATATAAGAAGAATTTTATAAAATGATTGGCATAAAATATTTGAATGATGAGCATGATTGCAATGCTTTAGTACAAGTTCTATGAATATCCATGATGCTAGTAATATGCAAAGCCCTAAGCTTGGGGATGCTATGTTTGATGAACATGATATTGTTAGTCCCCCAAGTTTTGATGAGAAAATTTATTATGATGATTGCATGTCTCCTATCTATGATGACTATATTGATAAAAGTGGTTTCAGAGAGGTCATGACTTTATTTCCAAAGGTGTCTGTCGGTATGTTAGTTGCCCGAGATTCGATTGTCGATATCTCCATACCTAGTTCAATCTCGTCACCGGAAAGTCTCTTTACTCGTTCTGTAGTACATCATCTTGCAACTAACTCCTTGGTCACTTTGCTTGCAAGCTTCTTGTGATGTTGTATTATCAAGAGGGCCTAGAGATACCTCTCCGTCACACGGAGTGATAAATCCCAGTCTCGATCCATACCAACCCAACAGACACCTTCAGAAATACCTGCAGAGCATCTTTATGATCATCCAGTTACGTTGTGACATTTGATAACACACAATGTATTCCTCCGGTATCTGGGAGTTGCATGATCTCATGATCGAAGAAACATGTATTTGACATTAAGAAAGCAGTAGCAATAAATTGAACGATCATATGCTATGCTAACGGTTGGATCTTGTCCATCACATCATTCTCGTAATAATGTGATCCCGTTATCAAATGACAACTCATGTCTATGGTTAGGAAACATTAACCGTATTTGATCAACGAGCTAGTCATTGTTCAAGAAATCTTCTGATTCAGCGATTTATCGTCCGATTTATCGCTACTCTTGGGGTGACCGATAAGATTATGCCTTATCTTCATCATTTATCATTTGGGCTGATTTATCGCTACGACAAGCTATTTATCGAGAATCTACCGATAAATCGGGCCTATTCGTAGCACTATGTTTGCAAGAACTATGTTTATTTGTGTTTTGTGGACCTTGTTACGCAATATCTAATGTTTTTCTATTTTGTTTGTCATTATATCGGGATTCAAAGACTAGGATTCAAGGTAACACTTCTGTCTAATATTGTTTTGGTGTTGAATATAGCATATTTTAGTGTTGGGAACCTGGGATTTGAAAAAAGGCCGATTAATAGTCGACCGATAAAATCGATTAATCAACCGATTTCCGATTAATCTCTATTCCCCAGGTGACCGAGACGATAACGATAAGCCATATCCTCAACATTGGCTAGTCTAGTAGAGGCTCACTATGGACACGATATTTGTTTATGTATTCACACATGTATTTAAGTTTCTGGTTAATACAATTCTAGCATGAACAATAAACCTTTATCATGAATAAGGAAATATAATAATAACAACTTTATTATTGCCTCTAGGGCATATTTCCATCACCACAAGCCAGCCCAGCGTGCCTAGGGGTAGGCCTCGCCAGCCTGACTTGTGGCTCCCACGTAGCTCCCTTTACCCTAATCTCTAGCCTTTGTTTTATACTCCGCTTATCAACTAATAAGGATGGTTGTGTGCATCGTGCTAATGCATAGGTCGAGGGTTTTTACCTCCTTTTCAAAAAGAACACATGCCAGGGACATCTCCCAGCCCTAAGGCGAGCCACGACATAATACACTCATATACTCTAAAGAATGGAGAAGTCTTTATTTACGACATAATGGCTCACTTCATTGCGTTCACGAGCTATAGGAAAGAACCCCAACTCCTTGCCATTATTCATCAGCCTTCTAGCCTCATTATTCAACATCCAATATATGGACCTATTCGTGCCTGCCGCCATGTTTTCACTTCAATAGGACGTTGCGTCCATTGGCAAGCCCGAGAGATGCCCTCCATGCATGCATACAACTCAGGAGTACAGAACACGATGCGACAAGAGGATAATATGCCGCTTTTCTTTCCTCATGGGCAGGAAGCACATCCAACAACACGTGTTGTGTACTCGTCATGGATGATCATCCGTGCGCCAAACCATGACACATGTACACCATGTTCAACAACGGAGACATGCCTAGGCAGCCCAACTCCTTCATTGACTGAAGCACTCACTGTAGATATGGCTGCAAATGAGTCGAGCTCGAGGGAGTTGGACTAGGCTCATCTCAATTTGTACTAAAATTTTAGCAAGCTCAAATGAGCGAAGCTCAAGATCGAGCTATAGAGAGTGGCTTGTGCTCAGCTTGTAACGATTTTGAGCATATCTCAAGTTAGTTTCGAGCTAAATAACACGATTTTAATAATCTAATTCAAGTTTTTTTAATAAGTAGGTCACAAATAAAACATAAGAAACTACTATCAAATATTATTCCAATCAAAACGATGGTAATATACTTTTTTTCAAGATGGTTGGACTGGAACTTTATAGCAATAGATGGTGGATAAAAAAGCAAGAGAAGAAACAAAGATGCATAGCTCTCAAGCTTTCGCAAAAAATAACAAAATATTTAACATATGGATTGACCATGTACCACATTGAGGCCTAATTTTTCTCCACGCTTTATTAAGCTTCCATGTTTTTTTCCCTTTGAAAAGGGGAGTACCCTGGTCTCTACATCACAGGATGCACACAACCATATTATTAAACGTGAATCAAGTTCCATTCACCAAGTTCCAGACAGTAAACAAAAAAATGACAACGTCACCATAGCCGACTGAACCTGAGATTACATAGCTCATCAACATAATCTACGATAAATTGTCTTGTTTTTTTATTATGTACCATGATTATTTCATATAACTACTCTATTTGTTCCAAAATGTAGCGCACATAGGATTTTCGAAAAGTCAAACCTTGTTTAGTTTGACCAAGTTTAGTGAAAAAAGTATGAAGAAAAATAATATCAAATAAATATAATATTAATATATGTTGAATATAATGATTTTTATTTAATATTGTAGATGTACACATTTTCATCTATAAATGTCGTCAAAGTTTAGGCAGTTTGACTTTTGACATTTCTTATCTATCTATCTATCTACTACCCCTATAAAAGAAAGAGAGGTGGCAAATCCAAACAATTATAGCCATCCATCTACAATATCCGGTGGCTCTAATCCTTGCGTGGTTAACACAACAAGCCATCCTTAAAAAAAAACACGCACACACACACGTCTCGCACCAAGACGTTTCCCACGCCGCGCATCTCCTCCTCCCAACGAGCAAAGCGCATCCGCCCATCCCACCGCCTCCCTGCCCATCCTCTGCCCTCCTCCGCCGCCGCTCCATGCCTCCATCCTCCTCCACTGCTTGGCGATACTCTACTCCGCCGCCCGCTCCAATCGCCCGTCCCCGCCCGCTCCAGTCGGCCTCTATCACCGATCCTCCGCTCCGCCGTTGTCGCCACCGACTCTCTGATCCCCCACTTCGAAGCTGGCCACCTACCATCTTTGGGAGGGCATGAGAGGGGAGAAGAAGGAGAGGCCTGGGCCTGGCTGTGGCTGAGGAGGTGCTACACGTCGCAACCTCCACCTCGACGTGCTGCCGGTCCTCTGTATCCACGTGCCGTTGGAACTCCTCCTCGAACTTCATTTTTTGTGGTATGGATCCCTTCCCCTCTCCACCAAAGCTTACTCTGAGCCTTGCCTGCTGCCTCTCAACCAACTCATACCATTGCCCTGCTTGGCGTGTTGTCCTCGCATGCTCCTCCGTCGCACGACGCCGTCGCCGTCGCCTCTTCGGCCCAATCGCAGGTGTTCTCCCTTGTGATACCCCGAGATCGATGTGCCATTTCTCTTCCAGTTATTTGTTGACGTTGCCATGTCATCGGCTTGCGTGTTGCACTTTGCCATGTCATTGTGTGCATTGCATCAGCATGTTTTCAAAACTTGCATCCGTAGTTGCCGAGCCCCCTCGTCCTTTCCGTAGTCCGTTCTGAGCCCAAACGCACTCGCACGCGCCCGCGGCACCTCCGAATATTTATTTTATAAGTGGTCGGAAAATGTTCTCGGAATGGGATGAAAGTTGGCGTGTGGTATAATTATAGTGTAGATAGGCCGCCTGCCAAATTACATCGCATTCGGAGTCCGTTTGATAGCCCAACCACTATACTATAGCGGCAATATAGTCGGACAAACGTCAGACGTTTTCGGTCTCCGAAAACTTCCATCGGGCCTCCTCTTATCTCTTCTCTCCTCTCAACCTACTCACCTCCTACACAGCCCACCTAGCCCATCCAAACCCCCTCCATGCCCTTGGTCGTTGGATTACGGTCGCGTGACCGGAAACCGCACCTCATTTGGACTCTCCTAGCTCCCTCTACATATAAAACAGCCCCCTTCCCCGAAATTTTAGGCGAAACCATAGCTCCACCTCCCTCCACGCCGCCGGACACATCCATCGATGGCCGGACATGTCTGCCGCCGCTCAGCCACGTCGCGCCGGCCAATAGCGTGCTGCCACGTCGCCCCGCCGCCGCTCTCCTCCAAGCAGACGCCGCTACGCGGCCTCCCCGCGCCTCCACACCGTCGGAGCCCGCTCGGGCCCGAGGCCGGCCCGCCCCGGGCCGCACCCGGGCTGCCTCGCCCGCTCGCCTAACCACAGCGCCCCGCCGCCTGGATCGGCTGCCGGCCCTCTTCACCGCCGAGCTCCGCCGGCCGGACCTTGCGCACGCCGCCATCTCGCCGACGCTGGCATGTGCCCCGCCGCTGTTGCATCCCCACAGCGCCGCCGTCGCCAGAGCTCCCTCGCCGCTGCCCGGTGACAAGCCGTCGCCGGATCCGGCCGGAAGGGATCCGGAGCGACCGGATCCGGCCATCCCATCAGCCATCGGCCTCCCTACATCGCGCCGCCCTCGTCGAAACTCCATAGTGCGCCGCCGCCCTGCCTAACTCCCGATCCAGATCAGGAGGACGACGACCAACTGCCGCCACCTCCGTGGGCCGGCCCGCCTCGCCGCCTTGGCCTCGGGCACCGCACTTGCAGGCCCGGCCTGACCTGCCTCGCCCCGGCCCAGCCCCGCGGCCTGCTTCCTGTGTCTCCACCGACTTGGGACAAGCCCATGGTGAGCCACCCGCTATCCGATGCCAGTGCGATGTTTTGCTATTCTTCGTTCATCTCTGGATTTGGCTAAGTCTGAGAAAAATTATAACATGTTGCATACTTGTGAGTGGTGTAACTTTTTGCACATAGATCCAAATGAAGCATATAATATGTCAAAATGTTTGTCTCGAAGTGCTCTACATGTTAGTTGCATTTTCATGCATGTTACTGTTCATCTTGTTGTCTTAATATTCGATCCAAGACTGCTATGTGATGTTACTGCTCGGTCTTGGTTGTCTGTCAACAATATGTTAGCATGTTTGAGAGGTCACATCTTTGTGCATGTTCGTCCAAATGGAGTGTAGGATATGTCAAAATGTTCATCTAGTGATGCACTACATGATGGTTGCGTTTTCATACATGTTAGAGTGCATTATGCCATGTTTATCTCTGTTGCAAAAGTGTATGTGGCTGTTAAGTGCCGAAAACTATTATAAGATGCTGATTTGTCTTTTTCATATCTTATGTGTGATTTTTTTTATCATCGTGTCAACATGTTTTAGGAGCATAATCATGTCATCTTTGCTGTGGTGCAATCCACTTTTCATTATATGCCTTGTGGTGAGTGCAACAAGCTTGTAAAGTAGCCTACTCGTTGTTTGTTGTTTTCTGAGACTTGTTAAAAACTGTTATATTGTGATGCCATGTTTGCTTGATGCCCCAGTCATATACATGCACGTTTTGGAATGTCCAATGATCATGTCTTGAAGTCCATGTTATGCTCTATCCATCCATGTCCTTGTTTGCAATTATAGGTTGATGTAGCTTGTCGCTTTCTTGCTCTCAAATTGCTATAAAATGTTTCTATCAGCCTGTTATTAGTAAGTTCAGTTTTGCCATGTGAATAGCTAGTGTTCTATGCATCCTATGACCATGTTCTTGCCATGAGTAGCTTCATAAACATGTATTCTTGATGTTGGTTATATTCACATGCCATGATATTCTTTGAGATGAGTTGCACGAGCTTGCAAAGATGCCTACTTGTCGTTGTTGCTGCCATGTTCAGTTTATTTCACTAAGTCTGTGAAACTGTTATCTTTTGCAATCTTGCCATGATGTTTTGAGCAAGTTCTAGTAATGTTTGGTAGTAGTTCAGTGATCATGCTTGTAGTGCTTAACATGTACATGCTTGCCATGTCCTTTGATGCCATGAAATGTTCCTGTAGCATGTTGTTTTGATGTCAACTATATGCCTACTTGCTGTTTTGGGCTGATTGTGTTTCAAATTTGCTTCGTGTGTATGTGAAGAACCATTGCTCTGTTTTGAGTGTGCTCTATATGAAACTTGTGTGTTTTTGCATGTAGATACATAATAACATGTTGTATACCTGTTTGGAGAGTGTTTGCTTTCTGTTTTGATGCGTTATGCATCAATGACATGCTTGACTTGTTTTGCTCATATCTTCTAGGCCGTAGCTCCGATTTAAATGAACTTTATATGTAACTTGACTAGAATTTCGAGTAGATCATCATGGTGCATGTTAAATTGCTGTTTAAAAAATTTAACTTAAGGTTTGTTCAGATCTGGACCAATTTTGAAGTTTGCATATGAGGATTTATCGGAATTGTTATATGTGGTTTCCGGCCTCATTTAAACTTGCCTTGTTGTGTGGTCTTGAGTGCTTCATCCCTTGCCATGTTTTGCATCATGTAGCCTTGTCATGCATCATACTTGGTTGAGCATCATGTATTGTTATGTGTTGTGTGTTTACCGTGTTGCTTGCTTCTTCTCGTTAGTGCTTGTTTCGTCGCGATCGTGAGGATTCGTTCGACTATGCTTGGTTCGTCTTCATGGCTTCTTCTTCGTCTTCTTCATGGACTCATTCTTCTTCCTTGCGGGATCTCAGGCAATATGACCGTCACCTTGTATCTCATTACTATCATTGCTATGCTAGTTGTCTCGATGCTATCGCTATATGCTGCGCTGCCCACCATTTAATTGTCAGCCTCTCCTTGTTGCCATGAAACCTCTAACCTTTGACACCATCCCAGCAAACCATTGTATGGCTATGTTACCACTTGCTCAGCCCTTCTTATAGAGTTGTTAGTTGCAGGTGAAGATGAAGATTGCTCGATGTCGGATCTTGGATGTTGGAATATCACAATATCTCTTAATTAATTAATGCAACTATATACTTGGCAATGGATTGAAGGCTTGGCCTTTTGCTCGGTGTTTTGTTCCACTCATGCCGCCTTAAGAACCGATAAACCGGTGTTATGTTCCTTGATTTTGCGTTCCTAACGCGGTTGGGTATATGGGGACCCCTTGACAGTTCGCTTTGAATAAAACTCATCCAGCAAGGCCCAACTTTGGTTGTAATTTGCAACATAATAAAAACTTAATTAATTAATTAAATTGCATAGGGAGTTAGCGCTACCCGAGGATTATTTCCACATACAGGGGGGGCAGTGCCGATGGTGTTGGTCCCAAACGGGCAACTGATACGTCCAAAACGTATCTATAGTTTCTGCTTGCTCCATGCCACTTTTGGGTGATATTGCTATGATATTCATACACTTCCATACACTTTTGATCATATTTGGACTAACCTACTAATCCAGTGCACCCCGGTGCCAGTTTCTGTTTTCGGCTGATTTTGTATTTCAGGTTTTCACATTACGAGAACTGTCAGGAAAAATCCAAAAAAAGTATATAAAAAATCAGCATTCCGGAACCTACCTTGCGCCCGAAGTACAGCCGGGGGGCACAAGGGCTCCAGGCGCCCTGGTGGCGCGCCCCCCCTGGGTCGCGCCGGGGGGGCGCCTGGGCCCCCCGAAGCCCGTCTGGTGGCCCCCTTTGGCATATATTTAGAGCGTCCCTCGAAACCCTCGGGATGGGGACTCTTTTTCGCGATCTCATCTCTGTTCCGCCGCCGCCGCCGCTTCCAAGATCGGGAGCACCAGGAGAACTCTTCCCGGCACCCTGCCGGAGGGGAGGATCACCACCGGGAGCTTCTTCACCACCATGGACGCCTCCCGGATGAGTTGTGAGTAGTCTCCCTTGGACCATGAGTCCATGACCAGTAGCTATGTGATGTTCTCCTCCCGTTCTTGTGCTTCACTAATTAGTCCTCGTGAGCTGCCCTACATGATCGAGGCACATATGTAATCCTTATGCTATTGCTATGATGAGTTTGCTGGGATCCGATGGATTATGAGATTATGTTCAGATTGTGATTGAGTAATATATTTGATCTACCTCTTTTATATTTATGTTCATAAGTAATTCTTGCATGTTCTCCGTTGTTATTTATTGCTTTGGCCAAGTAATACGTAGTGACTCCAAGAGGGAACGTTATGCTTGATTGTGGGTTCATGCCCCTCGATGACTAGCTTGAGTGACAGAAACATGAGTCTAGGGGATGTGCTGTTGCCACAAGGGGGAAAACAACGGTACTTGTGCCCGCGGGTGCAAGGATTGTTTACTTTACGCAAAGTTCTTTTAATGCAGTTGTCTGTTGCTTTGAGTTTACACTATGGGTGGGGCTTGCAACTTCATACCAGCGAGATGATCTGGATAGATATCTCAAGGTGGATGATTAGTAGTAGATATTGATGGATTTTGGTCTACTTACTTTGGCGTACCGCCCATGCTTTGAACCTCAACCTTTCTTGCAATGTAGTCAGCATTGGTTCGCGTTCGTGGTCCTGTCAATTGCCCAGCTGTAATTCGTTTACCTCACATAGCTGTTTTATCGTCTTTGGGAGAGAGACATCACTAGTGAACATCATGAGACTCCGGTCCATATTACCATCATTGATCACATCCGCTATTTAATTTTCGCTATTATTTACTATTGCAAAACATTATCTATCACTACTATCATTTGCTTTTAATCCTTTGTGAACTACAAGGCCGGAGGGATTGACAACCTTTCTGTACTCGTTGGGAGCAAAGTTATTTGTATCTGTGTGCAGGTCCACGTTGATTGCTAATATCTGGCGCCGTTAGTAGTTGACACCTACTTGTTGAACCTAGGAGTCTCTGGGGATTCGATCCTTGGCATCTTTGCTAAGGGAAAACACTTCCACAACACTGCATCTTTCACCTTCCACTTGGGGTAACCAACGAGGGGTTAGAGGCCCATCAGCAACCTGCGGGGCCACCTCGGGGAAACTCGAGGTATCTGGTTTTACCTGTAGCTTGTCCCATCCGGTCGTGGCTGGAGACGAGATACGTGCGGCTACTATCAGGGCGTCGGCACGCCGGGAGGTCGTGCTGGACTTGTTTTACCATTGTCGAAATGTCTTTTGCACCGGGATTCCGAGTCTGATCGGGTTGTCCCTAAGATAAGGGTTTTTTACCTCCATTGATCGTGAGAGATTTTGATGGGCTAAGTTGGGACACCCCTCAGGGTTATGATCTTTCGAAAGCCGTGCCCGCGGTTATGTGGCTGATTGGAATTTGTTAATGTCCGGTTGTAGAAAACTTGACAGAGGATCTGAAATAAAACACACAATCGCGTGAGTAACTGTGATCGTCTCTTTTCACTTTGAGAAGAGAACACGGAGGGGTTATGTTTGACTCGTAGGTAGTTCAAGATCACTTAGCGATCATTACTAGTTTGCGACAATTTTCGTAGATGCTCATCTTATTCCTGTACTCATAAGTTAGCCACCATACATATGCTTAGCCGCTGCTGCAACCTCACCACTTAACCTCTCCATTCCCATTAAGCTTTGCTAGTCTTGATACCCATGGTTATGGGATTGCTGAGTCCTCGTGGCTCACAGATGCTTCAACAACAGTTATAGGTGCAGGTTTCTGATGACTTGACATGAGAGCGATGTTACTTGTGTTGGAGCTCTTTCTTCTTCTTCTTCGTCGGTCTTGGGATAGGTTCCTGGTCGGCAGCCTGGGATGGCAGGATGGATGTCGTTGAGCTTTTCATGTTTTCATCCGTAGCCGGATGTCTTGTATATGATGTGTTGTATTCATGTGGAATTGTATGACTTGTATGTATCCCCATCTATTTATGTAATGGTACGATGTAATGATATCCATCTTGCTAAGTGCCCGAAATGCGGTTGTGCCCCAATCACGAGTCATCACGTGATCGGGATAGAATCGCATCATGGGTGTGATATCCGTGCAATTCATCATGAACCACCGAAGGACGCATGCGGGCAACATCTAGCATCCAGAGCCTCACAAGTTTGATGGTTAGCACTAACTGGAGGTTGTTTCTTTCTGCCCAATCATCTATTCTTAATTTCCTCATTTCATCTTCTGATAAATCATCCTCTTTTAGATTTCGGTTATCAGATGGAATTTGGATTCTTTTTCTATCGTCACACACAGAGATGTATGTTAAAGCTAACTGAAAAGGTTTAGGACAACTTGAGTTTGCTTTTAACCGTACTGCATTATCACTCTATGGGGGGCAGTCATGGAGAAGCCAAGTTTAACTCGGATTTCAAAATTTTGTGGCCTTTGTAAAATTAAAAAAGAAGGCGCTTCTACTTCTTGAAACTCCCGACTGCTCATGTACTATCTCAAATTGCCATCTTTGTAACTCATCGCTTAATTGACAGAGATACAAAAGATGGAAAGGGAGCACTGCCCAACGCATATGAAAGCCTGAGATGCCATGACCAGCATGGTGTGATGGTGGCTTACGGCAGCATCAAGACTGTTGGCAAGGACTTCCCACTGTGTACGACAGGCCGGTAACTAACGCTCCATGATTCTTCCTCTCTCCCATGTGGAGACAACATGCCACTCTCTAATGGATGTCAAGGCCTTACCAATGAGTATTTTAGTTCCCCCGAGTCACTCTTTCTGATGACAAGGTAAAGTTTAGTTTGTTGGTGACCATGTTCATTTTTTTGTTAGAATCCTCGATTCTAAGCATACATTATAATTCATTTTAGCCCAGAGATACGATTTCAATCATGTGTCTGTTGTAGCCAAGCCCATATATCCCCTCCTACCCTCAATAAATTTGAAGCCCCATATTTTAATTATGAACCCTAAAATTTTGTACTCACTTGGCAATCCCAGATCTGTTCTGGACTCATCTAAATTATAAGAAGACATGATGCTCAATATTGTAACAATGAACATCCGAGTTTGTACTAAGTTCCAACTAAGAAAATTCAGTTTGGATATTTCCCTTTTTACACAGGTAAGACTGAGTAGCCGCAAAAGAGTTCTATCCTTTTGAGTGTTTGTGTAAGACAAGGTACCATCAACAATCTCGCAACCTGTGCATTCGTAACCTCGAGACGGTGCACCACCTGATATGGACCTACCCACTGGCTCGAGAGGTTTGGGAAAGGGTAGGAGAAAGAGGAGGGTGCCAACAGCTAGACCCAAGGCATCATGCGCAGGGAGAAGACAAAATTGCCTTCTTCCAGAGATTGATGGCAAATACACAGCCAACGCAAAGAACGGCCAACAAGGTCACCGTGCTCCTGACATGTTGAGAGATTTGGAAAGAGAGGAACCGCTGCATGTTCAGCCGGAAGGCACCATCTGTCCAAGACATGACAAAGGCCATCGAGCACTCCATCGAGCTTTGGCGGCAAGCGTGAGGAATTCACCTGGAGAGCCCCTTCTGGGATCCACCATGAGGAATTAACACATACATTTTTAGGTTAGCAGTGTTGTAACCCAAAGACTGGTCCTAGGACCCTCACTCCACCTTTTGTATTTCCCATTTCTTTCTGCTAATGAAATGAAATGCCAGGAGTATAATGGATCTTAAAAAAAAACAATCTCGCATAATATAATATGGATAGCTTCAAACATGTAGCTATCCCATGAGCTTGAGTTATATTACTAAAGCGTGGTTTTGTATATACAAGTGTAAAAATGTCCTATAGTTAAAAATATATCATTTTTGAAGTGTTGCCTTTGTTGTCTTTACCTAATGATAACTCGTTCGCAAATAAAAGTAAATAATTTGTTCCTTACTTTAGCACCTAATTTGCCTTCATTATGTTGTTGTTAATAGTAGCATTTTTTGTCTAGATTCTAATTACTTTGTGAGTCTGCATACCTTGTTTCTAATTATTTAAGTTCAGACCGCCCCTTCAAACGCCACGAGTCAATTCTGGGATATGTTAGCATGATGTGTCCACTCCCAACATGAGATCAAATTCTTTTAATTTCAGGTACGAAACTATCATGGTTATTATTTTACTCTCTGGATGTTGCACAAATGCTTGGACAATTTCATCCCCTTGTAGATTTCAGTGTAGTGGTTGCAAAAGTGTTGATGGAAATGGCTTATTGAGTTGCCAATTTTGAATTGCAGGGAGTGGTGAAGCACAAACGGCGATATGGGGCTTGGAGTACACATCCAGCTCCATGGTTCCGTTATGCAAGATGTGGCTTGGATTGTCGTGCTGCTGAAAACGATCAACGGTGGCCGCACTTGGTTTTAAAATTGGGAAGGTTCAATTCAAGATTTCTCCCTGTTTTTGTATGGACAATGTGTGTGCCATTTATAAGATGTTTAGTTATGTTTGGCAGATGAAGGCAAACTCTTTTCTCTCCATGTTTACCATGAAGAATGAAACACGCATCAGTTGGCTCACTTGAGTTCGTATGTTAACTGATAATCCATGTAGTCTCTTATTCTCAATGCTATACATTTTTAGGGTCATACTAACTCGCACTTAAATAATGTTAGACCATGTCAAATGATGTCAGGGTGAAGCGGATGTTACTTCTATTTTCTTACGTCACATGTTAATCTTATGCAAGGATGTACTCCCTCTGCTCCTAAATATTTGTCTTTTTAGAGATTTCGAATGGTCCACATACGGATGTATATAGACATATTTTAGAGTGTAGATTCACTCATTTTGCTCCGTATGTAGTCACTTGTTGAAATCTCTATAAAGACAAATATTTTGGAACAGAGGGGGTACTATTTTACGTACTTTGCATCGGAATGCAAGAACTCTGCTTCTGCATTAATAAGGGGGGAATATTGTAAGTCTACTACAGAGGTTACATGGCCAAAGAAGGAAAATTACACTTACAATTTAAATTTGATACTCTTTGACACGTTTTTAAGTATTGAGTTAACTTTCTAGAGTACATGGAAATTGGAATGCTTAAAATCATTGCAGATGCAGGATCACAATTATCAATATGTGGATTGGAACAAACAACTTTAAGTATCCAAAATTAAAACTCGAATTAGACATGCATTTGATACGTCCAAAACGTATCTATAATTTCTGCTTGCTCCATGCCACTTTTGGGTGATATTGCTATGATATTCATACACTTCCATACACTTTTGATCATATTTGGACTAACTTACTAATCCAGTGCACCCCAGTGCCAGTTTCAGTTTTCGGCTGTTTTTGTATTTTAGGTTTTCACGTTACGAGAACTGCCAAGAAAAATCCAAAAAAATTATATAAAAAATCAGCGTTCCGGAAAGTACCGTGCGTCCGAAGGGCAGCCGGGGGGGCCACCAGGGCTACAGGCGCCCTGGCGGTGCGCCTCCCCTGGGCCGCGCCGGCGGGGCGCCTGGGCCCCCCGAAGCTTCCCCGATGCTCCCCTTTGGCATATATTTAAAGCGTCCTCCGAAACCCTCAGAACAGGAACTCTTTTCGCGATCCCATCTCTGTTTCGCCGCCACCGCCGCTTCCAAGATTGGGTGCACCAGGAGAACTCTTCCCGGCACCCTGCTGGAGGGGAGAATCACCACCGGGAGCTTCTCCACCACCATGGACGCCTCCCGGATGACTCGTGAGTAGTCTCCCTTGGACCATGAGTCCATGACCAGTAGCTATGTGATGTTCTCCTCCCTGTTCTTGTTCTTCACTAATTAGTCCTCGTGAGCTGCCCTACATGATCGAGGCACATATGTAATCCTTATGTTGTTGCTATGTTGAGTTTGCTGGGATCCGATGGATTATGGGATTATGTTCAGATTGATCTTGAGTAATATATTTGATCTACCTCTTTTATATTTATGTTCATAAGTAATTCTTGCATGTTCTCCGTTGTTATTTATTGCTTTGGCCAAGTAATACGTAGTGACTCCAAGAGGGAACGTTATCCTCGATTGTGGGTTCATGCCCCTCGATGACTAGCTTGAGTGACAGAAACATGAGTCTAGGGGATGTGCTGTTGCCACAAGGGGGAAAACAACGGTGCTTGTGCCCGCGGGTGCAAGGATTGTTTACTTTACGCAAAGTTCTTTTAATGCAGTTGTCTGTTGCATTGAGTTTACACTATGGGTGGGACTCGCAACTTAATACCAGCGAGATGTTCTGGATAGATATCTCAAGGTGGATGATTAGTAGTAGATATTGATGGATTTCGGTCTATTTATTTTGGCGTACCGCCCATGCTTTGAACCTCGACCTTTCTGCAATGTAATCAGCATTGGTTTGCGTTCGTGGTCCTGTCAATTGCCCAGCTGTAATTTGTTTACCTCACATAGCTGTTTATCGTCTTTTGGGAGAGAGACATCACTAGTGAACATCATGAGACTCCGGTCCTTATTACCATCATTGATCACACCCGCTATTTACTTTTCGCTATTATTTACTATTGCAAAACATTATCTATCACTACTATCATTTGCTTTTAACCCTTTGTGAACTACAAGGCCGGAGGGATTGACAACCTCTCTGTACTCGTTGGGAGCAAAGTTATTTGTATCTGTGTGCAGGTCCACGTTGATTCCTAATTTGCGCCATTAGCAGTTGACACCTACTTGTTGAACCTAGGAGTCTCTGGGGATTCGATCCTTGGCATCTTTGCTAAGGGAAAACACTTCTACATACTGCATCTTACACCTTCCACTTGGGGTAACCAACGAGGGGTTCGAGGCCCATCTGGAGTATTTTCTGGCGCCGTTGCCGGGGACTCCACTCTTCAGGATAGGGGAGTTGCACGCTATCTTTTACCTTTGTTTTTAGTCTTGTTAGTTTACCTTTTAGTTTTTGCTTTAGTACCTTTTATCAAAAATCATAAAAATAGTTATCTTTCTTACTTGCTATTATGGGTTCCACCAAAAACACTAAATGGGAGGAGTACACCCCTTCTTCCATTACCCCAATTACCACTGTCGGAATCTACAAAAGTAATAAACCTTGTGATTATATTAGTCTTGACGGAGGGTTATGCCCATGGCATGGTCTTCCAGGAAAAGAGTATGAGCCTCAGTTTAAAATTGCTCCTAAGCTTCCCCAAACTTGGGAAGATGTTCAAACTCTTATAATAGAGAGCAATTCAAACAAAGAGGATGACACTACAATTCTTCCCATTAATGATAAAATTGATTTTGATAATTGTAGTATTTCAGAAGTTGTCACCTTTCTACAAGGAATGGCCAAAGATCCCCACACTAGCACGCTTAATCTTGCCTTCACAGAGCACGTCACTAATGCTCTTATCAAAGCTAGGGAGGAGAAACTTAGAGTAGAAGCCTCCATACCTAGAAAGCTAGAAGATGGTTGGGATCCTATGATTAAAATTAAGATAAACAACTTCTCATGCTATGCTTTATGTGACATTGTAGCCATTACTTCTATTATGCCCAAAAGACTTTATGATATGCTTAAATTGAAACCTTATGATTCTTGTTCTTTTGGTGTTCGTCTCGTTGATTCTTCCATAAAGAAACCTTTGGGGAGGATCGACAATGTTCTTATCATTGTCAATGACAATTATGTTCCCGTTGATTTTACTATTATGGATATTGAATGTGATCCTTCATGTCATGTCCAATTATTTTGGGACGTCCCTTTTTACGCACCGTTGGTGCTATCATTGACATGAAAGAGGGTAATATAGAATTTCAGTTTCCTCTCAAGAAAGGGATGGAACACTTCCCTCGAAAGAAGATCAAGTTACCTTTTGAGTCCGTTGTACGGGCTAGCTATTCTTTTACTCTTGATAAAACTTGATCTCTATGCATTATGCCTAGCTTAAAGGCATAAAAGAAAGCGCTTTTGGGAGGCAGCCCACATGAATAAACTTTTTGCTTTTGTTGTGTCTTGATGTTGTTTACTGCTGTAGCATCATCATTGTATCTTTGCTTTTCATATTTGTGCCAAGTATAGCCTCTGATTGCTAGAAAGTTCAAAAGTTGTGAGGTGCTGTCCAGAAAACAGATTCTGTCCTTGGATAGAATTTTTTTTATAAAATCACCAGATCATCTTTTTGGTCTGAATTTTTTCGACAGCGTTCTCTATATAATTGTATTTCGTGCGTCTGTTCTGAGTTTTTTGATTTGAGTTGCAGAAGTATCCCGAACAGATCAATTACTACCTGCTGTTCTGTTTTTCACAGATTCTGTCCTGTTTTGTCTTTCCTTCATTTTGCAAATCAAGAGCTTGCTTTTTCTTTGCAAAAACCTTTTGGCAATCTTGAGAAACAGTAGAACTTCAAGAATATCTTTATTTCCAGCAAGGTATAATTATTTTATTAAGGGTACTAACCTCGCTAATCAGATTATGATGAGTTATGAATGAAGGGAGTTTTCAAGTGTGCGAGGGAAGATGATAAAAAGATTCAGGAGTGTCAAGCGCTCAAGCTTGGGGATGCCCCCATGCACCCCCAAGAAATATTCAAGGAGACTCAAGCGTCTAAGCTTGGGGATGCCCCCGTGCATCCCCTTCTCCATCAACATTATCAGTTCGTCTTTCGTTTCGCTATATTTTTATCACTTCATGTGTTATGTGCTATGCTTGGAGCGTCTTGCTTTTAGTTTTCTTTTTAGTTTTTCATAACGAGTCGGAACCCAGCATTCCTTTATGTGGGAGAGAAACACGCTCCACTTCTACCTAGAACATAACATAGAATTTTCATGTCTATCTTTGATGTGTGTGTTCTTTGTCTTTTAATAGCTACTATCATGCTCTGCTCTTAGTATTCATACTTATATTTTCAAAGAGCTTTTGTTTAGTTGGTTGCTTGAACTCTCTTCACCTTATTAAGAGAGTTTGCTTCCGTTGCATTGGTTAATATGTCTATGATAAATATGCTACGTGCATAATGGTGCTTAGTAGTTCAGGTTTTCTTATGGTTAGTCTCAAATAGCTGGGGGATTCCTAATGTGTTATTGGAGTACCAACTTGATTTGTTTGCCGATGATGTGGTATGGTTTAGTAATATCTTCCTTCGAGAATTTATTTTGATTGACTTGGCGTATGCTCACGCATATTTTAAGACTATAAAGATAGTCTGTCAAGCCTTGATGATCTTTTATTTCTGAGTAGCGATATAACTTCCATGCCTGATTCAATATTGCTTTGTCGCTCTGCATGATTATGACCGTCATTGCTCTCTTAGTTGGTCGCTCCCAGTCTTTTGCTAACCTCCACCTGTACTAAGCAAACTAACCTTGCAATACATAGCTCATGGGAAAGTAGCTTAAAAACTATTGTGGTAAAGAATATGTTGCCTATGTATCTTATTTCTTATAAGTTGCTTGCTGAGCGGTAACCATGTTTCTGGGGACGCCATCAAGTGTCACACTTTTGTTGAATATCATGTGAGTTGCTATGCATGTTCGTCTTGTCTGAAGTAAGGGTGATTTGCCGTGGGTTGAATGAATATGCATATTGTTAGAGAAGAACATTGGCCGCCAACCAAAGCCATGCATCATGGTGGAAGTTTTAGCTTGGACTTAATCCTCAATCTCTTATGAGAATATGCCTATGCATTAAAGAGGAGTCCATCATCTATTTTCTATGTTGTCCCGGTATGGATGTCCTCAAGTTGAGATCTATCAAAAACGAGAAATCAAATGCGATTTATCTCCTTGGACCTTTGTACAGGTGGCATAGAGGTACCCCTTTGTGACACTTGGTTGAAACATATGTAATGCAATGATAACCCATGGAAATCCGAGCTAATTAGGACAAGGTGCGAGCACTATTGGTATTCGATGCATGAGGCTTGCAACTTATAGGAGGTCTTATGCATGACACATATGAAGTACTACTACCATTGACAAAATTGCTTCCATGTTTTCAAAATAAAAAGCTCTAGCACATAACCATTCTTTTACTTTTATGTTGAGTCTCCACCTTCTTTTAAAAGCACCAACTAATGAGAGCATGATTGTCATTCTGAGTGTAATGTGCATTGTCCCAAAGTAGCATTGTCTTTTGCATGATTGTGATATCGTTATTTTTGAAATCATTGTATCTAGTCATCACTTAAACCTTGAAGGTGCCCCTGCATTTATGTTTTGCTTCACTAAAGGGGGCAAGCTGGATATCACTTTATCATATTTGCACATCATGATCATTGCAAATCTATTTGATGCTTCAATGTCATGTTGTCAAACTTTCAGTCATTTGTGATTTTCTCTTGATGCAACTTAATTACTATAGAATCATTTTCTCAGTAAGCTTTTGTCATATGACTATGAAAAAGTCCTATATGGTTAATAGCATGTCACCACAGAAATTATTCTTGCTATCATTTACCTACTCGAGGACGAGCAGGAATTAAGCTTGGGGATGTTGATACGTCCAAAACGTATCTATAATTTCTGCTTGCTCCATGCCACTTTTGGGTGATATTGCTATGATATTCATACACTTCCATACACTTTTGATCATATTTGGACTAACTTACTAATCCAGTGCACCCCAGTGCCAGTTTCTGTTTTCTGCTGTTTTTGTATTTCAGGTTTTCACGTTACGAGAACTGCCAGGAAAAATCCAGAAAAAATATATAAAAAAACAGCGTTCCGGAAACTACCGTGCGTCCGAAGGGCAGTCGGGGGGGGG
>LR738713.1:429569054-429667999 GCA_902687465.1 Secale cereale | reverse complement strand
GGGGGGCACCAGGGCTCCAGGCGCCCTGGCGGCGCGCCCCCCTGGGCCGCGCCGGGGGGGCGCCTGGGCCCACCGAAGCTTCCCCAATGCTCCCCTTTGGCATATATTTAAAGTGTCCTCCGGAACCCTCAGAACAGGAACTCTTTTCGCGATCCCATCTCTGTTCCGCCGCCGCCGCCGCTTCCAAGATCGGGAGCACCAGGAGAACTCTTCCCGGCACCCTGCCGGAGGGGAGGATCACCACCGGGAGCTTCTCCACCACCATGGACGCCTCCCGGATGACTCGTGAGTAGTCTCCCTTGGACCATGAGTCCATGACCAGTAGCTATGTGATGTTCTCCTCCCCGTTCTTGTGCTTCACTAATTAGTCCTCGTGAGCTGCCCTACATGATCGAGGCACATATGTAATCCTTATGCTGTTGCTATGTTGAGTTTGCTGGGATCCGATGGATTGTGGGATTATGTTCAGATTGATCTTGAGTAATATATTTGATCTACCTCTTTTATATTTATGTTCATAAGTAATTCTTGCATGTTCACCGTTGTTATTTATTGCTTTGGCCAAGTAATACGTAGTGACTCCAAGAGGGAACGTTATGCTCGATTGTGGGTTCATGCCCCTCGATGACTAGCTTGAGTGACAGAAACATGAGTCTAGGGGATGTGATGTTGCCACAAGGGGGAAAACAACGGTGCTTGTGCCCGCGGGTGCAAGGATTGTTTACTTTACGGAAAGTTCTTTTAATGCAGTTGTCTGTTGCATTGAGTTTACACTATGGGTGGGACTCGCAACTTAATACCAGTGAGATGTTCTGGATAGATATCTCAAGGTGGATGATTAGTAGTAGATATTGATGGATTTCGGTCTACTTATTTTGGCGTACCGCCCATGCTTTGAACCTCAACCTTTCTGCAATGTAATCAGCATTAGTTTGCGTTCGTGGTCCTGTCAATTGCCCAGCTGTAATTTGTTTACCTCACATAGCTGTTTATCGTCTTTTGGGAGAGAGACATCACTAGTGAACATCATGAGACTCCGGTCCTTATTACCATCATTGATCACACCCGCTATTTACTTTTTGCTATTATTTACTATTGCAAAACATTATCTATCACTACTATCATTTGGTTTTAACCCTTTGTGATCTACAAGGCCGGAGGGATTGACAACCTCTCTGTACTCGTTGGGAGCAAAGTTATTTGTATCTGTGTGCAGGTCCACGTTGATTGCTAATTTGCGCCGTTAGCAGTTGACACCTACTTGTTGAACCTAGGAGTCTCTGGGGATTCGATCCTTGGCATCTTTGCTAAGGTAAAACACTTCTACATACTGCATCTTACACCTTCCACTTGGGGTAACCAACGAGGGGTTCGAGGCCCATCAGCATTGCACGCGCATGCTTACTAGTACACGCTATATTTAAGAATGATGGCAGTATATTATATCGAGCTAGAATTGAGCAAGCCAATATTGACTAAAGATCAACTCGTTTTTTGATTGAGCTACATGAATTTCAAGTCGATCTCAGTCCGCTGACGAGCCTTGGACTATTCTTGTTTTTTTAGAAACACCTCGCCACTTTATTACTCAAGGATGTTCATAGGCACACGTGTCGGTGAAGGAAATATGCCATAAAGGCAATAATAAAGTTGTTATTTGTATTTTCTTATATCATGATAAATGTTTATTATTCATGCTAGAATTGTATTAACCGGAAACTTAGTACATGTGTGAATACTTAGACAAAACAGAGTGTCCCTAGTATGTCTCTACTAGACTAGCTCATTGATCAAGGATGGTTATGTTTCCTAGCCATAGACATGAGTTGTCATTTGATCAATGGAATCACATCATTAGGAGAATGATATGATGGACAAGACCCATCCGTTAGCTTAGCAACTTGATTGTTTAGTTTTACTGCCATTGCTTTCTTCATGACTTATACATGTTCCTATGACTATGAGATTATGCAACTCCCGAATACCGGAGGAACACCTTGTGTGCTATCAAATGTCACAACGTAACTGGGTGATTATAAAGATGC
Organism: Secale cereale; assembly: GCA_902687465.1. NCBI lineage: Eukaryota > Viridiplantae > Streptophyta > Magnoliopsida > Poales > Poaceae > Secale > Secale cereale. The sequence continues at coordinate 429,665,954 of LR738713.1, read as the reverse complement.
TCTACAGGTGTCTCCGAAGGTATTTGTGGTGTTGGCATAGATCGAGAATAGGATTTGTCACTCCGAGTGTCGGAGAGGTATCTCTGGGCCCTCTCGGTAATACACATCATAATAAGCCTTGCAAGCAAATGACTAATGAGTTAGTCATGAGATAATGTATTACGGAACGAGTAAAGAGACTTGCCGGTAACAAGATTGAACTAGGTATGATGATACTGATGATAGAATCTCGGGCAAGTAACATACCGATGACAAAGGGAACAACGTATGTTGTTATGCAGTTTGACCGATAAAGATCTTCGTAGAATATGTAGGAACCAATATGAGCATCCAGGTTCCGCTATTGGTTATTGACCGAAGATGAGTCCCGGTCATGTCTACATAGTTCTCGAACCCGTAGGGTCCGCACGCTTAACGCTCGATGACGATCGGTATTATGAGTTTTGATGTACCAAAGGTAGTTCGGAGTCCCGGATGAGATCACAGACATGACGAGGAGTCTCGGAGTGTCCGAGACATAAAGATTGATATATTGGACGGCTATATTCGGACAACGGAAGTGTTCCGAGTGATTTCGGAGAAAACCGGAGTGCCGAAGGGGTTATCGAAACCCCTCGGGGGAATAATGGGCCAACATGGGCCTCGTGGGAGAGAGAGGTGAGGGCCTAGGGCTGGCCGCCCCCCCATTGGGAGTCCGAATTGGACAAGGGGGGGCGGGCGCCCCCTCTTTCCTCGCTCTCTCCCTCCTTCGTTTCCCCCTCCTAGTAGGACTAGGAAAGGGAGTCCTAGTCCTACTAGGAGGAGGATTCCTCCTCTCCTTGGCGTGCCCTAGGGCCGGTCGGCCCTCCCCCTTGCTCCTTTATATACGGGGGAAGGGGGCACCCTAGAACACACAAGCAACATTGTTTTAGCCGTGTGCGGTGCCCCCTCCAAAAAAACACACCTCGGTCATATCATTGCAGTGCTTAGGCGAAGCCCTGCGCTGATAACTTCATCATCTCCGTCACCACGCCATCGTGCTGACGAAACTCTCCCGTGAAGCTCAACTGGATCAAGAGCTCGTGGGACGTCATTGAGCTGAACATGTGCTGAACGCGGAGGTGCAGTACGTTCGGTGCTTGGATCGGTTGGATCGCGAAGACGTTCGACTACATCAACCGCGGCACTAGACGCTTCCGTTTTCGGTCTACGAGGGTACGTAGACACACTCTCCCCTCTCGTTGCTATGCTTCTAGTAGATAGATCTTGCATGATCGTAGGTTTTTTTTGAAATACTACGTTCCCCAACAGTGGCATCGGAGCCAGGTCTATGCGTAGATGATATGCACGAGTTGAACACAATGAGTTGTGGGCGATAATAGTCATACTGCTTACCAGCATGTCATACTTTGATTCGGCAACATTGTGAGATGAAGTGGCCCGGACCGACATTACGCGTACGCTTACGCGAGACTGGTTTCACCGTTACGAGCACTCGTTGCTTAAAGGTGACCGGCGGGTGTCTGTCTCTCTCACTTTAGTTGAATCGAGTGTGGCTACGCCCGGTCCTTGTGAAGGTTAAAACAACATATACTTGACGAAAATTTGTTGTGGTTTTTGTATGCGTAGGTAAGAACGGTTCTTGCTAAGCTCGTAACAGCCACGTAAAACTTGCAACAACAAATTAGAGGACGTCTAACTTGTTTTTGCAGGGCATGTTGTGATGTGATATGGTCAAGACGTGATGAGTTATACATTATTGTATGAGATGATCATGTTTTGTAAAGTTATCGGCAACCGGCAGGAGCCTTATGGTTGTCTCTTTATTGTATGAATTGCGAAGGCCATGTAATTGCTTTACTTTATCACTATGATTTAGCGATAGTAGTAGTAGCAATAGTTGGTGAGACGATAACGACGCTAAGATGAAGATCATGGTGTCAAGCCGGTGACAATGGAGATCATGACGATGATTTGGAGATGGAGATCAAAAGCACAAGATGATGATGGCCATATCATGTCACATATTTTGATTGCATGTGATGTTTATCTTATTATGCTTCTTATTTTGCTTAGTACGACGGTAGCATTATAAGATGATCCCTTACAAAAATTTCAAGGTATAAGTGTTCTCCCTGAGTATACACCATTGCGAAAGTTCGTCGTGCCGACACACCACGTGATGATCGGGTGTGATAAGCTCTACGTTCAAGTACAACGGGTGTAAGACAGTTTTGCACATGTAGAATACTCGGGTTAAACTTGACGAGCCTAGCATGTACAGACATGGCCTCAGAACACCGGAGACCAAAAGGTCGAGCGTGAATCATATAGTAGATATGATCAACATAAGATGTTCACCATTGAAAACTACTCCATCTCACGTGATGATCGGACATGGTTTAGTTGATTTGGATCGCGTGATCATTTAGATGACTAGAGGGATGTCTTTCTCAGTGCGAGTTCTTTAGTAATATGAGTAATTGAACTTTAATTTATCATGAACTTAGTCCTGATTGTTTTTGCATATCTATGTTGTTGTAGATCAATGGCCCGTGCTACTGTTCCATTGAATTTTAATGCAATCCTAGAGAAATCTAAGTTGAAAGATGATGGTAGCAACTACACGGACTGGGTTCGTAACTTGAGGATTATCCTCATTGCTGCACAAAAGAAGTCTTGCAAGCACCGCTAGGTGACAGGCCTGCTGCAGGAGCAACTCCGGACATTATGAACGTCTAGCAAGCTCGTTCTGATGACTTCTCGATAGTTCAGTGTGCCATGCTTTACGGCTTAGAATCGGGACTTCAACGACGTTTTGAACGTCATGGAGCATATGAGATGTTCCAAGAGTTGAAGTTAATATTTCAAGCAAATGCCCGAATTGAGAGATATGAAGTCTCCAATAAGTTCTATAGCTGCAAGATGGAGGAGAAAAGTTCTATTAGTGAACACTTGCTCAGAACGTCTGGGTACTATAATCATGTAACTCAACTTGGTTGCAAAGTTGACGAAGATAGTGTTATTGATAGAGTTCTTCAATCACTGCCACCAAGCTATAAGGACTTCGTGATGAACTATAACATGCAAGGGATGCAGAAGACAATTCCCGAGCTCTTCGCTATGCTTAAAGCTGTGGAGGTAGAAATCAAAAAGGAGCATCAAGTGTTGATGGTTAACAAGACCACTAGTTTCAAGAAAAAGGGCAAGGGAAAGAAAGGGAACTTCAAGAAGAATAGCAAGACAGTTGCTACTCCCGCGAAGAAACCCAAGTCTGGAGCCAAGCCTGAAACTGAGTGCTTCTACTCCATAGGGACTGGACACTGGAAGCGGAACTGCCCCAAGTATTTGGCGGATAGGAAGGATGGCAAAGTGAACAAAGGTATATTTGATATACATGTTATTGATGTTTACCTTACTCATGCTCGTAGTAGCACCTGGGTATTTGATACTGGTTCGATTGCTAATATTTGTAACTCGAAACAGGGGCTACGGATTAAACGAAGATTAGCTAAGGACGAGGTGACTATGCGTGTGGGAAATGGTTCCAAAGTCGATGTGATCGTCGTCGGCACGCTGCCTCTACATCTACCATCGGGATTAGTTTTAGACCTAAATAATTGTTATTTGGTGCCAGTGTTGAGCATGAACATTATATCTAAATCTTGTTTGTTGCGAGACGGTTATTCATTTAAATCAGAGAATAAAGGTTGTTATATTTATATGAGTAATATCTTTTACGGTGATGCACCCTTGAAGTGTGGTCTATTCTTGTTAGATCTCGATCATACTGATACACATATTCATAATATTGAAGCCAAAAGATGAAAGGTTGATAATGATAGTGCAACTTATTTGTGGCACTCCCATTTAGGTCATATTGGTGTAAAGCGCATGAAGAAAATCCATGCTGATGGACTTTTGGAATCACTTGATTATGAATCACTTGGTGCTTGCGAACCATGCCGCAGGGGCAAGATGACTAATACTCCGTTCTCCGGAACAATGGAGCGAGCAACTGATTTGTTGGAAATCATACATACTGATGTATGTGGACCGATGAGTGTTGAGGCTCGCGGCGGGTACTGTTATTTTCTGACCTTCACTGATGATTTGAGCATATATGGGTATATCTACTTGATGAAACACAAGTCTGAAACATTTGAAAAGTTCAAAGAATTTCAGAGTGAAGTAGAGAATCAAAACAAGAAAATAAAGTTTCTATGATCTGATCGCGGAGGCGAATATTTGAGTTACGAGTTTGGTCTTCATTTGAAACAATGTGGAATAGTTTCACAACTCACACCACCCGGAACACCACAGTGTAATGGTGTGTCTGAACGTCGTAACCGTACTTTATTAGATATGGTGCGATCTATGATGTCTCTTACCGATTTACCACTATAGTTTTTGGGGTTATGCTTTAGAGACCGTTGCATTCACGTTAAATATGGCACCATCTAAATCCGTTGAGACGACGCCTTATGAACTGTGGTTTGGCAAGAAACCAAAGTTGTCATTTCTTAAAGTTTGGGGCTGCGATGCTTATGTGAAAAAGCTTCAACCTGATAAGCTCGAACCCAAGTCAGAGAAATGTGTCTTCATAGGATACCCAAAGGAGACTGTTGGGTGCACCTTCGATCACAGATCCGAAGGCAAGATATTCATTGCTAAGAATGGATCCTTTCTAGAGAAGGAGTTTCTCTCAAAGAAGTGAGTGGGAGGAAAGTAGAACTTGATGAGGTAATTGTACCTTCTCCCAAATTGAAAAGTAGCACATCACAGAAACTAGTTCCAGTGATTCATACACCAGTTAGCGAGGAAGCTAATGATGATGACCATGAAACTTCGGATCAAGTTACTACTGAACCTCGTAGGTCAACCAGAGTACGTTCCACACCAGAGTGGTACGGCAACCTAGTTTTGGAAGTCATGTTAATAGACCATGATGAACCTACGAACTATGAGGAAGCGATGATGAGCCCAATTTCCGCAAAATGGCTTGAGGCCATGAAATCTGAGATGGGATCCATGTATGAGAACAAAGTGTGGACTTTGTTTGACTTGCCCGATGATCGGCAAGCCATTGAAAATAAATGGATCTTCAAGAGGAAGACCGACAACGACAGTAATGTTACTGTCTACAAAGCTCGACTTGTTGCGAAAGGTTTTCGACAAGTTCAAGGAGTTGATTACAATGAGACTTTCTCACCTGTAGTGATGCTTAAGTCTGTCCTAATCATGTTAGCAATTGTCGCATTTTATTATTATGAAATCTGGCAAATGGATGTCAAAACTGCATTCCTAAATGGATACCTCAAAGAAGAGTCGTATATGATGCAACCAGAAGATTTTGTCGATCCTAAAGGTGCTGACAAAGTGTGTAAGCTCCAGCGATCCATATATGGACTGGTGCAAGCATCTCGGAGTTGGGATATACGCTTTGATGAGGTGATCAAAGCATATGGTTTTATATAGACTTTTGGAGAAGCATGTATTTACAAGAAAGTGAGTGGGAGCTCTGTAGCATTTCTGATATTATATGTAGATGACATATTATTGATTGGAAATGATATTGAATTTCTGGATGGCATAAAAGGATACTTGAATAAGAATCTTTCAATGAAAGACCTCGGTGAACGTGCTTATATACTAGGGATCAAGATCTATAGAGATAGATCAAGATGCTTAATTGGACTTTCACAAAGCACATACCTTGATAAAGTTTTGAAGAAGTTCAAAATGGATCAGTCAAAGAAAGGGTTCTTGCTTGTGTTACAAGGTGTGAAGTTCAGTAAGACTCAATGTCCGACCACTCGAGAAGATAGAGAGAAAATGAAAGTCATTCCCTATGCCTCAGCCATAGGATCTATCATGTATCACTGCACCACGACACTCAAAACAACGTCAAACAATACGTCGGCATAGGTCATGTAAGGCAACACATTTTGTGTCGCTAAAGACCTTTCCCGACAGAAAGGAGCTGACGCCTATAGTCCTGCCGGAAAGGTCTTTGCCGACAGATAAATCTATGCCGACAGAAAGTATGACAACATTGGTGAGATCTACGCCGACATAAATCTATGCCGACAGAAAGGAGCTGACGCCTAAAGTCATGCCGAGAAATAGTATGCAATGTTGTGTACCAGACCTGATGTGTGCCTTGCTATAAGTTTAGCACGGAGGTACCAAAGTAATCCAGGAGTGGATCACTGGACAACGGTCAAGAACATCCTGAAGTACCTGAAAAGGACAAAGGACATGTTTCTCGTTTATGGAGGTGACAAAGAGCTCGTTGTAAATGGTTACATCGATTCAAGCTTTGACACTGATCCGGATGACTCTAAGTCACAAACCGTATATGTATTTTTATTGAACGGTGGAGCTGTCAGTTGGTGGAGTTCCAAGCAGAGCGTCATGGCGGGATCTACGTGTGAAGCGGAGTACATAGCTGCTTCGGAAGCAGCAAATGAAGGAGTCTGGATGAAGGAGTTCATATCCTATCTAGGTGTAATACCTAGTGCATCGGGTCCAATGAAAATATTTTGTGACAACACTGGAGCAATAGCCTCGGCGAAGGAATCCGGGTTTCACAAGAGAACCAAGCACATCAAGAGACGCTTCAATTCCATCCGCGATCAACTCAAGGAGGGGGACATAGAAATTTGCAAGATACATACGGATGTGAATGTCACAGAGCCATTGACTAAGCCTCTTCCACGAGCAAAACATGATCAGCACCAAGACTCCACGGGTGTTAGAATCATTACTATGTAATCTGGATTATTGACTCTAGTTCAAGTGGGAGACTAAAGGAAATATGCCCTAGATGCAATAATAAAATTGTTATTTGTATTTCCTTATATCATGATAAATGTTTATTATTCATGCTAGAATTGTATTAACCAGAAACTTAGTACATGTGTGAATACATAGACAAAACAGAGTGTCCCTAGTATGCCTCTACTAGACTAGCTCATTGATCAAAGATGGTTATGTTTCCTAGCCATAGACATGAGTTGCCATTTGACCAACGGGGTCGCATCATTAGGAGAATGATGTGATGTACAAGACCCATCCGTTAGCTTAGCAACATGATCGTTTAGTTTTAGTGTTACTGCTTTCTTCATGACTTATACATGTTCCTATGACTATGAGATTATGCAACTCCCGAATACCGGAGGAACACCTTGTGTGCTATCAAACGTCACAACGTAACTGGGTGATTATAAAGATGCTCTATAGGTGTCTCAGAAGGTATTTGTGGTGTTGGCATAGATCGAGAATATGATTTGTCACTCCGAGTGTCGGAGAGGTATCTCTGGGCCCTCTCGGTAATACACATCATAATAAGCCTTGCAAGCAAATGACTAATGCGTTAGTCATGAGATAACATATTACGGAACGAGTAAAGAGACTTGCCGGTAACGAGATTGAACTAGGTATGATGATATCGACGATCGAATCTCGGGCAAGTAACATACCGATGACAAAGGGAACAACGTATGTTGTTATGCGGTTTGACCGATAAAGATCTTCGTAGAATATGTAGGAACCAATATGAGCATCCAGGTTCTGCTATTGGTTATTGACCGGAGATGAGTCTCGGTCATGTCTACATAGTTCTCGAACCCGTAGGGTCCGCACGCTTAACGTTCGATGACGATCGGTATTATAAGTTTATGAGTTTTGATGTACCGAAGGTAGTTCGGAGTCCCATATGAGATCACGGACATGACGAGGAGTTTCGGAGTGTCCGAGACATAAAGATTGATATATTGAATGGCTATATTCGGACAACGGAAGTGTTCCGAGTGATTTCGGAGAAAACCGGAGTGCCGGAGGGGTTACCGAAACCCCCCGAGGGAATAATGGGCCAACATGGGCCTTGTGGGAGAGAGAGGATAGGGCCTAGGGCTGTCCGCGTGCCTCCCCCCTTGGGAGTTCGAATTGGACAAGGAGGGGGGCGGCGCCCCCTCTTTCCTCCCTCTCTCCCCTCCTTCCTTTTCCCCTCCTAATAGGACTAGGAAAGGGGAGTCCTAATCATTGAGCTGAACGTGTGCTGAACGCGGAGGTGCCGTACGTTCGGTGCTTGGATCGGTTGGATCGCGAAGACGTTCGACTACATCAACCGCGTCACTAGACGCTTCCGCTTTCGGTCTACGAGGGTACGTAGATAGACCTCCCCTCTCCTTGCTATGCTTCTAGGAGATAGATTGTAATGCCCAGGATGGAGTTATACCTCCTACGTGTCGAGGCACGACTTAAAGGCATAAATCCATCCTAGAATGATCTCAAGTTTGGTAATCTTTGCACATCTCATGTAAAAGAGGGGATTGTAAACAAAAAAATAGTTGGCTTACACTCGCCACGTCACACAATTACATAACATGTCTCAATCATCATACATTAAAAATATCACAACCCTCTAAGGGCAAAATCCAAATGTCAAGATACCAAACTGAAATAAATAAACCACAGGCGGATCGAATCCTAGTAGGAGTCTCCACTACTGATCTTCCGGATATCGCACATAGTACCGACTACGCTCCTCGTCGTACTCCCAGTCCAGCTCAGTGCCATCACCTGGATAGCTCACAACTGGACCTGCATCTGGTGTGGTGAAGTAACTGTGAGCCACAAGGACTCAGCAATCCCGTTTCCGGGTAACAAGACTATTTAAGCCTTTGGGAGAGGATAAAGGCTGAAGAAAGGAATAAGGGTCTGCAGCAGCAACTAGCAACTAGCTTACGTGAGTGAGAGCGAGAAGAGAAAGCCTCGGCGAGAAGTGATCACGAAGTGATCCTAGCTACAAGCTCCACAAACATAACCCCTCCGTGTTCAACTCCCGAATCCCTATTCGGAAATTGACAGTCATGGAACACACGCTGGTAGTGTATTAGAAACATTGTGTCAAGTTATCTACAACCGGATATTAACAAGCTCCCATCCGCCACATAACCGCGGGCACGGCTTTCGAAAGTTCAAAACCCTGCAGGGGTGTTCCAACTTGACCCATTACAAGCCCACGATCCGCGGAGTCGCAACTCCAAAGTGGGAAGACCCGAGTATCCTCGGAATCCCGTGCTCAAGATATACCGAACTAAGGTAAGGCTAATCCAGCAAATCCTCCTGGCGTGTCGACACCCTGATAGTAGCCGCGCGTATCTAAGTCTCAGGACACGGCCGGATGGGCGATTCTACGGGTGTATACCAGATACCTCGGGTTGCCCCAAGGCGGCCCCGCAGACTCCCCGTTTCGGACCAACACTCATGTGGAGCACTGGCCCGGGGTTGTTGATTAAGAAAGAGGGTTAATTACTCCCTATGCAAGTTTAGTTTGTTATTAGGCAAATAGTACCAATGTTGGGACTTGCTGGAAAAGACTTAACACTTAGCGGTTTATCGAGGGGGTCCCATACACCCCAACCGTGTTAGGAACGCATAATCAAGGAACATAACACCGGTTTATACGGTTCCTAACGGCATAAGTGGAACAAATCACCAAGCAAAAGGCTTAGCCTTCCACCCTTGCCAATATATAGATGATTTCATTTTAAGCATTTATATAGTGTGATAAAACCCAACCAAACTTCAACATGAAGCAAGCATCTTCGATCTTCACCTGCAACTAGCAAAGCTATAAGAAGGGCTGAGCGAAGCGTACTTAGCCAAGCAACGGTTTGCGTAGGTAGGTTGGTTAAACATGGCAATGGTTTACAAGTAGGAGGCTGACAAGAAGATCATGGGCATCGAGGCAAAACTATAGATCGAGACTACTAGCAATAGGTAAAGATAGTAATGTTATCGGGGTTCGGTCATCTTGCCTGAAGAGAAGTCGTTCGGATCGTAAGAAGGGTCCTCGTGCTCAACCTCGTTGGAAACCTCATGCTTGTACTCGAACTCAGACTCTGCTTCTGGCTCTAAACAAAACAATCACACCAAGCACAAATCAACAAGATGCAATGCGCACTCGAAAATGATGGATGCATAATGGATGCACTAAGGATGCACACGGAGCACGTAAAATAGCACTGAAGCAAAACACCTCAAAACATGATAACAATCTGATATTATTAATCTACAAGGAAAAACAATCAAGTTTCATGTAAGATTCGCTGAAATCGGAGTTACGGGCTAAAAGTTATGCCCGAAACAAGAAATGAGCGAAAGCTGAAAATTACAGCATCATAGCAACTTCGGAGCACAAAATAATTAAGCTACAGCAATCAAATATCATGGCAAAGGACATTAACACAAACTAGACATATACTACAGCAACTAAGTCCAAAGGTGCACCCCCAACGGAGTCACGGATCAATAACAATGATCTTCGACATATTGAACTTGACAATAAAATTCTGGCAGCATAATTTTATTGAAACTTTGGAGCAAAAGATAAACATGCTACAGCCACTTAAATAGACATGTGAGGACATGAATGGAAATACAACAATATATACTACAAGGAACAATCAAGATCCACTCCAAAACTATCATGCTTTGTCCTAGAACATCACACGAACATGGCATCGGAACGTTACAGATTTCAGACTTAGTGAAAATCCACTAAGTCCTAAAACAGCAATTTCATCATGGCATCTAAAAAAGCAAGTTTGAGTCATCTCGAAACTAAACATGGCAAGAGGTAAGCACCTCATCAAAGTACACATGAAGGTGATTCCGAAACACACAAGCATGCATCATTGAGGTAAACACAACGATAGCAACGAGCTCAACAAGATGGCATTTCATAACAAGTGAAACAACATCACAGCCACATGGCACTTTGCAACAATGATAAACATGGCAAGAATAAATCTATCATGCAACCTAGCACATACAACATGTAGAGCATGGCAAGACGAACACGTGGACATGCCATTTGCATCATTCGGACAAACGAGCTAAAAGATATCACATGGCAAAGATGACATAAAACATCACATAGCAGCAGTTTATATCATGATGCACTCTTGCAACAGCAAAACAAGCACCTAGATGATCTCTAACATGCATGACAATAAGAGATGAAACGTAGTGCACGATCCCACGAACGTCTGGACATGCTATACGCGCGAATCGGAGCAACACACAAAAAGATATGCATGTTTAAAAATAGCATCAGACAAGAAAAAAAATACTGGGACTTAGAAGATTTAGAGGCAACCTAGATCTGCAGCAAACGGGCCCGGGGCGGATCCGGCCCGATCTGGAGGTGCGGATGCGGCCTGGGGAAGAGGACGGGCCGGCGCGGCTGAAGGCGGCGGCCTGCTGGCTCGGGCCCAGCGGCAGCCGGAGGGAGGCCGGCCCGGTGGCCTGGCGGCGGCGCGGTTGAGCGAGGCCTGGCGCGGGAAGTGCCCTCGGCCCAGGCGGCTGCGGGAGCGCTGGCTGGCGGGGAAGCGCTGGAGGGAGGCGGTGGCCCGCGGCAGCCGGAGCGCTGAGGCGAACGGGCCGCTGGGAGGGGCGACGGCCCACCAGAAGCCGAAGGGAGGCGGCGGATCGGCTGAGGCGTACGGGCCGCTGGGGACCCGACGGGGATGTGGTCCCTGGGCCCCTGCGCCCTGGCGCCGATCGGAGGGACGGAGGGAGCTGCGGTGCGGTCGGGGCGAAGGCCCAGCTGGCGCGAAGGAGCGGCCGATGCGGTCGCTGGGGTGGCGACGGCGCGTTGACTCGCGAGGGTTCGAGGGGATCGATGCTGGAGCTGGTTGATCTAAGAGGAAAAAAGAAAAAAAAAAGAAGAGGAGAAGGGGGAAGAAGCTAGGGATAGGTGGAGGTAGGTCTATATATAGCAGATCTGCTAGGGTTAGGGTTTGTGGGTGATTTAGGGGCGCTAGGAGCCCTCCGATCGATATCCGACGGATCCGATCGCGGGGGTAGTCTAGAAGGGCCTAGGAGAGAGTAGTAGACTGCAGTAGGGGTGTTTCTGGGACACAAAGTGAAGGCACTTTGGACCCACACGAATAACTGAAGGGATAGCCAACGGAGTCCAAACGCGACGAGATTTGAGAGGCGGGTTGCACACAACAAAACAACAACACACACAACAACCTCGCGGCACACCGGTAACGTTACACGCCCAAACAACAAAGTAGGCCTACGGGACATCACGGACACGTGAGGGAGCTCCGGAACGCGAAACGGACAACGGGAAGAAACGCGACGAACCGGATGCAACCGACAACACAAATGCAATGCGATGCACATGTCTACATGATATGAATGAATGCCACACACTCACACAACAAAACGACGAAAACCCGAAAGACAAAGAACCCGGAATGGAAATAGATGAAGCCGGAGATATATTATATGCCCAAAAGGGAAAGTATTACATTCGGGGCATTACAAACTCTCCTCTACTACAAAAAGATCTCGTCCCGAGATCTAGGACTGGAAAAAGGAAGGGTACTCGGAACGAAGATGATCTTCTCGTTCCCAGGTAGCTTCTCGGTCGGTGTGATGTGACCACTTGACTTTCAAGAATTTGATGGACTTGTTGCGGGTCTTGCGTTCGGTTTCTTCGAGAATAGCAACTGGATGCTCTCGGTAGGACAAGTCTTGTTGAAGATCAATCTCTTCAAACGGAATCATTCGCTCAGGTGCCTTGAAGCATTTACGAAGTTGAGACACATGGAAGACATCATGAACATTTGCGAAGTTGGGAGGGAGCTCTAGTTGATAGGCTAGATCGCCTCTTTTGCCAAGAATCTTGAAAGGCCTGACGTATCTAGGAGCAAGCTTTCCTTTGATACCGAATCTTTGGGTGCCTTTCATCGGAGAAACTCGGAGATAGACATGATCACCGATGTTGAAGGCCAAATCACGATGCTTGCCGTCATAGTAGCTCTTCTGGCGCGACTGAGCGGCCTTGAGATTCTCACGTATGACTTTGCACATTTCTTCGGCTTCTGAGATCAAGTCATTGCCAAGAAGTTGACGTTCGCCTGTTTCAGACCAGTTGAGAGGGGTACGACACTTTCTGCCCAACAACAGATGTCTCCACGTAATCAGAGCATGTACCACAGTTGCTAGCTCGAGATCATGTGTGGGATAGTTCTTCTCACTTGGCTTGAGCTGACGAGAAGTGTATGCCACAATTCTCTTATCTTGCATAAGCACACCACCAAGACCTTGAAGAGAAGCATCACAGAATACTTCATAGGGCTTGGGTTCATCTGGAGGAGTCAGAACTGGAGCAGAGACAAGCTTCTCTTTGAGGGTTTTGAATGCCACTTCACACTCTGGAGACCAAAAGTATTTGACATTCTTCTGAAGCAAGTTGGAGAGAGGCTTGGCAATCTTGGAGAAGTTCTCAACAAACCTTCTGCAATAGCTGGCAAGACCCAGAAAACTGCGGAGCTGCTTGACGTTCTGAGGAGCTTCCCAGTTGACAATTGCTTCAACTTTCTCGGGATTAACCGCAATACCGTCAACTGAGATGATGTGGCCCAGGTACAAAACCTTATCGAGCCAAAACTCGCACTTGGAGAACTTGGCATAGAATTTATGCTCTCGGAGTCGATCAAGAACCAGACGTAAGTGCTTTTCGTGATCTTCTTCATTCTTGGAAAACACCATAATATCATCCAGATACACAAGCACAAACTCGCCCGTATAGGGGTTGAAGATGTAATGCATCATCCTCGAAAAGGTAGGAGGAGCATTGGCGAGACCGAAGGACATGACGGTATACTCGTATGAACCGTAGCTCGTTCTGAAGGCCGTCTTGGGAATGTCTTCCTCGCGAATGCGAATTTGATGATAGCCCATTCGGAGGTCAAGCTTAGAGAACACTTTAGCTCCTTTGAGCTGCTCAAAGAGTTCGTTGATGTTGGGGAGCGGATATTTGTTCTTAATCGTCTTCTTGTTCAATGGCCGGTAGTCAACACAGAGACGCTCCGTGCCATCTTTCTTCTTGACAAATAAGACACCACAGCCCCACGGAGACGTACTAGGAATGATGAGACCCATACTCTCCTGCTTATCAAGCTGCTTCTTCAATTCCTTCAATTCATCCGGAGAGAGCTTGTATGGACGCCGGCATGCTGGCTCAGTACCCGGCTCGAGTTCAATGACAAATTCCACCTGACGGTGTGGAGGCATGCCTGGAAGTTCTTCAGGAAAGACGTCTTGATATTCGTTCACCACCGGAATTTGAGATATGGCATTAATTTCACCCTTATCATTGAGAGAGAAAAGCCTGATAGTGTTATCCCTGGAGGCGAAGATAATCACATCTTCATCAGAATGAGTCATCTTGACTTCCTTCTGAGCACAATCAATATGAGCATCGTGCTGAGAAAGCCAATCCATTCCGAGGATGAGGTCGATGTCAGAATTACCAAGAATCACCGGTTTAGCCAGAAAGCGATAATCTCCCATGCGAATAGAAACATCCGGAGCATAGACACTAGAAGTCATAATCCTGCCCGGAGAAACAACTTGCAACTTCTGAGGCAAATTTGAAGTGGCAATATTGTGCTTGGATGCAAATGGTTGAGACATGAAAGAGCATGAAGCACCCGAATCAAATAACACTTTAGCTGGAAAAGAGTTAACTGGAAGGTTACCCAAAATGACATCAGAAGAATTCTCCGCTTGCGCTGCATTCATCAGATTGACCCTTGCTGCCTTTGGATCATGCCTGACAATAGCTGAACTCACAGGTGGAGGAGGAGGAAGACGCTTCGGATTCGGACATCTGTTGGCATAATGACCCTTCTGGCCACACTTGTTGCACACCACTTCAGAGAGAGGACGGAAATGAGAACCACTGGACTTGGAGCCTTGAGACTGAAACTGCTTCTTCGACTGGTTGCTCGGGTTGGGTGGGTGGGAGAAACCACGTCCACTAGAGTTCTTGTTGTTGGAGTTGTTGTATGGAGCTCGAATCACTGGAGGAGGAGGAAGCCAGAATTTCTGATGCTTCGAGACCAACTGAGACGATGAGGAAGAGTGAACGGCATCTCGAATTCTCTTCTTAGAAGCATCCATCTTAAGCTGAGCTGCCTCTTGTTTCAAAGCCATGTTATAGAACTTGTCGAATTCATCGGGCTCGAACAAGGTGAGAGCAAGCTGAAGTTCATCTTTGAGACCTCCACGGAACTGATAGATTTTACTCTTGGCATCAGGAATGTCTTGCTTAGCATAGCGAGCGAGGTTTTGGAACTTGACATTATACTGATAGACTGTCATGGAGCCCTGCTTCAGGTTGCGAAATTGCTCACGCATACCCTCGATGACACTTGTAGGAATGTGGTGCGAGCGAAAGTCTTTGCAGAAATTCTCCCAAGAGATCACTTGACCTGGCTTGGAGTCTTTGTACTGCTGCCACCAGTCAGCTGCTTGATCTTTCAGTTGGAAGGCTGCAAACTTCACATAATCATCTTCCTTCACGTTACTGCACTCAAAATGCTTCTTTATGTCGGTTAACCAATCTTCAGCATCAAGAGGGTCGACACAGTAACTGAAAGCTTTAGGATTGTTGGCCAAGAACTGGTTGAGAGTAGCATGGTGCTGCTGGTTGAAGAAGTTGCCTTGGTTCCCTGGAATACCCTGATTAGCTTGATTAGCTTGCATCTGTTGCATCATCTGCATCAACAACTGGGTGTTCTGAGCTGTAGTCTGCATAATCGCTCTCCAAGCCTCAGGCGGAGGAGGAGGGGAAGGAGGATGTTCTGGGACCTCTTCCACCTCTGGGTTAGCGTTGGGAACCTTTTTCGGAGCCATCCTGTAAGAGATGACCACGAATCAGCAATTGATTGACAAAAGGTATAAGCCGAATCAATGGAATGAATTGCAACAAGTCTTCACAATTATCATTCGAACAATAAGAACGAATGAAATCATTCGAACAAGAGGAACGAATGAAATTCTCAGTTAAATGATAACATCAATCTTCACGAGAAGCCACATAGGGATCAAAAGGAAAAATAAGAAAAACAACAAGGTTCAGACGGGAACAAACACAAGATAGGAGCTTCGTTCTAACATCTTTGTGTTGAAAGCATATGAACGCGTTACGAAAAGGTTTTGCAATCCCCGGGTCAGCATAGCCAAGGACCCTTTAAGATGCAACTCCTGATAGTAACATCGGTCATATAACCCCTTCACTCAATGTAGAACCCCGAACTCACTAACCTGCATTCGTCGGAAGAATGCCTACGATCTACTAGATAAACCCACCTATAGATTTCCGAAAGATTCCAGTTATGCAATCAGGTGTTGGGGATACACGGGAAGCACCGCGCAATCAACTCTAAACCTACATCCAGGTGTATCCATCCTTCAACACATAACCAGTCTTTCTCGGAAACTGTGTACCTCGGACCTTCGAAAAGCATCCACTATAACAAGCTATGGCAATACTCCCGAACTACCTCCCCAGTACTGGGTGATGTCGGGGTTATCTTGCCACTGGCCGTATAGGAGAGATTTTCGATGTCGGCCGTCTTAAGTATTTAGTACTGCCGCGATATGCTTGTGACAACAATACCCCAAAGCTCAACTCCCCGGGAACAGGAGGCATCGAGAACAATATCCTTGTCACAAGAACATCGAAACAATCCCAGAATACTCGCGGGATTCCTAAAAAAAATTTGGTGCAATTTTTGAAAGTAGGAGAGACAAGAGTAGTCGTCAGGAGTCCTCACCAGAGAGAAAACGGGATGAGAAGCAAAGAAATCCTACTCTCCGATATAATATAGGACTCAAAATGTTTTCAGTGTGTGCCTAGACTCGACCGTCAACGATTCGATCAAACAGTGGGGGCTCCTAGGTCGGAGAAGGCTCTGAATACCAACTTGTAATGCCCAGGATGGAGTTATACCTCCTACGTGTCGAGGCACGACTTAAAGGCATAAATCCATCCTAGAATGATCTCAAGTTTGGTAATCTTTGCACATCTCATGTAAAAGAGGGGATTGTAAACAAAAAAATAGTTGGCTTACACTCGCCACGTCACACAATTACATAACATGTCTCAATCATCATACATTAAGAATATCACAACCCTCTAAGGGCAAAATCCAAATGTCAAGATACCAAACTGAAATAAATAAACCACAGGCGGATCGAATCCTAGTAGGAGTCTCCACTACTGATCATCCGGATATCGCACATAGTACCGACTACGCTCCTCGTCGTACTCCCAGTCCAGCTCGGTGCCATCACCTGGATAGCTCACAACTGGACCTGCATCTGGTGTGGTGAAGTAACTGTGAGCCACAAGGACTCAGCAATCCCGTTTCCGGGTAACAAGACTATTTAAGCCTTTGGGAGAGGATAAAGGCTGAAGAAAAGAATAAGGGTCTGCAGCAGCAACTAGCAACTAGCTTACGTGAGTGAGAGCGAGAAGAGAAAGCCTCGGCGAGAAGTGATCACGAAGTGATCCTAGCTACAAGCTCCACAAACATAACCCCTCCGTGTTCAACTCCCGAATCCCTATTCGGAAATTGACAGTCACGGAACACACGCTGGTAGTGTATTAGAAACATTGTGTCAAGTTATCTACAACCAGATATTAACAAGCTCCCATCTGCCACATAACCGCGGGCACGGCTTTCGAAAGTTCAAAACCCTGCAGGGGTGTTCCAACTTGACCCATTACAAGCCCACGATCCGCGGAGTCGCAATTCCAAAGTGGGAAGACCCGAGTATCCTCGGAATCCCGTGCTCAAGATATACCGAACTAAGGTAAGGCTAATCCAGCAAATCCTCCCGGCCCGTCGACACCCTGATAGTAGCCGCGCGTATCTAAGTCTCAGGACACGGCCGGATGGGCGATTCTACGGGTGTATACCAGATACCTCGGGTTGCCCCAAGGCGGCCCCGCAGACTCCCCGTTCCGGACCAACACTCATGTGGAGCACTGGCCCGGGGTTGTTGATTAAGAAAGAGGGTTAATTACTCCCTATGCAAGTTTAGTTTGTTATTAGGCAAATAGTACCAATGTTGGGACTTGCTGGAAAAGACTTAGCACTTAGTGGTTTATCGAGGGGGTCCCATACACCCCAACCGTGTTAGGAACGCATAATCAAGGAACATAACACCGGTTTATACGGTTCCTAACGGCATGAGTGGAACAAATCACCAAGCAAAAGGCTTAGCCTTCCACCCTTGCCAATATATAGATGATTTCATTTTAAGCATTTATATAGTGTGATAAAACCCAACCAAACTTCAACATGAAGCAAGCATCTTCGATCTTCACCTGCAACTAGCAAAGCTATAAGAAGGGCTGAGCGAAGCGTACTTAGCCAAGCAACGGTTTGCGTAGGTAGGTTGGTTAAACATGGCAATGGTTTACAAGTAGGAGGCTGACAAGAAGATCATGGGCATCGAGGCAAAACTATAGATCGAGACTACTAACAATAGGCAAAGATAGTAATGTTATCGGGGTTCGGTCATCTTGCCTGAAGAGAAGTCGTTCGGATCGTAAGAAGGGTCCTCGTGCTCAACCTCGTTGGAAACCTCGTGCTTGTACTCGAACTCAGACTCTGCTTCCGGCTCTAAACAAAACAATCACACCAAGCACAAATCAACAAGATGCAATGCGCACTCGAAAATGATGGATGCATGATGGATGCACTAAGGATGCACACGGAGCACGTAAAATAGCACTGAAGCAAAACACCTCAAAACATGATAACAATCTGATATTATTAATCTACACGAAAAAACAATCAAGTTTCATGTAAGATTCGCTGAAATCGGAGTTACGGGCTAAAAGTTATGCCCGAAACAAGAAATGAGCGAAAGCTGAAAATTACAGCATCATAGCAACTTCGGAGCACAAAATAATTAAGCTACAACAATCAAATATCATGGCAAAGGACATGAACACAAACTAGACATATACTACAGCAACTAAGTCCAAAGGTGCACCCCCAACGGAGTCACGGATCAATAGCAATGATCTTGGACATATTGAACTTGACAATAAAATTCTGGCAGCAGAATTTTATTGAAACTTTGGAGCAAAAGATAAGCATGCTACAGCCACTTAAATAGACATGTGAGGACATGAATGGAAAGACAACAATATATACTACAAGGAACAATCAAGATCCACTCCAAAACTATCATGCTTTGTCCTAGAACATCACACGAACATGGCATCGGAACGTTACAGATTTCAGACTTAGTGAAAATCCACTAAGTCCTAAAACAGCAATTTTATCATGGCATCTAAAAGAGCAAGTTTGAGTCATCTCGAAACTAAACATGGCAAGAGGTAAGCACCTCATCAAAGTACACATGAAGGTGATTCCGAAACACACAAGCATGCATCATTGAGGTAAACACAACGATAGCAACGAGCTCAACAAGATGGCATTTCATAACAAGTGAAACAACATCACAGCCACATGGCACTTTGCAACGATGATAAACATGGCAAGAATAAATCTATCATGCAACCTAGCACATACAACATGTAGAGCATGGTAAGACGAACACGTGGACATGTCATTTGCATCATTCGGACAAACGAGCTAAAAGATATCACATGGCAAAGATGACATAAAAACATCACATAGCAGCAGTTTATATCATGATGCACTATTGCAACAGCAAAACAAGCACCTAGATGATCTCTAACATGCATGACAATAAGAGATGAAATGTAGTGCACGATCCCACGAACGTCTGGACATGCTATACGCGCGAATCGGAGCAACACACAAAAAGATATGCATGTTTGAAAATAGCATCAGACAAGAAAAAAAATACTGGGACTTAGAATATTTAGAGGCAACCTAGATCTGCAGCAAACGGGCCCGGGGCGGATCCGGCCCGATCTGGAGGTGCGGATGCGGCCTGGGGAAGAGGACGGGCCGGCGCGGCTGAAGGCGGTGGCCTGCTGGCTCGGGCCCAGCGGCAGCCGGAGGGAGGCCGGCCCGGTGGCCTGGCAGCGGCGCGGTTGAGCGAGGCCTGGTGCGGGAAGTGGCCTCGGCCCAGGCGGCTGCAGGAGCGCTGGCTGGCGGGGAAGCGCTGGAGGGAGGCGGTGGCCCGCGGCAGCCGGAGCGCTGAGGCGAACGGGCCGCTGGGAGGGGCGACGACCCACCAGAAGTCGAAGGGAGGCGGCAGATCGGCTGAGGCGTACGGGCCGCTGGGGACCCGACGGGGATGTGGTCCCTGGGCCCCTGCGCCCTGGCGCCGATCGAAGGGACGGAGGGAGATGCGGTGCGGTCGGGGCGAAGGCCCAGCTGGCGCGAAGGAGCGGCCGATGTGGTCGCTGGGGTGGCGACGGCGCGTTGACTCGCGAGGGTTCGAGGGGATCGATGCTGGAGCTGGTTGATCTGAGAGGAAAAAAGAAAAAAAAAGAGGAGAAGGGGGAAGAAGCTAGGGATAGGTGGAGGTAGGTCTATATATAGCAGATCTACTAGGGTTAGGGTTTGTGGGTGATTTAGGGGCGCTAGGAGCCCTCCGATCGAGATCCGACGGATCCGATCACGGGGGTAGTCTAGAAGGGCCTAGGAGAGAGTAGTAGACTGCAGTAGGGGTGTTTCTGGGACACAAAGTGAAGGCACTTTGGACCCACACGAATAACTGAAGGGATAGCCAACGGAGTCCAAACGCGACGAGATTTGAGAGGCGGGTTGCACACAACAAAACAACAACACACACAACAACCTCGCGGCACACCGGTAACGTTACACGCCCAAACAACAAAGTAGGCCTACGGGACATCACGGACACGTGAGGGAGCTCCGGAACGCGAAACGGACAACGGGAAGAAACGCGACGAACCGGATGCAACCGACAACACAAATGCAATGCGATGCACATGTCTACATGATATGAATGAATGCCACACACTCACACAACAAAACGACGAAAACCCGAAAGACAAAGAACCCGGAATGGAAATAGATGAAGCCGGAGATATATTATATGCCCAAAAGGGAAAGTATTACATCCGGGGCATTACATAGATCTTGCGTGATCGTAGGATTTTTTTTGAAATACTACATTCCCCAACAGTCGGGTCATGGGGATTACCCAGCCATACGTGCCTACCTACATTCAGATTACAAGCAAACTTGGCGAGGTTATGAGCCTCAAAGTTGTGGTTTCTAGTTTCATGAAGGAAAGAACAGAAAGCAAAACTATTACAGTGACTTGTTATTTCATGAACAATGGCAGCATGGGCTCCTCCCGTGCCCTTGTTAATATCATTCACCACTCCCACGCAGTCTGACGCCACATGTAGCCTCCGCTCTAGAAGATCATCCGCCAGAGCCAAAGCTTCCATGCATGCATACGTTTCCAGGATTGTTGGATCACTGATCCCGCTGAATACCACTGCGGAGGATCCCAGGTATGTTCTAGTGTGGTCACGACACACCGCAGCGACTGCACTTCCTCTTCTATTGCGTGACACTGCACCATCAACATTGATTTTGACTACTCCCTCCGTCGACGGTAACCATCGCTGGGGTGCATTCTGACGGCCCCCCGCAACAGGGTTTTGCCTAGCAACCTAAGAGGGAACCTGATCAAGCTCAGCTATATAGCGTTGGATGAAAGATGACGTTTTCCCCGGTAATTGGAATATTCCTTCGTGAATAGCTTGTCTCCGTGCACACCAAAACGACCAAAGAGTTACCACCATCCGTACAAACATGTTCTTATCAAGGTCCTCATTCAGCTGGAAGAGCTAGTTCTTGGCTCGGGGCTCCTCATTGTCCGCCATCTTTGACACCATTACGGGATCAGCCAAAGCCCAAGTACACCGTGCATGGGTACATGCCAAAAGTGCATGGCGCCAAGAATCTACCACTTCGCACAATGGGCATGCATCCCTTGTTGACATATTTCGTCTGTTAAGCACATCCGTTGTCGGGAGCGAGTGGCGAGCCAAACGCCAGAGGAACACACGCAACTTCGAAGGAACTTGCATGTTCCAAAGACTCGTCCAATCATTTTCTTCCTTCTCCCAAGTAGAGGAACCACTTCTCCCTTCAAGCCAATTTTCTCTTGTGATTTTAGTTTTTACCATGAGCTTGTATGCGGAGCTCACTGTGAACCTCCCCTTCTTATCCGGGTGCCATGCCCAAAATTCATCTATGTTTCTGGTACAAACCGGGATCTTCATTATTGCCTCGGCGTCAGTTGGCAGGAAAACTGATCTGATCAATGCTGAGTCCCATGATGTCGTTGCAGGCACAAGCAGCTCTGAGACCAACTCCGGTGGGGTTTGGACCCGGGAAACAATTGGGCGCATGGATGATTCCTTGGGCATCCAGTTATGCTCCCAAATCATTGTGCTCTGGCCATTGCCGATCCTCCGGATTAATCCTTGTTTAAGGATGTCTCTCCCTTCAAGCAAAGCTCTCCAAATTTGTGACGGCCGTGAACTCAGCTCGGCTATGAGAAATGAGGTCTCAGGAAAATAAGAGGCCTTAAGGATTCTTGCACTCAAGGAAGTAGGTTCATTAAGCACCCTCCAAGCCTGACGTGCTAGAAGTGCCAAGTTAAAAAGTTCCAGGTCCCTAAAACCCATTCCACCTAGATATTTAGGTCTTGTCATCACATCCCAAGAGACCCATGTCGGTTTCCTTCCTCCCTGTTTGCATCCCCACCAGAACTTGCGAATGATACAATTGATGTGATTGCAAAGTCCTCTAGGCAGTTTGAAGCATGACATTGAAAAGACGGGAATTGCTTGTGCTACTGATTTTATTAGGACATCTTTACCTCCTACTGACAAGCACTTGCCCATCCAGCCTTTGACTTTATCCCATACCCGGTCGGTCAAGTGTTTGAGCGTACCCATCTTTGAGTGACCGACGTCGGTTAGCATTCCAAGGTATCTATCGCTCAATGATTCATTTGGCACTTGTAGACAACCTTTGACTGCATCTCTGACAATTTGCGGGCACCCCTTGCTAAAGAAAATCGATGATTTGTCCCTATTAATTCGCTGACCCGAGACCCTGCAATATGTATCCAAAAAGATTGATACCTCTTCTGCTCCATCAACACTCGCCTTGAAAAACAGCAGGCTATCATCCGCGAATAAAAAGTGGTTCATCGGCGGAGCCGATGGTGCCACCTTGATGCCGCTGAGCTGGGATGATTCATTCTGAGACTTTAACAGGCACGAAAGGCCCTCTGCTGCCAACAAGAAAAGGTATGGAGAGATAGGATCTCCCTGTCGAATACCTCGAGAAGGGTTGAAACCCTCCAAAATATTGCCATTAAAAAGAATAGAAAATGATACTGTTTTTACCATATTCATAACAACCGTGATCCATGGTTCCGCAAAGCCCAACTTTCTCACGATTGCTTCCAGATAATTCCACTCTACCCTGTCATAAGCTTTCATCATGTCCAGTTTGAGTGCATAGTGACTATTGCTCTTTGATTTGTTCCTCTTCATGAAATGTAAGCATTCATAAGCAAAAATTATATTATCAGTAATCAGCCTTCCCCGGACAAATACAGATTGCTCCTCTGAAATAATCTCTGGCAATATGACCTTCAAACGATTTGACAGAACCTTCGATGCTATCTTGTAGAAAACATTACATAAACTGATAGGACGAAACTGTGATAACAAGGTAGGGTTTGATACCTTTGGTATTAATACCAGTAGTGTGTCGTTAACACATTTCGGACTCTCCTCCCCCCGCACAATACCTAGTACTGCTTTCGTGATAGAAGCACCACAAGTGTCCCAATGACGTTGGAAGAAGTGTGCAGGAAAACCATCCGGCCCCGGGGCCTTGGTGGGAAACATTTGGAAGAGAGTGTTCCTGACCTCCACTTCCATGTAAGGGGCGAGAAGTTGGTCATTCATAGCCGTTGTCACTTCATTGGGACGTGCTGGAGTACCTCCTCCATATCTTGGACTCCCTTAGAGCAATACAAGTTTTTATAATATTCCAATGCTAGAGTCTGCATCTCCGTGAGGTCCTCCGTAACCTGCCCATTTTGTTTTTGCAAAGATTTAATTAAGTTTTTCCGCCTCCTCATAGACACTCTCACGTGAAAAAAATGTGTGTTGCGGTCGCCTTCAGTCAACCATTGAACACGGGATCTCTGGCGCCACATGAGTTCCTCACGCAAGTAGAGCTCAATCAGCAGGTATTCAAAGGCATGTTGCGGTCGCCTTCAGCCTTGGACTATTCTTTTTTTAAGGTAACTAGGGATTTTATTCAAGGTTCATCACATCCGGAATACAAGCAATTTCAGGAAGGATCCCTAGCCACACGTGGCAGCCCACCGGCAGAGACGCAGCTCCTTTTGCAACCGCATGGGCCTCAAAATTATTTTCTCTACGCTCAAAAAGAAAGGAAACAGAAGTAAAAAGGTTCATACTAATGTGTATGTCCTGCAGAATCGACGCATACACTGGTGATGCTTGTTTGTTGATGTTGGAGACCACTTCTAAACAGTCCGACGCGATCACCAGCTCCTGCAAGTTTAGATCACCAGCAAGGGCAAGGGCCTCACTGCACGCGTGTGCCTCCAAGCTCGCTGGGTCGATCACTCCATCAAAAACTAGTGCTGATGCTCCAAGAAATTTCCCTACCTTGTCTCTGCATACCACTGCCGCAGCACCCTTCTCGCCTAAGGTTGATATTGCACCATCACAGTTAAACTTCACAGCTTCTCCCTCTGGCGGTATCCATGCACGCGTTCTTGGTGCAACAGGCGTCGGAAGGGAACGTGCTTTTTGAACTTCCACAATGTCCAGTTCCTCCAAGAAGCGCATGATGAAGCACATTGTTGATAGTGGGCTTTGAAATTCATCCTCATGGATTGCTTTCCAACGAGCCCACCATATTGCCCACATTGTGACTAGCACACGCGTTAATTCTTGTTGGCTAGTTGATTCGAACAGCCAAAACAACCAAAGCCGTGCGTCGGGGTTCTGGTTTGCCATCACATGTTCAAGAAGCTCCTCATCGCCCAGAGCCCATACACATCTGGCCATGCGGCAACTTAGCAAGGAATGACGCCAGGTATCCTCATCTGCTCCGCATATCAAACACGCTGGTGTATCTGCCATGTTCCTCTCATGTCATACTAGTCCTGTCAGGATCGAAGTGTGTGCTAACCTCCATACGAACACCTTGATTTTGGAAGCAACCCGCACTTTCCAGCCTTGGACCATTCTTGTAGCCCTAACCTACAGGTACTCAAAGGTGGGCTGGGGCGACTCGGGGCCTGGCCCAATTCTAGCGCCGCCACTGACTGTTAGTGCAGTGACGCAGCCACTCGCTTCAACCAGGAGCCGTTGCTCCTCGAACACAATAATTTGGAGCCACCCGGATATACTCTGTAGGCCCTATGACACCTTACCATTCAGAACACAAACCACACACACACATAATCGGGCAGGACACGAGCATGCCTCCTCCCTTCGCTGAAGAGGCAGCACTGTGTCGAAATTTACTAGTCAGTGGCCATTGAGTTTTTAGAGTGACCCAAACTGCTGCTACGCAGCTAAGCTAGCTCCGCAATTAGCGAGGTACTGTAAAACCACGCTTGCAGCGACACGCTCGCATGCAGTAGAAAAGAAAAGGCAGCCATGTGAAGTGACTGTCAAACAGATAAAGTAAAGGCAAGGCGATTGGCATCTGCCTTGCGCTAATTGTCCTTGGTGCTGTTTGCGTTGGATCTTTCATCTTTGGATGGATGGATCCCCGGCACATGGCTGCCCTGCAGCAAAAGTATCTCCTAGACCCTAGCCCAGCCTAGGTGGCATGGCCACCAGCTCTGGGCTCATCGCAACAACTGCCTGGGCGACCAGAAAGCCAATGGGATTCCGGCGTTCCGCGGCCACCAGAGGCCGCCTCTGTTTCTTCCCCGGGCAGAAACGACCACGGCCACCACCACCGCTATCAACGGCGTCTCTTTTGGAGCACTCACGGTCATGATGGAAAGGAGGACGAGACGGGGTGAGGCGAAATCGCCCAACAATCACGAACCACCCAAAAAAGGAGGGAAAACAAATAATTAGCTCGATTTTGCCTCCAAAGGAAAGGCAATGGCATGCTGGAATGGAATTTATCCGGATAAATTCGAGCACGAGAACTAGCGAAGATAATCCAAGGGCGCCATCGCACAGGACGAGAAAGCGATGCATGTGTTCCATTTGAGGCCCGGTTTTGTAACGTGGAATCTTATTTCGAACGATTTGAAGATTGCTCACCACCCCTGCCGCGCGTTACATGGAATCATTTAATATTGTGTGAAGATCGGACAATGGCACAAAGGGTGATGGATGGCAAAAGGGTGTAAGATCATTTAATATTGTGTGAAGAGTTTATCATGATGCGGTGAATCGGGAATCGGAAGATGGCAAAAGGGTGTAGGATTTTTACGAGGTTGGATAATAATACGTAGAAAGTTTGGTGGAGGCCACAAAATATGCTGTCTGTCCTCTTGTATGAGAATATCTCAAAAACAATGAGAGAAAAAGTGTGTCTAATTTGCCTTTAGAGGGAATTCGACATGGTGCGTACAATTATCCGAAATAGCTCGAGCATGAAAGCTCACGAAAGGCAGTACGATCTGAGTTTGACAGAAAGCGATGTCAATGTGCAATTGGAGGTCCCATTTGCCATGTGAAATATTGGATGCATCAAAGGATTGAACTAGGCAAAAAGAAAAACGTGTGATGGTCTTGCAATGGATAGGATTTGTCACAAAAATATAAATATGCACTTACTCCGCAACTAAACTTAAGACTTTTTTTATGCCTATGTAAAACCAAAAAACGACTTCCATTCTAGTAGAGAGGTTGTACTGAATTAGACAAAAAACAAAGTCAGACATATTGTTTGAGGCTTCATCTGAACCTCAAGATTCGAGATTTTATTTAGGTGTCAGACAATTTCCCATTAAGTTACCATATAATTATTTTTTGACTTCAGGTTACTTCCTTTGTAAAGAAATATAAGATCGCTGAGAGCATCTGCACGCACTTTAAATCCGTCTCAACGCCCGAGCAGGCGGACTGGTCACTGATCGGTCACAAAAAACTGACCCAACCAGACGCCTCAAACCGCCCTGAGACGTCAGGACTAACCAACACCCCTCATATCCAGCCCAAATGTAGGGCAGATATGAGGCGGCACAGGCGTCTCCGCCACGGCCGCCACTGGCCCACACCGACCCCACAAAATCCCCATTTGGAACCAAACCCTAGCCTCACTTCACTCTGCTCCACTCCCCTTTGCCCCAATGCGTCAACTCCCGGGTGCTGGCGACCATGTCCAGCACCAGAAGCCAATCCAACGGCTCCGGCCACGATGACTGGGACACCTCCCTCCGCAATGGTATCGGAGACGGGGACGAGTTGGCCCTCTACATCGCGTTGGAGCGCTCGCGGGTGGAAACGGGCGGCGACTCCTATTTAGGTGCGACGCTGCTTGTTGCCCGTGGCCGCAATGCCAACGCCGGTGCCGGCCATTCCCGCCTCGCGCACGGATCTGCGAGGGCAGATCAAGCAGCGTCGCCCGTCCGTCGGCCTCCTCCACTTCCGCCCGTTGCTTCGCGTGGGCAACGATGGGTTATAGTGCCCATTCCGCCGATGCCCCGGATGGGCACAACGGAATCGGAGGCGCGTGCCACCCGCCGCGAGAGATAGAGGGCAAGGGAGATGGACCCGCGCCGGACGTGGCTACGCAGTGTTGGGGAACGTAGTATTTTAAAATTTTCCTACGATCACGCAAGATCTATCTACCAGATGCATAGCAACGAGAGGGAAGAGTGTGTCTACGTACCCTCGTAGACCGGAAGCGGAAGCGTTAGAACAACGCGGTTGATGTAGTCGTACGTCTTCACGGCCCGACCGATCAAGCACCGAAACTACGACACCTCCGAGTTCTAGCACACGTTCAGCTCGATGACGTCCCTCGAACTCCGATCCAGCCGAGTGTCGAGGAAGAGTTCCGTCAGCACGACGGCGTGGTGACAATCTTGATGTTCTACCGTCGCAGGGCTTCGCCTAAGCACCGCTACAATATTATCGAGGAGAACTGTGGTGGAGGGGGGCACCGCACACGGCTAAGAGATCATGAGATCAACTGTTGTGTCTAGAGGTGCCCCCCTGCCCCCGTATATAAAGGAGGGAGGGAGAGGCCGGCCCTAGAAGGGGCGCGCCAAGTGTGGGGAGTCCTACTAGGACTCCCAAGTCCTAGTAGGATTCCCCTTTCCTTTCCGGAGTAGGAGAGAAGGAAAGAGGGGGAGAGGGAGAAGGAAAAGGGGGCTGCACCCCTTGTCCAATTCGGACCAGAAGGGGGCCACGCGCCTCCTTCCTTTTGGCCTCTCTCCTCTATTCCCGTAACTCCCCGGTACTCCGAAAATACCCGAATCACTCGGAACCTTTCCGATGTCCGAATATAGTCGTCCAATATATCGATTTTTACGTCTCGACCATTTCGAGACTCCTCGTCATGTCCCCGATCTCATCCGGGACTCCGAACTCCTTCGGTACATCAAAACTCATAAACTCATAATAAAACTGTCATCGAAACCTTAAGCGTGCGGACCCTACGGGTTCGAGAACTATGTAGACATGACCGAGACACGTCTCTGGTCAATAACCAATAGCGGAACCTGGATGCTCATATTGGCTCCCACATATTCTACGAAGATCTTTATCGGTCAAACCGCATAACAACATACGTTGTTCCCTTTGTCATCGGTATGTTACTAGCCCGAGATTCGATCATCGGTATCTCAATACCTAGTTCAATCTCGTTACCGGCAAGTCTCTTTACTCGTTCCGTAATACATCATCCCGCAACTAACTCATTAGCTGGAATGCTTGCAAGGCTTATAGTGATGTGCATTACCGAGTGGGCCCAGAGATACCTCTCCGACAATCGGAGTGACAAATCCTAATCTCGAAATAAGCCAACCCAACAAGTACCTTCGGAGACACCTGTAGAGTACCTTTATAATCACCCAGTTACGTTGTGATGTTTGGTAGCACACAAAGTGTTCCTCCGGTATTCGGGAGTTGCATAATCTCATAGTCATAGGAACATGTATAAGTCATGAAGAAAGCAATAGCAATAAAACTAAACGATCAAGTTGCTAAGCTAACGGATGGGTCTTGTCCATCACATCATTCTCCTAATGATGTGACCCCGTTGATCAAATGACAACTCATGTCTATGGCTAGGAAACATAACCATCTTTGATCAATGAGCTAGTCTAGTAGAGGCATACTAGGGACACTCTGTTTTGTCTATGTATTCACACATGTACTAAGTTTCCAGTTAATACAATTCTAGCATGAATAATAAACATTTATCATGATATAAGGAAATAAATAATAACTTTATTATTGCCTCTAGGGCATATTTCCTTCACGCAGTCCTCCTGTCGCCGCAGTGTGATGCCAGCGGTGCCCGACGAAGATGAGTGTCTCCTCCGGTGGGTGTACCGCCGGTCACTTACAACGGCGGAGACAAACACCCGGGGCCCCGGAGGATCAACACCAAGGCGTTCCGGCTCGACATTGAGCAGTCCGAGTGGGAGGCGGCAAGGATGACGAAGCTAAAGCGAAAGCAGGAGCGCATCGCCCGGGACTTGATGGGTTACATCATCATCTCCTCTTCATCCTCCTCTGACGGCGACGATGATGACGGCTCTGACAACGACCCACCTCCTGCCGCGGACGCCTACAATAGCGCCAACGACAAGAAGAGCAAAGGGCCGACGAGGAAGTGGTGAAGCTCGTCCCTCTCTTGTTTATATAATCTAGCTCCTACTATCTAGTTAAAATTTGCCGGACGGTTGAACTGTGTAAATTATGCCCATTTGGTCATCTTTCGTTGATATTTATGAGAATTATGCCCGTTTGCAATGGACTATATGCCCGGTTCCTATCAATTTGGCAGGTTGGTGATCTACGTAGTATATACATGATCTTGTATGGGGGAGGATATAAGATATGCGGCTGTGGACATGCCGATTTGAGGACTGCCCGGTCATTATTCGCGGACGCGCCCGGGTACACCCGCGGTCGTATATGAAGCCAAATTTGGCAAGTTTGGTTGTAGATGCTCATTACACTGTAAATTTAATGATCTAAACAATATTATATTCCTTAAAGGAAGGAGTACAATAAAATTTCTGTTATTCGAGCAGGCAATGTTCTGAACGATGTCTTTTTTCCGCGGGTGCTAAGTGAGGGAATTACACACCACATGTGTGCATGTTTTCCATGTGCTAGTTGAAGGAAATATTCCCTAGAGGCAATAATAAAGTTGTTATTTGTATTTCCTTATATCATGATAAATGTTTATTATTCATGCTAGAATTGTATTAACCGGAAACTTAGTACATGTGTGAATACATAGCCAAAACAGAATGTCCCTTGTATGCCTCTACTTAACTAGCTCATTGATCAAAGATGGTTATGTTTCCTAACCATAGACATGTGTTGTCATTTGATTAACGGGATCACATCATTAGGAGAATGATGTGATAGACAAGACCCATCCGTTAGCTTAGCATATTGATCGTCTAGTTTTATTGCTATTGATTTCTTCATGACTTATACATGTTCCTCTGACTATGAGATTATGCAACTCCCGAATACCGGAGGAACACCTTGTCTGCTATCAAACATCACAACGTAACTAGGTGATTATAAAGATGCTCTACAGGTGTCTCCGAAGGTGTTTTTTTAGTTGGCATAGATCAAGAATAGGATTTGTCACTCCGAGTGTCGGAGATGTATCTCTTGGCCCTCTCGGTAATACACATCATAATAAGCCTTGCAAGCAAATGACTAATGAGTTAGTCACGAGATGATGTATTACGGAACAAGTAAAGAGACTTGCCGGTAACGAGATTGAACTATGTATGATGATACCAACGATCGAATCTCGGGCAAGTAACATACCAATGACAAAGGGAACAATGTATGTTTGTCACATCCCTAGCTTTACCTTGCCCTAGGATAGCACTTGCTTGTCATGTTTAAATTTCTCAGAAACTTGAAATGGGGTTGTTGAAACCCTAGCACCAAGTGAACTCAACTAGGTTCAAATTAAAATCTTTTTCAATGAACCCAAAATGCCCTTTGGAAAAGTTCATCATTTTTTGATTGGTTAAAAACCTCTGCCAAAAATGTTGCACATATTTCTAGGACCATTCTGGATTTTTGAATAACCTATATTGTATTTGAATTGGGGCATTTAAATACTTTTAATATCTTTAAACACTCCAACAATTCTAAAAATAGTTAAGGGCCTCTGTAATAATTCTTTTAATGCCCACAATTATTTTCAGGATTTATTAAAATGGTTTGGGCTATAAACTAAATCAAAACAAAATAACAAAAATAGAAAAGCAGAACAAATTTTGTTATAGAGAGAGAACTGACCTAGCGCCCACTGATCCGGCCCAGCACGGCCCAGTCCATCTGGCTGTGCCAGTCGTCCCCTTCCTTGGGACAGAAGGACGCCGGGCGTGTGCCCCTTGCGCGCGGCCCCGCGCCTCGGCCACCTCTTGCTTCCCGCCGCCTACCCGACGTCGCTCTGGATGCTCTGGACGACCCCACGCACACCCCCCGACCCCCTCGTCCTCTTCCATCTCTCTCCGGACCTCTTTCCCCTCCTCTGCTCTCTCTCTCTCTCTCACGGCAACCCGAATGGAGCCGTTGCCACCATCGCCGCTCGCCGCGTCCACCGATCTCCCCATGCCCAGCTAGCTATCCCACGAGCTCCGCCTCGCTGCCGCGCACCTCTACGCCGAACCGCAGGACCCCGGACGCCCTGGAGCGCTGTCGTCGACGCCATCTTCATCCTCTACACCCACGGCCGTCGCCGACCGATTCGTCGTCACCAGGCCATCCCCGAGCCCGCTGAGATCACCGACGACCCCGCCGTGAGCTCCTCTACCAAATTCCTCTCTCCCCGTCGTCGTTTTCCTCCTCTAGCCCCGCTGTCCACCGGAGCCGAGAGCTCGTCGCCGCTGTTCATGTCGCCGCCGTGGCCATCGTCACCTAGAGCGGCAACCGAGCACACAGCCGTACTCAGCACGCTCCCAGGAGGCCGTAGAGCCCCTTAGCTCACTCCCCTGTGCCCCGTAGCTCCTTCCCCTCTCTGCCCGTACGCCGGCCGCCGCCGCGAGCTTGATTCCGATGAGCTTCGGCCACCCCAGCTCCTCCCGCTTGCCCTACCGGATGCGCGCGAGCCCCAGCTACGCGTAGGACCAAACGGCGATCGATTTGGTCGACCGTAGGCAAATCCCGAGCCCCCTCCGCCGTGCTCGCTGTCGCCGCCGGTAAGCCGCCGGCCTGTTTGGGTATTTGACCCGAGGTTTGACCCCCTGGGTCTATGACTTGCGGGCCCCGCACGGCTAATTAACATAGTTTAGGCTTAAATCTAATTAGCTTAACCTTGGTTAGTATTAACTATGTTTAATTAGTCTAGCTGAGTCGCTGACTGGTGGGCCCGGGCCCCATTGACACTTTAGTTAGTGTTAGTTTAAAACTAACTAACCCTGTTAGCTAGTTGTGTCACTGACGTGTGGACCCCACACGTCAGGTTTGACCCTGGCCGCCCTGTTGACCTGCTGACATCACAGTGACGTCATGCTGACGCAGTATCTGTTTTCTGTGATTTTAAATAAATCTGAAATGATTTATTTATTTTAGAAAATAGCGAAAACTTCTAAAAATCATAGAAAATAATCTATAACTCCAATAAAAATAATTTATATATGAAAAATGATCAGAAAAATTCAAGGAATATGTTTATGGCATTTTCATGCATGTTTGAATAACTTACAGCCACTGTTTAGGACAATTTGAATAAATGACATTTGAATAATCACATATGGAGTTTGAATTTGAACCTTTGGTTCAAACCAACTTCATTTAATATGGTTGCTAGTTGCATTAGCTCAATCAACAACATATTGCCATGTCATGATCATGCATCATATTGTCGCATTGCATTGATTGTGTTCTTTCTTTGTTGCCGGTGTTTGTCCCCTCTCAGTAGACGCTGTTCCTACGATGTGATCGATGACACTGATGAGGACACAGTGCTATCTTCAGAAGTGCCAGGCAAGCAAAACCCCATTGAGCATTCCGATACAATCCCACTCTCTCGCTCTTGCTCTCTTTTACTGCATTAGGACAACAACGCTTCAGCTGTTACCTGCTGCGGTAGTTGAACCCCTTTCCTCTGCATGACCTATCATTGCCACAGTAAATAGTTGAAACCCACTAGCATGAGTAGGAGTTGTTTGAGCCATGTTGTGCCTACTCATTCATGCTTTCTGGTTACGCCTGCTATTGCTTAGAGTTGTGTCAGTTCTGATTCATCGGGGATGAATTAGAATGTGGTGAACATGTCCTACTGTTGAGAGCTAAGTGTGTGAACACATTTTGGTAAAGGTAGCGATGAGAGGCCATGTAGGAGTACATGGTGGGTTGTCTCATTGCAGCCGTCCTCAGGATATGAGTTCTGAGTTGGTTGATCCATGAAACAACTACTACCACACATTGGGATGCTTAATTGACTCTGTCGGCTTCTTAATCACCCTTGTCCTCTGTCCTGGAGTTGCAAGTAGTGTCTGGTGTTTGTAGTATGCTGGAGGCCGTGCGCAGCGCTGACCGGAGGGGTGGGTTGTGGTGCGGTAGGAACGTGGCCGGGTATGCCGGGTGCCCGTTTGGTGTCGCGGAACCCTGTACACATCGTTCGGGGCCGTATGTAGAAACCTCGGTCGGCCTCCCTGCGAATGGAACCTGAATAGGCGATAAACCTGGACTAGAGACTTGAGTGTTTAGGTAGGCTGTGGCCGACACCCTCGCTGGGCTTCCGCTTGAAGGTTGACGAGTACATCTCGTGTAAACGGCGGTAAGTGGTGAGAGCGTGTGTGAAGAAGTACACCCCTGCAGGGTTATATATATGATCTATTCGAATAGCCGTGTCCGCGGTAATGGACTTCTGGGTTACCTGTACAGTTCATAGACAAGTGAAAGTGGATACTCTAAAACAAGCAAGATAAGCGTGAGTGCTATGGATGGCCTTCTCGTAGGGAGACGGGAGCGGATCCATAATGGTGTATTGATTGGTGAATATGTGGACTCGTGTGCGCCACCTCAAAAGAGTTACTTGCAGTCGTAGTTTAGGATTGCCACCGAGTCAAAGCTGGCTTGCTGCAGTCAAACTCCACCACCCCTTTGTTGATACTGATGCATATGTAGCTAGTTTTGATGTAAGTCTTGCTGAGTACCTTTGTACTCACGTTTGCTTAATTTATGTTTTTGCAGAGAGACTTCAGTCTCACTAGTGGTTCCGCGTGGACTTCGACGTTTAGCTTGTTACCTCAGCTACAATCTTGTTCCCTTGGAAGGGTCTCATAGATAGTCAGGCTTCTCAGCCTTTTTCATTTGTAGTTGTCTGTGGTCAGACATGTTATACTTACGTTGCCCGTATGCTCTGTATGTTGGGTCATGTGACCTCTGTTTGTATTAAATGTTATGATGGCTCCTCTGGGCCTTATCTATATGAGTTGTTGAGTTATGTTGTGATGCCATGTTGTACAGCACATACTTGCATGTTATGCGTACGTGTAATGTGTATTGCTATGTGTGGGATCCGACACCTAGTTGTTTACCCTTGATAGCCTATCTTACAGGGAAATGTCTCCTAGTGCTTCCACTGAGCCTTGGTAGCTTGCTACTGCTCCGGAACACTTAGGCTGGTCGGCATGTGTCCTTCTTCGTTCCTGTGTCTATCCCTTAGGGGAAATGTCACGCGTTGTTCCTTTAAGAACTTGTAGCTTGCTACGACTTGGGTTCATACGTTGATGATCGACATGTTCGTTGCTGGGTCATGTATGCATGTCTCTGTAATTTAGCGCCACTTTTGGTTTATAACTAGTCATGTCGGCCCGGGTTCTCTGTCATATGGATGCTAGCGACACTATCATATACGTGTGCCAAAATGCGCAAACGGTCCCGGGCCAGGTAAGGTGGCACCCGTGGGGATACCGTGCGTGAGGCCGCAAAGGGATATGATGTGTTACAGGCTAGACCTGTGTGACTTAGGATCGGGGTCCTGACAATGTTGTTATGCGGTTTGACCAACAAAAAAATCGTAGAATATGTAGGAGCCAATACGAGCATCCAGGTTCCACTATTGGTTATTGACCGGAGATGTGCCTCTGTCATGTCTACATAGTTCTCGAACCCGTAGGGTCCGCACGCTTAACGTTCAATGACAATTTGTATTATGAGTTATGTGTTTTGGTGACCGAAGTTTGTTCGGAGACCCGGATGAGATCACGGACATGACGAGGAGTCTCAAAATGGTTGATAGGTAAAGATTCATATATTGGAAGGTTATATACGGACATCGGAATGGTTTCGAAGAAGATCGGGGATTTTTTGGAGTACCGGGAGGTCACCGGGACCTCCCGGGAAAGTTAATGGGCCTATTGGGCCATAGTGGAGAGAGGGAGGCTGCCATAGGAAGTGGGGCGCCCCCCCCCCCCCCGCACAAACCAAATTGGACTTGGGGTGGGGGCGCAACCCCCCTTTCCCTCTCCCTCTCCCTCCCTTCCCCTTTCCCCTCTCCACAAGATGGAAGGAGAGGGAATCCTACTTGGACTAAGAGTCCAAGTAGGACTCCCCCCTTGGCGCGCCCTCTCCCTAGGCCGGCCTCCTCCTCCCCCCTCCTTTATATACGTGGGCAGGGGGCACCCCAAAGGCACACCAAGATTTGTCTTATCCATGTGCGGTGCCCCCCTACACAGTTTGCTCCTCGGGTCATAGCGTCGTAGTGCTTAGGCGAAGCCCTGCGCGGATCACATCACCAACACCGTCGCCACGCCGTCGTGCTGACAGAACTGTCCCTCGGCCCTCTACTGGACCAAGAGCTCGAGGGACGTCATCGAGCTGAATGTGTGCTGAACAAGGAGGTGTCGTACGTTCAGTACTTGGATCGCTTGGATCGTGAAGACGTTCGACTACATCAACCGCGTTAACATAACGCTTCCGCTTTCGGTCTACGAGGGTATGTGGACACACTCTCCCCGTCTCGTTGCTATGCATCTCCTAGATAAATCTTGCATGAACGTAGGATTTTTTTTGGAAATTGCATGCTACGTTCCCCAAAAGTGGCATCATGAGCCGCATCTATGCATAGTTGATATGCGCGAGTAGAACACAAAGAGTTGTGGACGATAATAGTCATACTGCTCACCACCAACGTCTTACTTAAATTCAGCGGTATTGTTGGATGAAGTGGCCCGGACCGACATTACATGACCGCGTTCATGAGACTGGTTCTACCGACGTGCTTTGCACACAGGTGGCTGGCGGGTGTCTGTTTCTCCAACTTTAGTTGAATCGAGTGTGACTGCGACCGGTCCTTGTTGAAGGTTAAATCGGCACACTTGACGAAAAATCGTTGTGGTTTTGTTCCATAGGTAAGAATGGTTCTTGCTAGAAGCCCGTAGAAGCCACGTAAAACTTGCAACAACAAAGTAGAGGACGTCTAACTTGTTTTTGCAGGGCATGCTGTGATGTGATATGGTCAAGACGTCATGAGTTATACGATATTGTATGAGATGATCATGCTTTGTAAATTATCGGCAATCGGTAGGAGCCTTATGGTTGTCTCTTTATTGTATGAATTGCAAACACCATGTAATTGCTTTACTTTACCACTACGAGTTAGCGATAGTAGTAGAAGCAATAGTTGGCGAGATGACCACGACGCTATGATGAAGATCACGGTGTCAAGCCGGTGACGATGGAGATCATGACGATGCTTTGGAGATGGAGATCAAAAGTACAAGATGATGATGGCCATATCATGTCACATATTTTGATTGCATGTGATGTTTATCTGATTGTGCATCTTATTTTGCTTAGAACGACGATAGCATTATAAGATGACCCCTTACAAAATTTCAAGGTACAAGTGTTCTCCCTGAGTATGTGCTACTTCTTGAGCTTGCGTTGTATTCCCTCGAAGAGGAAATGGTGATGCAGCACAGTAGCATAAGTATTTCCCTCGGTTTTTGAGAACCAAGGTATCAATCAAGTAGGAGACCACGCGCGAGTCCCTCGCACCTGCACAAACAAATAAGAACTAAACAACCAACGCGATAAGGGGTCGTCAATCCCTTTACGTTCACTTACGAAAGTGAGATCTGATAGATAGGATAGTATAATATTTTAGTATTTTTGATATAAGAAACAGAAAGTAAATAAAGCAAATAAGCAACGGCAGCAGAAATTGAAGTAAAGTAATATGATAAAGATAGACCCAGGGGGGGCATAGGTTACACTAGTGGCTTCTCTCATGAAAGCAGAATTCTACGGTGGATGGACAAATTACTGTTGAGCAATTGATAGAAAAGCGCATAGTTATGAGAATATCTAGGCATGATCATTATATATAGGCATCACGTCCGTGACAAGTAGACCGAAACGATCCTGCATCTACTACTATTACTCCACACATCGTCCGCTATCCAGCATGCATCTAGAGTATTAAGTT
This sequence comes from Secale cereale, assembly GCA_902687465.1. NCBI lineage: Eukaryota > Viridiplantae > Streptophyta > Magnoliopsida > Poales > Poaceae > Secale > Secale cereale. The sequence goes on along the minus strand of LR738713.1, from coordinate 429,628,467 downwards.
CATAAGAACAGAGTAATGCTTTAAGCAAGATGACATGATGTAGAGGGATAAACTCAAGCAATATGATATAAACCCCATCTTTTTATCCTCGATGGCAATAATACAGTACGTGCCTTGCTTCCCCTGCTGTCACTAGGAAAGGACACCGCAAGATTGAACCCAAAGCCAAGCACTTCTCCCATTGCAAGAGCTATAGATCTAGTAGGCCAAACCAAACCAATAATTCGAAGAGACTTGCAAGGATATTATAATCATACATAAAAGATTTCAGAATAGAATCAAATATTTTTCATAGATAATCTTGATCATAAACCCACAATCCATCGGATCTCGACAAACACACCACAAAAAGATTACATCGAATAGATCTCCTCGAAGATCGAGGAGAACTTTGTATTGAGATCGAAAAAGAGAGAAGAAGCCATCTAGCTAATAACTATGGACCCGAAGGTCTGTGGTAAACTACTCACAACTCATTGGTGAGGCTATGGTGTTGATGTAGAAGCACTCCGTGGTAAATCCCCCCTTCGGCGAAGCTCCGGAACAGGCCCCAAGATGGGATCTCACGGGAACAGAAGGTTGCGGCGGTGGAATTAGGGTTTTCTCTGTTGCCTCGATGATTTCAGGGTATATGGATATATATATAGGAGGAAGGAGGGCATCGGGGGAGCCAGAGGGGGCCCACGAGGGTGGGGGGCATGCCCTGGACCCTCATGGCCACCTCCTTCGTTCCCTCGCGTGTACTTCAAGTCTTCTGGGTAGATACGGTTCCAAAAATAACTCTCCGGAAGGTTTCATTCCGTTTGGACTCCGTTTGATATCCCTTTTCTGCGAAACTCTGAAATAGGCAAAAAAAACAATTTGTACTGGGCCTTGGGTTAGTAGGTTAGTCCCAAAAATAATATAAAAGTGTATAAGAAAGCCCATTAAACATCCAAAACAGAATATATAATAGCATGGAACAATAAAAAATTATAGATACGTTGGAGACGTATCAAGCATCCCCAAGCTTAATTCCTGCTCGTCCTCGAGTAGGTAAATGATAAAAACAATTTTTTTGATGTGGAATGCTAACCAACATAATTCTCAATGTAATTTCTTTATTGTGGCATGAATGTTCAGATCCGAAAGATTCAAGACAAAAGTCTATATTGACACAAGAATAATAATACTTCAAGCATACTAACAAAGCAATCATGTCTTCTCAAAATAACATGGCCAAAGAAAGTTATCCCTACAAAATCGTATAGTCTGGCTATGCTCCCTCTTCATCACACAAAATATTCATATCATGCACAACCCCGGTTTCAGCCAAGCAATTGTTTTCATACTCAATTTTTTTCAAACCTTTCAACTTTCATGCAATACATGAGTGTGAGCCATGGATATAGCACTATAGGTGGAATAGAGTGGTGGTTGTGGAGAAGAAAAAAGGAGGAAGATAGTCTCACATCAACTAGGCGTATCAACGGGCTATGGAGATGCCCATCAATATATATCAATGTGAGTGAGTAGGGATTGCATGCAACAGATGCACTAGAGCTATAAGTGTATGAAAGCTCATCAAAAGAAACTAAGTGGGTGTGCGTCCAACTTGCTTGCTCATGAAGACCTAGGGCATTTGAGGAAGCCCACCATTGGAATATACAAGACAAGTTCTATAATGAAAAATTCCCGCTAGTATATGAAGGTGACAAAACAAGAGACTCTCTATCACGAAGATCATAGTGCTACTTTGAAGCACAAGTGTGGAAAATGATAGTAGCATTGTCCCTTCTCTCTTTTCTCTCATTTTTTTGGAGGGGCTTTCTCTCTTTTTTTAGCCCCTCTCTATATTTTTTTGGGCCATCTCTTTTTTTGGCCTTTCCTCACATGGGACAATTCTCTAATAATGAAGATCATCACACTTTTATTGACTTACATCTCAAAGATTACAACTCGAAGCAAGAACAAAATATGACTCTATGTGAATGATGATGAAGCATGTCATATGAACGGAATGGTGGAAAGTTACATGGCAATATATCTTTGAATGGCTATGGAAATGCCATGATAGGTAGGTATGGTGGCTGTTTTGAGGAAGGTATATGGTGGGTGTATGGTACCGGTGAAGGTTGCGCGGTACAAGAGAGGCTAGCAATGGTGGAAGGGTGAGAGTGCGTATAATCCATGGACTCAACATTAGTCATAAAGAACTCATATACTTATTGCAAAAATCTACGAGTAATCAAAACAAAGTATTCAACGCATGCTCCTAGGGTAAGGGTTGGTAGGAGTTAACCATCGCGCGATCTCGACCTCCACACAAAGGATGACACTCAATAAATACCTCATACTCTAACTTCGTCACATAGTGGTTCACCATACGTGCATGCTACAGGAATCACAAACTTTAACACAAGTATTTCTCAAATTCATAATTACTCCACTAGCATGACTCCAATATCACCATCCTCATATCTCAAAACAATCATCAAGTATCAAACTTCTCATCATATTCAAAGCACTTTTTATGAAAGTTTTTTACTATATTCATCTTGGATGCCTATCATATTAGGACTAGTTTTATAACCAAAGCACATTACCATGCTGTTCTAAAAGACTCTCAAATAGATATAAGTTAAGCATGAGATATCATCAATTTCTACAAAATAAAATCACCACCGTGCTCTAAAAGATATAAGTGAAGCACTAGAGCAAAACTATCTAGCTCAAAAGATATAAGTGAAGCACATAGAGTATTCTAATAAATTCTAAACCATATTTATCTCTCTCAAAAGGTGTGTCCAGCAAGGATGATTGTGGAAAACTAAAAACCAAAGACTCAAATCATACATGACGCTCCAAGCAAAACACATATCATGTGGTGAATAAAAATGTAGTCCCGAGTATAATTACCGATAGATGAAGACGAAAGAGGGGATGCCTTCCCGGGGCATTCCCAAGATTAGGAATTTGGTTGTCCTTGAATTTTACCCTGGGGTGCCTTGGTCATCCCCAAGCTTAGGCTCTTGCCACTCTTTGTTCCATAGTCCATCAAAGCCATACTCAAAACTTGAAAACTTCACAACACAAAACATAGCCAAAAATCTCGCGAGCTCCGTTAGTATAAGAAAACAAACAACCACTCAAAGGTACTGTAATGAACTCATTATTTGTTTATATTGCTGTTAAACCTACTGTATTCCAACTTCTCCATGATTCATACCCCCGATACTACTCATAGATTCATCGAAATAAGCAAACAACACATGAAAAACAGAATCTGTCAAAAACAGAACAGTGTGTAGTAATCTGTTACTTTCAAATACTTCTGTAACTCCAAAAAATTGAAATAAATTGGTAAATGTGAGGAATTTGTCTATTGATAATCTGAAAAAAGAATCAACTAAATAGCACTCTCAAGTAAAAAATTACAGCCAAACTCGTGAGCGCTAAAGTTTCTGTTTTTTACAGCATGATCATATAAACTTCACACAAGTCTTCCCAAAGGTTCTACTTGGCACAAACACTAATTAAAACACAAAACCACATCTAAATAGAAGCTAGATGTAATATTTATTCCTAAATAGAAGTGAAAACAAATAAAATAAAATTGGGTTGCCTCGCAACAAGCGCTATCGTTTAACGCCCCTAGCTAGGCACGATACAAGAATAGATCTAGGTATTGCCAACTTTAGTAGGCAGTCCATAAGTGGCTCTCATAATAGATTCATAAGGTAATTTGATTTTCTTTCTAGGAAAGTGTTCCATGCCTTTCCTTAACGGAAATTGGAATCTAATATTTCCTTCCTTCATATCAATAATTGCACCAATCGTTCTAAGGAAAGATCTACCAAGAATAATAGGACATGAAGGATTGCAATCTATATCAAGAACAATGAAATCCACGGGCACATAACTCCTATTGGCAACAATAAGAACATCATTAATCCTTCCCTTAGGTTTCTTAATGGTAGAATCCACAAGATGCAAATTTAAAGAACAATCATCAAGCTCATGGAAACCTAACACATCACACAAAGTATTTTGGATTGTAGAAACACTTGCACCCAAATCACACAAAGCAAAGCATTCATGATCTTTAATTTTAATTTTAATAGTAGGTTCCCACTCATCATAAAGCTTTTTGGGGATAGAAACTTCTAATTCAAGTTTTTCCTCATAAGATTGCATCAAAGCATCAACTATGTATTTGGTAAAAGCTTTATTTTGACTATAAGCATGCGGAGAATTTAGTACGGATTGCAACATGGAAATACAATCTATTAAAGAGCAATTATCATAATTGAATCCCTTGAAATCTAAAATAGTGGGTTCATCACTATGCAAAGTTTTAATCTCTTCAATCCCACTAAAGTAGACTCATCTCCAGTCCCATCTTTATCAAGATTCATACAAGAAAACAAGGATCTAATAGGAGACACATCAATAACTTTCAGATCTTCATCTTTATTTTCATATTCTTCCGGTTTAGCAGCCATCTTATTAACTAAGGTGGATTGCTTGTCCGAAATTTGGGCTATTAAGTTCTCAAGATGAGCAAGCTGAGATTTCAAACCATAAAATTCCTTAGACATATCATCAAGCTCTTTATTCATGTATTCCATAAAGCTTTTCTGTTCTTTAAGCTCGTTTCTAAAGAAATCATTGTGCTCAAATTGCACAGACATAAAATGTCTAACATTGTTTTCAAGCTCCTTCAACCTCTTAAGGTGAGGGTCAACACTGATAGGGGAAGTCATAGTAACAAGCAAGCAAACAAGAGGCAAGCGAATGGTAAACAAACGGAAAAAGAAGGGCAAAAAAACGGCAAGAGTGAAGTGGGGGAGAGGCAAACGAGAGGAAATTAATGTAATGCAAAGGATAAGGGTTTGTGATAGGTACTTAGTATATGACTTTTGCGTAAGCCTCCCCAGCAACGACGCTAGAAATTCTTCTTGCTACTTCTTGCACAGTAGCGTAAGTATTTCCCTCATTTTTTGAGAACCAATGTATCAATCCAGTAGGAGACCACGCGCGAGTCCCTCGCACCTGGACAAACAAATAAGAACTTCGCAGCCAACGCGATAAGGGGTTGTCAATCCCTTTACGGTCACTTACAAAAGTGAGATCTGATATATAGGATAGTATACTATTTTTGGTATTTTTTATACAAGAAACAAAAAGTAAATAAAGCAAATAAGCAACGGCAACAGAAATTGAAGTAAAGTAATATGATAAAGATATACCCGGGGCCATAGGTTTCACTAGTGGCTTCTCTCATGAAAGCAGAATTCTATGATGGGTGAACAAATTACTGTCGAGCAATTGATATAAAAGCACATAGTTATGAGAATATCTAGGCATGATCATTATATATAGGCATCATGTCCGTGACAAGTAGACCGAAACGATTATGCATCTACTACTATTACTCCACACATCGACCGATATCCAGCATGCATCTAGAGTATTAAGTTCATAAGAACATAGTAATGCTTTAAGCAAGATGACATGATGTAGAGGGGTAAACTCAAGCAATATGATATAAACCCCATCTTTTTATCCTCGATGGCAACAATACAATATGTGCCTTGTTGCCCCTGTTGTCACTGGGAAAGGACACTGCAAGATTGAACCCAAACCCAAGCACTTCTCCCATTGCAAGAACTATAGATCTAGTAGGCCAAACCAAACAAATAATTCGAAGAGACTTGCAAGGATATTATAATCATACATAAAAGATTTCAGAAAAGAATCAAATATTGTTCATAGATAATCTTGATCATAAACCCACAATTCATCGGATCTTGACAAACACACCGCAAAAAGATTACATCGAATAGATCTCCTCGAAGATTGAGGAGAACTTTGTATTGAGATCCAAAAAGAGAGAAGAAGCCATCTAGCTAATAACTATGGACCCGAAAGTCTGTGGTAAACTACTCACAACTCATTGGTGAGGCTATGGTGTTGATGTAGAAGCACTCCGTGGTAGATCCCCCCTCCGGCGGAGCTCCGGAACAGGCCCTAAGATGGGATCTCATGGGAACAGAAGGTTGTGGCGGTGGAATTAGGGTTTTCTCTGTTGCCTCGATGTTTCAAGGTATATGGATATATATAGGAGGAAGGAGGGCATCGGGGGAGCCAGAGGGGCCCACGAGGGGGTGTGCCTAGGGGAGGGGGCGTGCCCTGGACCCTTGTGGCCACCTCCTTCGTTCCCTTGCGTGTACTCCAAGTATTCTAGGTAGATACAGTTCCAAAAATAACTCTCCCGAAGGTTTCATTCCGTTTGGACTCCGTTTGATATCCCTTTTCTGCGAAACTCTAAAATAGGCAAAAAAAACAGCAATTTGCACTTGGCCTTGGGTTAGTAGGTTAGTCCAAAAAATAATATAAAAGTGCATACTAAAGCCCATTAAACATCCACAACAGAATATATAATAGCATGGAACAATAAAAAATTATAGATACGTTGGAGACGTATCAGTATGCACCGTTGCGACAATTCGTTGTGCCGAGACACCATGTGATGATTGGGTGTGATAAGCTCTACGTTCACATACAACGGGTGTAAGACAGTTTTGCACGTGCAGAATACCCGGGTTAAACTTGACGAGCCTAGCATGTACATACATGGCCTCGGAACACTCGAGACCGAAAGGTCGAGCGTTAGTCATATAGTAGATATGATCAACATAAGATGTTCATCATTGAAAACTACTCCATCTCACATGATGATCGGACATGGTTTAGTTGATTTGGATCACGTGATCATTTAGATGACTTGAAGGATGTCTATATAAGTGGAGCTCTTTAGTAATATGATTAATTGAACATAATTTATCATGAACTTAGTCTTGATAGTTTTTTTTGCATATTTATGTTGTTGTAGATCAATGGCCCGTGCTACCGTTCCCTTGAATTTTAATGTGTTCCTAGAGAAAGCTAAGTTGAAAGATGATGGTAGCAACTACACGGAGTGGGTCCGTAACTTGAGGATTATCCTCATTGGTGCACAGAAGAATTATGGCCTTGAAGCACCGCTAGGTGAAGGCCTGCTGCAGGAGCAACCCCTGATGTTATGAACGTCTGGCAAGCTCGATCTGATGACTACTCGATAGTTCAGTGTGCCATGCTTTACGGCTTAGAATCGGGACTTCAAAGACATTTTGAACGTCATGGAGCATATGAGATGTTCCAAGAGTTGAAGTTAATATTTCAAGCAAATACCCGAGTTGAGAGATATGAAGTCTCCAACAAGTTCTATAGCTGCAAGATGGAGGAGAACAGTTCTGTCCGTGAACACATACTCAGAATGTCTGGGTACCATAACCACATGACTCAACTTGGAGTTAAACTTGATGATGATAGTGTTATTGACAGAGGTCTTCAATCACTCCCACCAAGCTATAAGGCTTCGTGATGAACTATAATATGCAAGGGATGCAGAAAACAATTCCCGAGCTCTTCGCAATGCTCAAAGCTGAGGAGGTAGAAATCAAAAAGGAGCATCAAGTGGTGATGGTTAACAAGACCACTAGTTTCAAGAAAAAGGGCAAGGGTGATAAGGGGAACTTCAAGAAGAATAGCAAGCCAGTTGCTACTCCCGAGAAGAAACCCAAGTCTGGAGCCAAGACTGAAACTGAGTGCTTCTACTGCAAAGGGAGTGATCACTGGAAGCGGAACTGCCCCAAGTATTTGGCGGATAAGAAGGATGGCAAAGTGAACAAAGGTATATTTGATATACATGTTATTGATGTGTACCTTACTAATGCTCGCAGTAGCGCCTGGGTATTTGATACTGGTTCGGTTGCTCATATTTGTAACTCGAAACAGGGGCTACGGATTAAACAAAGATTGGCTAAGGACGAGGTGACGATGCGCGTGGGAAATGGTTCCAAAGTCGATGTGATCGCCGTCGGCATGCTACCTCTACATCTACCTTCGGGATTAGTTTTAGACCTAAATAATTGTTATTTGGTGCCAGCGTTGAGCATGAACATTATATCTGGATCTTGTTTGTTGCGAGACGGTTATTCATTTAAATCAGAGAATAATGATTTTTCTATTTATATGAGTAATATCTTTTATGGTCATGCACCCTTGAGGAGTGGTCTATTTTTGTTGAATCTCGATCGTAGTGATACACATATTCATAAATTAAAGCCAAAAGATGCAAAGTTAATAATGATAGTGCAACTTATTTGTGATTTTTTCCAAAACTATCACGTTTTTTGTAGCACTTTCGGAAACTATATCACCGAATGAAAAAAGAAAAACTATTACCCTGTCAGCCTCGTGTGGGCCGAAAAGGGAGTTTTCGGCCAGGGTTAGGCCGAATAGGGTTTTTCGGCCCCGCATTGGCCGAAGAGCTGCGTACCTGGGCCGAAAATAAGGCGTTGGTGAGGGCCCGACCGAAAATAGTAGCTTCGGCCACCCGGCGACCGAAGTGGGCTGTTTTCGGCCATCCGGCGACCGAAGTGGGCCGTTTTCGGCCACGCAGCGGCCAAAGAGGTTTTCGGCCTCCAGTCGACCGAAAAGGTATAGATTAGCCCCGCACCTGGCTGCTTCCTCTCGCCTCTGTTCTTCCTTTCTCTCTCTCGTTCCTCTCTATACCTCGCCACCCCGCACCAATCTCCTCTATTTGCCACCCATTTTCACATCCAAGCCACAGAATCGGTAGATTGTAGCAATCCCCGCCGGCCTACGGTGTTATATTTTGCTATGGGATAGTTTTTTATGCGTTTGGGGAGGAGGAGCCATGGTGGGGAGGAGGACGGGCGGTTGGGCAGTAGGTGGTGGTGAGTAGTAGTAGCAGCTGTGCAGGAGGAGGTGGAGCTTGGGGGGCTGACCAGAGTTGAACCTCCCGGCCGTCGAGGGGGTGGCGCTGTCGTTGTCCGGTGGTGCAAGTACTCCGTGAGGTGGCCGGTGCCGCTGAGTTGAAGAGAGGAGCAAGAAGCTAGGGACACACGCTTAGAAGGTATAACCATGGCGTCACAAATTGTCTCTAAATTGTATAGTTTAGTTAGTGTAGATAAATTATACTACGAATTGTAGTGTTAGTATATTTGTGAAGGGATTTTAGCGCATAGTTAGTGTAGCGGGTAATATTAGTGTTCGTTGTGATTAATGAGAAGATGACAATGTCTGACAGGTGAAAATGTCTGAATCAATACAATTGATTGTTTACTACGACGCTGGTAATGTTCGATATAATGAGTTGGGGGTTGATCTTAGCGAGTTTAAATATGGCGTCCTAACACTAGCAGACCCGGACAGACCAGACATTAGATAGTTGAAGTACTGGTTGACAACTAGTTTCAGGCTGGATCCTAAAGTATTTTCCGTCCGTATTCATGCATTGTGGACCAAATTCTGTAAAAATGTCAAGTGGGAGTTGATTCCGATAGATAGGAGCCAGCATTGGTTGACTCTGTTAAGACATTGCCGAGACCGAAGAATCCACCCATATGCCCTTGTGCAACCAGTGGCGAAGGAGGAGAATACCGTAGAACTCCACAGGGGGTATGAACCTGGCCACGACAGTCAAGTGGCTAACGAGATTGATTTATCCGGGTCACAGTGTCACAACCCTAGAATTTTTGCTTGTAATTAGTTGCACTTGAGTGCATCATGCATCATGTCTAAATTCTTTTGAAGGTTGAAATGGGGATGGCAGAAACTCCCAGCACCCCCTTTAATCCAACTAGGGTATACTAAAATACTTTTTAATGTACCCAAAATGCCCTTCATAAATTTTCATCATTTATGTTTTGGTCGAGAATCTGTGCCAAAAATGGTGCACACCTTTCTAGGACACTTTGGATCATTGAATTAAATCATAAGGTATTTGCATTTGGACATTTCAATCCTATGAATAATTTGAAATGTCCAAATAATATTGGAAGTAAATGAGGGCTGTTGGAATTAATCCAGACACTGCCCACAAATATTTTCATGGTTTATGAAAATGCTCTAGCATTTTTGATAAAACAAAACAAATACAGAAAATAGAAAACAGAAAACAAATAGAAAAGGAGAGATAGAAGCCCACCTAGCTTACCTGTAGCAGCAGCCCAGCTGCAGGTCCAGCCCACCAGGGGCAGCACTGTCTTCTTCCTCCGGCCAGGAGGAGAAGCAGCTGCATGCCCGGCGCACCGCCGAGCCGCGCCACCCCCTGCCTGGCTGCCTGCGTCCCCGACGCACTGGACTCCTCCACGAGCGCCACGCGGCCCCCGAACCCTCTCGCACTCTCCCTCGCTCTCATCCCCTCCTCTGTCTCTCTCTCATGCGCACGGCCGAACGCCACCATTGTGGCCGCTCGTCGTTGCCATGGCCACGTCTCTCCCTCGCCCCCTGGAGCTGCCCACGAGCTCCGCACCGTCATCCTCGACCCCCTCACCGATCCACGCTCCGCCGGACGCCCTGAAGCCTCGCCAACGCCACCGTTTCCGACCTCGGGTGCCGGCGATCACCGCCGTCGTTTCGCCGGACCCCGTGCCTCCCCTGCCTCGCCAGCAGCACCCGAAGAACCGCGGTGAGCCTCTGTTTTGTTTCCCCTATGCTCTGTCACCTATCTCGTCCCCTAGCCGAATCAACCACCGAAGCCGAGCGCTCCTCGCCGCCGTTCATGTCGCCGCCGTGGACACTGTCACCTAGGGCCGCAACCGAGCACACCACCATGCTCAGTGCAACGTCAGGAAATTAAAACAGTCACCTGTTACTCCTGCCGTGCACCGCAGCATTGAAACCAGTGGGTCCCGAACTCCGGCCGCCGCGGACGTGCTCGCCGCCGTTGTTCCCGGCCACCCCAGCACTTACCACCGCCACCGTTCGACGCGCGCCACTGCATGCGTTCGAACGCAACTAACCGCGCTCAAAATGATGCCATGTGGCTCGTTTCCGAAGCCCTCTGCCGCGCCTGTCGTTGTTGGCGTCGAGCCGCTGACGAGTTTGACTCGCTCACCAAGGGTTTGACCTCCCCTGGGTCACTGACAAGGAGGGCCCGCCCTGCTGATTAACCTAGTTTAGTTTTAGTTAATTAGGTTAGTTTAATTAGACACTAACATGTGGGCCCCTATGCCTGCTTAGGTTTAATTTAATTTTATGTTTAGTTTATTTCTTAACCCAGTGGGACCCACACGTCAGCATTGACTGTGCAGACGTGGCTGTTGACTGGTCCCACCTGTTTGTGACTCGAGCCAGCACTGAGAGACTGACCAGTGGGGCCCATTGGTTAGGTTTGACCTAGACCAGCCCCTGTTGACATGATGACGTCAGCATGAAGTCATGCTGATGCAGTAAATATTTTCTGGGATTTAAAATAAATCAGAAATGATTTATTTATTTCAAAAAATATCCAAAACTTCTAAAAATCATATAAAATCATCCGTAGCTCAGATGAAAATAATTTATATATGAAAAATGATCAGAAAAATCCAAAGAATCTGTTTATGGCATTTTCATGCATGTTTGAATAACTTACAGCCACTGTTTAGGACAACTTGAATAAATGGCATTTGAATAATCACATATGGAGTTTGAATTTGAACCTTTGGTTCAAACCAACTTCATTTAATATGGTTGCTAGTTCCATTAGCTCAATCAACAGCATATTGCCATGTCATGATCATGCATCATATTGTCGCATTGCATTGATTGTGTTCTCTCTTGTTTGCCGGTGTTTGTTCCCCCTCAGTAGACGTATGTTCCGGTGATGAGTTCGATGACACCGATGAAGAGCTATATCATCTTCAGAAGTGCCAGGCAAGCAAAACCCCATTGAGCATTCCGATACAATCCCATTCTCTCGCTCTTGATATCTTTTACTGCATTAGGACAAAAACGTTTCAACTGCTATTTACTGCGGTAGCTGAACCCTTTTTCCTCTGCATGACCTGTCATTGCCACAGTAAATGGTTGAAACCCACTAGCATGAGTAGGAGTTGTTTGAGCCATGTTGTGCCTACTCATTCATGCTTTCTGGTTATGCCTGCTATGCTTAGAGTTGTGTCGGGTCTGATTCATCGGGGATGAATTGGAGGTGTGTGAACATGTCCTACTGTTGAGAGCTAAGTGTGTGAACACGATTTGGTAAAGGTAGCGATGAGAGGCCATGTAGGAGTACATGGTGGGTTGTCTCATTGAAACCATCCTCGGGAACTGAGTTCTGTGTTTGTGATCCATGAACATCTACTACCACGCGTTGGGCCCGAAACCAATGGACCCTCTCGACTTATTAACCGCCCTTGTCCTCTGTCCGGGAGTTGCAAGTAGTTTATGGTGTTTGTAGCCTACTGGAGGCCGTGGGCAGCGATGACCCTAGGGGTGGGATGTGATGTGGTAGGTACGTGGCACGGTGTACCGGGGCACCCATTTGGTGCCTCGGGAACCCTGTACACATCGTTCGGGGCCGTATGTGGAAACCTCGGCCGGACTCCCTGCGGATGGAACCTAAATAGGCGATAAACCTCGACTAGGAACTTGTGTGGTTAGTCAGGTCGTGGCCGACACCCTCGCTGGGCTTCCGCTTGAAGGTTGTCGAGTACATGTCGTGTAAATGGCGGTAAGTGGTGAGAGCGTGTGTGAAGAAGTACACCCGTGCGTGGTTATAAATGATCTATTCGAATAGCCGTGTCCGTGGTAAAGGACTTCTGAATTGCCTGTACAGTTCATAGACAAGTGAAAGTGGATACTCTAAAATGCGCAAGATAAGCGTGAGTGCTATGGATGGCTTTCTCGTAGGGAGACGGGAGCGGATCCATAGTGGTGTATTGATTGGTGAATATGTGGACTCGTGTGCGCCACCTCAAAAGAGTTACTTGCAGTCGTAGTTCAGGATAGCCACTGAGTCAAAGCTGGCTTGCTGTTGTTAAACTCCACCATCCCTTTGTTGATACTAATGCATATGTAGCTAGTTATTATGTAAGTCTTGCTGAGTACCTTTGTACTCACGTTTGCTTAATTATTATTTTTGCAGAGAGACTTCAGTCTTACTAGTAGTTCCGCGTGGACTTCGACGTTTAGCTTGTTACCTCAGCTACGATCTTGTACCCTTGGGAGGGTCTTGTAGGTAGTCAGGCTTGATAGCCTTCTTCCTTTTCAGATGTCTGTACTCAGACATGTTTATGCTTCCGTTGCCTGTATGCTCTGTATGTTGGGTCATGAGACCCACTGCTTGTAATAAATGCTATGATGGCTCTTCTGGGCCTTTATCTTCATGAGTTGTTGAGTTATGTTGCGATGCCATGTTGTACATCACATACTTGCATGTTATGCGTACGTGTAATGTGTATTGCTATGTGTGGGATCCGACACCTAGTTGTTTACCCTTGGTAGCCTATCTTATGGGGAAATGTCTCCTAGTGCTTCCACCGAGCCTTGGTAGCTTGCTACTGCTCCGGAACACTTAGGCTGGCCGACCTGTGTCCTTCTTCGTTCCTGTGTTTGTCCCTTCAGGGAAATGTCATGCATTGTTCCTTTAAGTCCTTGTAGCTTGCTACGACTTGGGTTCATACGTTGATGACCGACACGTTCGTTGTTTTGTCATGTATTCCTGTCCGTGTAATTTAGCGCCACTTTTGGTTTACTACTAGTCATGTCGGCCCGGGTTCTCTGTCATATGGATACTAGCGACACTATCATATACGTGAGCCAAAATACGCAAATGGTCTCGGGCCAGGTAAGGTGGCACCCGTGGGGATACCGTGCGTGAGGCCGCAAAGTGATATGATGTGTTACATGCTAGATCGGTGTGACTTAGGATCGGGGTCGTGACAGCTTTGGTATCAAAGCTTGACTGCCTATAGGATTACCAAGCCAAACTGGTCGAAGTCATGTCTAGAAATTCTTTAGTTATATAAGGGAATTGATTGTGGAAGGGAACGTAAGGCTCTTTTTACTCCTTTACCTTATGACCTTCTGATGTGAGTCACCTTTTTTTCTATGGGGATTAAGAACTAGGCTTCTCATTCAATCTATCAGGATCACATTAATGGTGGATTCAACTCTTAGTTCTGTTACTAGTACTTCCCTGTGTTAAACACTTGATCTCATAACCTTGACATTATGATGTTGAGTGGTTACGCTACCGTTTTGCACGAATCTCAAATCATTTTCAAGCATTTACAGCCGTTATGTTGTGCGAGTCATCCCAGGGTTCTAAATAGTCTGATGCATTTGCAAATCCCTTCTTCCTGTTCCCGATGCTCCTTTGGGCCAGATTAACCACACTAATTGTTGATTTAAGGTACTTCTTGCCTCAACATATATGTTGGAATTATTATTATGACCCTAGATTTCTTAGAGCCATTTTTTGTGCTCTCAGTGTGATTATTCTGGCCATCATTCTCGAAAGAATTCTGTGATGCCATTTAGTTAGCAGGCATTCCATTCCTGGGTTCTTGAGCCCAAGATCCACTCCACTTACCTCCTGTTGATAGTGTTTGCTCGTTCCTTTAGGATATTAGTAACCTTGTGATAGTCCTCGAGGTCTGTGGTTATCGTTCTTCCAATACCATGAACCATCATGGCAGAAGTTCTTCTAAACCAAAAGATCACAATAAGAGTGCTCTTGAGGAGTTCTCGATTCTATGTTGTGACTCTGCCAACTCTACCTTTCTACATGGGTTATCCGGAAGAAATATGTTGAAAGTTCGACATGCTAATCTATGCATCCACAACTCAGAAAGTTATATGTTCCTTTGAGTTGTCCCTTTTAGTTGTATTATGACCCCCGTGTATCAGTTGATAGTTAGGAGTAGTTGTGCATTCGTGTTCATCGATGCCTATTATTCCTATGGTCCGTCAAGCCTTTCTATTTCAGAATGACTAGGAGAGACAAACTCCAACACCTCATCCATATCTAGGTTTGGGTCAAAGCAGTTGTATTCCGCAGATCAAATGCCAATCCATCTTTTGCCTTGCTCTACCTTGGAGTGTTACCCTCTTTTGTGTCAAGAATGTCATGGGAATTGCACAACCTCCTATGAACTCTTGATATAGTGCTACTTCTCGCCATCATTATTCATTCCTTGGTTTTCCGTGTTATTGTAACCGGAATACTGACAAGTGAATTGTGATGTGTGAAATCAATACTCCTAGCAACTCCGTTGCCTGGTAGTTAATGGACGATAATTTCATTCTTAGCGTGTTGGTTGTTACGTCTCCAATGTATCTATAATTTTTTATTGTTCCATGCTATTATTTATGAAGTCATGGATGTTTAATGGGCTTTATCTTTCACTTTTATATCATTTTTGGGACTAACCTACTAACCCAAAGGCCCAGTCCAGATTGTTGTTTTTTGCCTGTTTCAGGGTTTTACAGAAAAAGTATATCAAACGGAGTCCAAACGGAATGAAACCTTCGCGGGAGATATTTTTGGAGAAAATCACACACGGGGGGCTTGAGAACCACGTCAGGGGAGCCTCGGGGTGTCCACGAGGGTGGGGGGCACGCCCCCCTTCCCAGGGCGCCCCCTATCTCGTGGGCCCCTCGAGCACCCCCCGGTGTCCTCCTTCCTCCTATATAAGTCTACGTACCCCGAAACCATCATCAATAGAGAGAAAAACCTAATTCCACCGCAGTAACCTTCTGTTCCCATGAGATCCCATCTTGGAGCCTATTCCGGAGCTCCACCGGAGGGGGGTCCATCACGGAGTTCTTCGTCATCATCATCATCGCCCTCAACATGAGTTGTGAGTAGTTTACCACAGACCTTCGGGTCCATAGCTAGTATCTAGATGGCTTCTTCTCTCTCTCTAGATCTCAATACAAAGTTTTCATCGGTCTTCGAGGAGATCTATTCGATGTAATCTCTTTTTGCGGTGTGTTTGTCGAGATCCGATGAATTGTGAGTTTATGATCAAGATTATTTACGAGAAATATTTGGTTCTTCTCTGAACTTTTTATGTGTGCTCATAATATCCTTGCAAGACTCTTCGAATTATTGGTTTGGTTTGGCCTACTAGATCTATAGTTCTTGCACTGGGAGAAGTGCTTGGCTTTGGGTTCAATCTTGTGGTGTCCTTTCCCAGTGACAGTAGGGGCAGCAAGGCACGTACTGTATTGTTGCCATCGAGGATTAAAAGATGGGGTTTATATCATATTGCTTGAGTTTATCCCTCTACATCATGTCATCTTGCTTAAGGCGTTACTTTGTTCTTATGAACTCAATACACTAGATGCATGCTGGATAGCGGTCGATGTGTGGACTAATAGTAGTAGATGCAGAATCGTGTCGGTCTACTTGTCTCGGACGTGATGCCTATATACAATGATCATGCCTAGATAGTCTCATAATTATTCGCTTTTCTATCAATTGCTCAACAGTAATTTGTTTACCCGCCGTAGAATATCGCTATCATGAGAGAAGGCACTAGAGAACAATATGGCCCCCGGGTCTATTCTCAATATATCAATCTACATCTACTTTACTTTTATCACTTTTATTTTCTGTTCTTATAAACAAAAATACCAAAAATATAAACTATCATCTCTATCATATCTCACTTTCGTAAGTGATCGTAAAGGGATTGACAACCCCTTATCGCGTTGTTGCGAAGTTCTTATTTGTTTGTGCAGGTGCGAGGGACTCGCGCGTGGTATCCTACTGGATTGATACCTTGGTTCTCAAAAACTAAGGGAAATACTTACGCTATTGTGCTGCATCTCCCTTTCCTCTGCGAGGGAATACAACGCAAGCTCGAGAAGTAGCAAGGAGAATTTCTGCCGCCGTTGCCGGGGAGGCTTACGCAAAAGTCATATACCAAGTACCTATCACAAACCCTCATCCTTCGCATTACATTTATTTGCCTCTCGTTTTCCTCTCCCCCACTTCACCCTTGCTGTTTTATTTGCCCTTCTTCCGCCGTGTGTTTATCGTTCGCTTGCTTCTTGTTTGCGTGTGTGTTGCTTGCTTGCTTGTCATCATGTCTAGCACACCTATCATTATCAACACTCCCGAGAGTGAGGTACTCAACTTTAAACAAAGGGAGGAAGAAAACTTAAAAGATGCCTGGTATAGAATTTGCAATGCTCAAAATAGATCTAATAGGAAGCTTTCCACTTCCGTGCTTCTTCGCAATTTTTATGTTGGCATAACTCCGTGGAATAGATTTATCTTAGATACCATTACCGGAGGGAATTTCTTGGGTAGCCATACCTTTGATTCTTATAATGCTATGACTGAATTATTTGGCTCACCACCTCTTATGGTTAATGGGACCGTTTTGACTTTGGAGCATGTTATGCAATGGTTACAAATCATTGAAAACAAAGTTGCTACGGTAGAACTAGTAGAGAACTTGGATAGAAAAATCCATAATGAAATTACTCAATATGGATCTAAGGTAGGATTTGTTCTGAAAAATCTTAAGGAGAAGGAACCCATAGTTAAAGAAAAGCTAGATCAGGATTCGACAAGAATCAATAAGCTTGAGGATGTTATCACTAATGTGGGTTCTGCTCTTTCCGCTATAAAAACTACTCCAAATACCTCTACCACTAAAATATCTAAGTTCATGTATGTCCCTAAAGACAAGGGTGAAACATCTAGAATAGCGGATCTCAAATCCATAAGTGTTCACCCTGATTTCTTGCCGAAGAGTTTGATGATTAATAGGGACAAAGAAGTGCCTAAGAATCATAAGTGCTTAATCAAAGAATTGCCTTCCAAGGATGGCAATACCTAGATTTATCTTGTATCGTGCCTAGCTAGGGGCGTAAAACGATAGCGCTTGTTGGGAGGCAACCCAATTTTATATTTTTTGTTTTTGTTGCTATTAGGGAATAAATATTGCATCTAGCCTCTGTTTAGATGTGGTTTCATGTTTTGTTTAGTGTTTGTGCCAAGTAGAACCTTTGGGAAGATGCGTGTGAAGTTTATGTGATCTTACTGTGAAAAAACAGAATCGTTAGCGCTCACTAGAATGGTCGTCAGATTTTACTAGAGCGCGCTTTTTAGTTGATTCTTTTTGCAGATGATTAATATAAAAATTGCTCACATTTAACAATTTATTTTGAATTTTTTGGAGTTACAGAAGTATGTGAAACCTGCAGATTACTACAGACTGTTCTGTTTTTGACAGATTCTGTTTTTCGTGTGTTGTTTGCTTATTTCAATGCATCTATGAGTAATATTTGGACGTATGAACCATAGAGAAGTTGGAATACAGTAGGTTTAACACCAATATAAACAAAGAATGAATTCATTGCAGTACCTTTGAGTAGTGGTTTGCTTTCTTATACTAACGGAGCTCACGAGAATTTTTGTCTAAGTTTTGTGTTGTGAAGTTTTCAAGTTTTGAGTATTTGCTTTGTTGGACTATGGAACAAAGAGTAGCAAAGTCCTAATCTTGGGGATGCCCATGGCACCCCAAGTAAAATTCAAGGATAATCAAAAGCCTAAGCTTGGGGATGCCCCAGGAAGGCATCCCCTCTTTCGTCTTCATCCATCGGTAACTATACTTGGAGCTATATTTTTATTCACCACATTATATGTGTTTTGCTTGGAGTGTCTTTTATAATTTGAGCCTTTGCTTGTTAGTTTGTCACAATCATCCTTGCTGGACACACCTATTTGAGAGAGTTAAAATGGCCCAGGAATTGTTAGAACACTCTATGTGCTTCACTTATATCTTTTGAGTTGAATAGTTTTTGCTCTAGTGCCTCACTTATATCTTTTAGAGCACGGTGGTGGTTATATTTTGTAGAGATTGTTGAACTCTCATGCTTCACTTATATCTATTTGAGAGTCTATTAAAACTGCATGGTAATGTGTTTAGGCTAATAAAATTAGTCTTCACATGATAGACATCCAATGTCAATGTAGTAAAAAAAATCACACTAAGTGCATTGAATATGATGAGATGTTGGATGCTTGATAATTGTTTTGAGATATGAGGATAGTGATATTAGAGTCATGCTAGTGGAGTTATTATGAAATTGAGAAATACTTATGTTAAGGTTAGTGATTCCCGTATCATGCACGTATGGTGAACCGCTATGTGACGAAGTTAGAGCATGAGGTATTTGTAAAGTGTCAACCTTTGTGTGGAGGTCGGGGGCGCGCGATGGTTAACTCCTACCAACCTCCCCCCTAGGAGCATGCGTTGATTGCTTTGTTCTGATGACTCGTAGATTTTTGCAATAAGTATATGAGTTCTTATGACTAATGTTGAGTCCATGGATTATACGCACTCTCACCCTTCCACCATTGCTAGCCTCTCTTGTACCGCGCAACTTTCATCGGTACCATAAACCCACTATATATCCTTCCTCAAAACAGCCACCATATTATTCCTCAAAACAGCCACCATACCTACTTATCATGGCATTTCCATAGCCATTCCGAGATATATTGCCATGCAACTTTCCACCGTTCCGTTCATATGACACGCATCATATTGTCATATTGCCATGCATGATCATGTAGTTGACATCGTATTTGTGGCAAAGCCACCATGCATAACTTTTCATACATGTCACTCTTGTTTCATTGCACATACCGGTACACCGCCGGAGGCATTCATATAGAGTCATACTTTGTTGTAGTATCGAGTTGTAATGAAAGTGTGATGATCATCATTATTAGAGCATTGTCCCATGGGAGGAAAGGCTAAATAAATAAAGCCCCTTCGCACAAAAAAAGGAAAAAAAGGAAAGGCCAAAGAAAAAAGAAAGGCCCAAAAAAAGAAAAAAAAAGAAAAAAAGGGACAATTGGTACTATCTTTTTTTTCCACACTTGTGCTTCAAAGTAGCACCATGTTCTTCATTGTAGAGAGTCTCATGTTTAGTCATTTTATATACTAGTGGGAATTTTCATTATAGAACTTGGCTCGTATATTCCAACGATGGGCTTCCTCAAATGCCCTAGGTCTTCGTGAGCTAGCAAGTTGGATGCACACCCACTAGTTTCTTTTGTTGAGCTTTCATACATATTTAGCTCTAGTCATCCGTTGCATGGAAATCCCTACTCACTCACATTGATATCTATTGATGGGCATCTCCATAGCACGTTGATACGCCTAGTCGATGTGAGACTATCTCCCTCCTTTTTGTCTTCTCCACAACCACCACTCTATTCCACCCATAGTGCTATGTCCATGGCTCACGCTCATGTATTGCGTGAAAGTTGAAAGGTTTAAAAAGATAGGGTATGAAAACAAGTGCTTGGCTGAAATCGGGGTTGTGCATGATATGAATATTTTGTGTGATGAAGAGGGAGCATAGCCAGACTATATGATTTTTTAGGGATAACTTTCTTTAGCCATAGTATTTTGAGTATGCTTGAAGTATTATTATTTCTTATGTCAATATAGACTTTTATCTTGAATCTTTCAGATCTGAACATTCATGCCACAATTAAGAGAATTACATTGAAAAACTATGTTGGTTAGCATTCCACATCAAAAATTCTTTCTTTATACTTTACCTACTCGAGGATGAGCAGGAATTAAGCTTGGGGATGCTTGATACGTCTCCAACGTATCTATAATTTTTGATTGTTCCATGCTATTATTTATTAAGTCTTGGATGTTTAATGGGCTTTATCTTTCACTTTTATATCATTTTTGGGACTAACCTACTAACCCAAAGGCCGAGTCTAGATTGCTGTTTTTTGCCTGTTTCAGGGTTTTGCAGAAAAAGAATATCAAACAGAGTCCAAACGGAATGAAACCTTCGCGAGAGATATTCTTTGAGAAAATCACGCACGGGGACTTGAGAACCACGTCAGGGGAGCCTCGGGGTGTCCACAAGGGTGGGGGCGCGCCCCCCTTCCCAGGGCGCGCCCCCTGCCTCGTGGGCCCCTCGAGCACCCCCAGTGTCCTCCTTCCTCCTATATAAATCTACGTACCCCGAAACCATCAGCAATAGAGAGAAAACCCTAATTCCATCGTAGTAACCTTCTGTTCCCGTGAGATCCCATCTTGGAGCCTGTTCCGGAGCTCCACCGGAGGGGGATCCATCACGGAGTTCTTCTTCATCATCATCATCGCCCTCACCATGAGTTGTGAGTAGTTTACCACAGACCTTCGGGTCCATAGCTAGTATCTAGATGGCTTCTTCTCTCTCTCTGGATCTCAATACAAAGTTCTCCTCGGTCTTCGAGGAGATCTATTTGATGTAATCTCTTTTTGCGGTGTGTTTGTCGAGATCCGATGAATTGTGAGTTTATGATCAAGATTATTTATGAGAAATATTTGGTTCTTCTTTGAACTTTTTATGTGTGCTCATAATATCCTTGCAAGTCTCTTCGAATTATTGGTTTGGTTTGGCCTACTAGATCTATAGTTCTTGCAATGGGAGAAGTGCTTGGCTTTGGGTTCAATCTTGTGGTGTCCTTTCCAAGTGACAGTAGGGGCAGCAAGGCACGTATTGTATTGTTGCCATCGAGGATAAAAAGATGGGGTTTATATCATATTTCTTGAGCTTATCCCTCTACATCATGTCATCTTGCTTAAGGCGTTACTCTGTTCTTATGAACTCAATACACTAGATGCATGATGGATAGCGGCCGATGTGTGGAGTAATAGTAGTAGATGCAGAATTGTTTTGGTCTACTTGTCTCGGACGTGATGCCTCTATACAGTGACCATGCCTAGATAGTCTCATAATTATTTGCTTTTCTTTCAATTGCTCGACAGTAATTTGTTTACCTGCCGTAGAGTATCGCTATCATGAGAGAAGGCACTAGAGAACACTATGGCCCCCGAGTCTATTCTCAACATATCAATCTACATCTACTTTACTTTTATCGCTTTTATTTTCTGTTCTTATAAACAAAAATACCAAAAATATAAACTATCATCTCTATCAGATCTCACTTTGGTAAGTGACTGTAAAGGGATTGAGAACCCCTTATCGCGTTGGCTGCGAAGTTCTTATTTGTTTGTGCAGGTGCGAGGGACTCGCGTGTGGTCTCCTACTGGATTGATACCTTGGTTCTCAAAAACTGAGGGAAATACTTACGCTATTGTGCTGCATCTCCCTTTCCTCTTCGAGGGAATACAACGCAAGCTCGAGAAGTAGCATTGGTTACTGAATTACCATTCTAAGATTGATCGTGCTACCTAGTCCATCTTCCTTGGTGCACTCTTCGATCAATGAGTTAGGATTGTGTCAACCTCTTGCTCTTTTGATCATATCATTTTGCCCTGAAAAGCAAGATTGTTCTCGAGCTTCATAACATATCCGTGGTTCGTAATTTTCCAAATATCTTCTGGGTAGTATTACTAGGTTGTTCCTTGGACGTTATGTTGAGCTTGTGATCAAGTTGGTTTTCTTATAAACCACCCCTTCTCCAAGAATCTGTGTTGGATACCCTGAACTAGTTGGTTAAGCTAAACAACAACTTGGAGAGTTGGAAGATAAAAGCATGATCTAACATAGTTCATTTTGAAGGGATATCTTTTGCTGTGTGTGTTGAAGAAGGATGATATTTTCCTCGATTGATCCTCGTGATCGGTTGTTGTATATATTGTCTTGTCAAAACATTGATTTGAATGTGGGCTATCATCATGTCAAATCAGAACTAGCGATGTCCGTAATGTTGTCTTACTCGTGGTTGATCCCTCGAGCGTACACCATTACATCCTTTGGTCTGACCAATGCTATCACTTTGTTCACATAGTTATGGAATTCCATCTATACGGAAATCTCGATAAATTGTTGTTGAGCTCATTGTCAACATTTTCATCTTGTCCATGATTCATGTTGCACACCTAAGTTAGTATTTGAAACCTTTATAAGCATTATCTTCATGTCCCATTCATGAAGCATATGTTCGAATGAAAGAAGTGACTTCCTCTAATTCATGAGCATTTGATGCAAGTTGCCGCTGTGAATTTGAGAAAGTCAATGTTGCTTCCTCTGGAGTCATCCCAACTTAGTCACGCATGTGCGAAGTACTCTATGGCATGATAGCTTGGACGCCTCCATTCTATATGTGTTCCTAGCACACCAAGCCACTGGTTGATTTGTTCAAGGAGAAGAAGTTCGTTCTTAAGAATCATGACTTATGCTTGGACTTCGATATCCCCGATGATGGTTCCCCACCTGAACTCGGTAGTGTTTTGTTGTAAGACTACCATGTGGTCATGCTTGTCTGTGACAACGTGTTAACATGTGTGTAGCAGAACCAGCTCATGTTTTGGAGCTTGCTATCTTAGTTCATTTCCCAAGAATCTCGCTACATCATCTCGTTTGTTGTGTTGTAAACTTTCATTTACCTTTCTAGATTTGATGAGTCTGGAATATCCTGTCACCAACCAGATCTGAATCTCAGGAAGATATGATGGTTGGAACATTCCTGACATTTGCATTTTGTTCCCAACTTGCACCGCCTTGTGCCAATTTTCCATGGATTGACCTTCTCAGCAACTGTTGTTCAGGATTATCCTCAAAAGTGGGCTTACCATGGCTCCCATCCATTTCCGGTGATAAGCAAAAATCACTCATTCTGTTGTCTTCAACAAGGCAGTCCACATCATCCATTCTAGTCTGAGTATGCCATTCTTCCATCCTCCTTAGAACGATCGTTTGTGATTTGACTTAGGCTGGCATTGAGAATTTCAATGATCTCTATATCAAAAGTAATTCTTTTTGCCACTTAAGGGAATAATTCTACGAGTCACCTTCTCGAAGGTGCCCCGTCTGGTGACATCAATCACCATCTTCCTTAGGTGTGGAATTGGTTGCCTACCAAGTGAACCTTCATCATTTGTTTCACTCCATCCCTCTGGATGAGTGTTCCGTGTCTCAGCTCAAGAGATGTTTCAACGTCTCACTCCATGAGTTGATCTTGAGTTGCTCGATCTTTCACAAGATCAATTACTGCAGAGTTTCTTTCATCGTCACCGTGTTGGACAAAGACCTCTAAAGCAACGATGTCAAGATCAACATGATGCAAGCAATCAACATTTTTTATGAAGTGCAATTGGATCGAGAAGATTGTGTTAGCTTGTGTCCCTTCTGATTTCTTACTAATGATGTTACAAACCTAGGGTAGGGTCACGGGCCTAGCCCAAGTACCCCACCCAAGGTCACTACCCCAGAAGCTCAAAAGACAACTCGAAGACAACAAGAACAGTCCACTCACACGACTCAAGAGGAACTCCACTCGACTACACACCCCCGTTCAGATGACTCAACTTCACTCGACCCTTCCAAGACACTCGACCCATGAAGGTCAAAGGTCCCTTAGGACAGCAACAGTCTGGCATTCATTCCGCAACAATGAATGCCTTTATCACTCTTCACTGCAGGCGTTATCAGTAATGCCTGCCTTTATGTACATTGAACCCTTTGTAACGTGGGGCATGGCTGGGGTCCTGGCACACTATATAAGCCACCCCCTCCTCTAATACAAGGGTTCGCACCCCCTGTAACTCAAACACCCATATACATTCCAGCCGTCCACCTCCGGGCATCGAGACGTAGGGCTTTTACTTCTTCCGAGAAGAGCCTGAACTCGTATACATCTTGCGTACAATCTCACCATAGCTAGGGCCTTGCCTCCTCTTACGTACCCCCTACTCGTACTCTCAGACTTAGAACCACGACAGTTGGCACCCGCCGTGGGGCAGGGTGTCTTAGCGACTTCTGGTGAGGTTGCAAACTTTTCTCCGACCTCCTTCATCATGGTTTCCGGCGGTGGTTTGGCGTTGGGCCGCGAGATCCGACTTGGCGCGCTCGTCTTCGTCGCCGACGACTCCGCTTGGCTCCAGGAGGCCCCCCTCGACGTCGATGCGTTGCCCGTCCGCGGGACTGCGCACTTTTGTGCGAGTGCTTGCGACGTCCTTCTCCGGCAGCCATCGACTCAATACCTACCGGTTCCTTCATCATCCGTCGTCCCCGCTGAGAGCCGCCGCAAGCGGTCTGGTCGCTCGCGGCTCCAGCGGTGGGTGAAACACGCAGTGGCCCGCCAGGCGGCCACCCCTCAAGTCGCGGCCATCGAGCCCGACGAATACCTCTACGGGCCGGTCGATCCGTCGATCGAGCTCACATATTCGATTTCCGAGTGCGGGAGCAGTGACCCCGCTGCTGAAGTCCTCATGGTCTACTCGTGCCGCAGTCCGCTAGGATTCCCTCGCGGTGGCGACGGCGGCAGCGGCAACGACCATTCATTCGACCACGACGAGTACATTCCCCAACCCCTCAATGCCGAGCAGAGGGACGAGCTCTGCCGCTGCAATGAGGACGCACTTTTCACCCCCATCGTGGGAGATACTCTAGAGGCTCGGGCCCTAGAAGCCAGGCGCCTAGCCACCGTGGCTGAGCGCACGCGTCTGGAAAATATCCAGCGCGCACTCGATGAATGGGCCCGCCGATTGGTCCCCGAATCCAGTTGACGACCGTGACAGTCGTTCCCACGCGAGACTCAGCTGTTCCGTACACCCGTCCAGAACCTCGAAGTCACGGCTCGTATCGCGGAGTTGATTCAACCATTGCAGTCGGAAGGTGGGAGAGGCCTACAGCAGATCCGGGCACTGCTCCGAACAGCCGGGGAGCAGAACACGGTTGTTTCTCAGTCGCGCAACAGGATTCACAGCAGATCGGTGGCCGCGGACACCGTTTGGTCAGCTCACAGTACAAGATCGCCCCCGAGGCGTGAGGATCGTGGCCCCAGTCAAGACCGGCATCAGGGTCGGAATGATGAGCAGTATGACCGTCGACCCGATCACCACGATCGTCGCCGATTATCTACGCCTCCTCCGGGAAGCGGATCGTTCTCACCCAGGCGACACGAGGGCACGCACTTATGTGATGACAAGCGGAGAATTCCCCCAGATCCCCGGAGGCCCAGCTTTGATGCAAGGTCTATTCTTGTGCAGGGGCTGGCCGACAGGAACAGAGCGTTCAGAGAAGAGCAAGGCAGAGATCGCCCGAGTGGAAGCCGAGCGTCCGTCTCTGGACCCGAGTGCTTTTGCAGTACCATCAGGGCCGCTGAGATCCCCCTAAACTTCAAGTTGGCGATGGGAGTAAATAAGTTCGCTGGCGAGTCAAAGCCAGACACCTGGCTCGAGGATTACCGAGTTCCCATGCAGATTGGAGGCGGCAACGACGACGTAGCCATGAAACACCTTCCTCTGATGCTGGGCGGCTTGGCTCGGGCATGGCTAAATCAGTTGGCTCCTGGGAGCATATACAGTTGGGAAGAGCTGGCCCGAGTGTTTATTCGGACCTTCGAAGGTACCTGCAAACGGCCCGCGGGACTCGCGGAGTTGCAGCGTTGCGTGCAGAAGCCGAATGAAACCTTGAGGGATTACATACAAAGATGGACCACCTTGTACCACACGGTGGAGAATGTGTCCGAGCATCAAGCAGTCTGCGCCTTCAAGGAGGGCATATGATACAGAGAGCTGAATCTGAAGTTCGATCGAACGGGAGATATGTCCCTGTCCCGGATGATGGAGATAGCCGATAGGTACGCTAACGGCGAAGAGGCCGATCGACTCTGCAGTGGCAAGAAACCAGTCGGACAAGATTATCAGAACTCCAATCGGAAACCCAAGCACAAGGCCGAGCCAGCCGCTCAAGGCGAAGCCGCAATTGTTAACCAAGGGAAGGGCAAAGGAAAGCCCAAGGGGCCTTGGGTCCCCAAGAAAGTGAAAGATCAAGCGGGGAATGATGTACTCGACCAGCCGTGACCCATCCACACGAAGAAAGATGAAGAGGGGAACTTGGTTTATCCCAAGCACACCACTCGACAGTGCCGGCTCCTGATCCAGAGCTTCCGGAAAGAGCAGTCGACTGAGAAGGAAAACGAATCATAGGAGACCGAGGGCAAAGAAGGGGATGGAGGTTACCCCCCAGATTAACTCTACCCTGATGATTTTCGCCGAGGTTGAAAGCAAGAGTCGACTGAAAGTGATCAACAGAGAAGTCAACATGGTTGCCCCGGCCACAACCACGTATCTGAAGTGGTCCAAGACCCCCATCACATTCGACCAGTCTGATCACCCTGCACACATCGCTACCCCTGGGCGGCAGGCGCTGGTGGTCGACCCAGTGGTCGAGGGCACTCGTTTGACTAGGGTCCTGATGGATGGTGGAAGTGGTCTGAACATTCTGTACGCTGAAACCCTCCGTGGGATGGGCATCATGTCCAAGCTGAGCGAAAGCAACATGAGGTTTCACGGGGTCATCCTCGGGAAGAAGGCCGACTCACTTGGCCAAATCTCACTCGATGTAGTCTTTGGCGATTCAAAGAATTACCGCAAAGAGAAGCTGACATTTGAAGTAGTGGACTTCAACAACGCTTATCATGCCATTCTGGGTAGGCCCGCCTACCCAGATTCATGGCTCGACCATGTTATGTATACCTCACGCTGAAGATGTCGGGACCCAACGACGTTATAACCGTCGCGGGGAACCGATAGAAAGCGAAAGAATGCTTCAAGAAAGGCTCGAAGATCGCTGACGAGCAAATGGCAGCAGTAGAGATGGAGGAGTACGAGAAGAAAGTGGATCCGAGTGATTTGTTGCGGGCCAAGAAGCCGGCTTTCGAGTCAGCTTTTCAGTCGGCTAGGGAGATGAAGCCTGTCCACATTCACCCCAACGACCCCAATGCAGCACCGACCCAAATCTCAACTACACTCGACAGCAAATAGGAAGAACGCTGATCTAGTTCCTCCGTGAGAATTGGGACATCTTCGCATGGAAACCATCTGACATGCCAGGTGTACCCAGGGGACTAGCTGAGCATCGTTTGCGAGTCGATCCAAAAGTGAAGCCTGTACAGAAACATCTCCGCCAGTCCGCTGCGGAGAAGAGAAAGGCAATTGGTGAAGAGGTGGCTCAGCTTCTGGCAGCTGAGTTCATCCGCGAGATCTACCACTGCGAGTGGCTCGTCAATGTGGTCATGGTCCCCAAGAAGGACAAGTCTCTCCGCATGTGCATCGATTTCAAACACATCAATCGGGCCTGCCCGAAGGATCATTTCCTCTCCCCCGCATCGATCAGATAGTCGACTCATCTGCGGGATGCAAGCGTTTGTCCTTTCTGGACGCATATTTCGGGTATCACCAGATCCGACTGTTTGGACTCGATGAAATCAAGACAGCTTTCATCACCCCATTCGGGTGTTTCTGTTATGTCACCATGCCTTTCGGTCTCAAGAATGTCAGCGCTACCTTCATGCGTATGATTCGAAAGTGCCTGCTGAAGCAAATCAGTCGGAACGTCAAAGCATACATGGATGACATCGTGGTCAAGCCACACAAAGGTTCCAACCTGTTGACTAACCTCGCTGAGACATTCGCAAATTTGAGAAGCTATGATATCAAGATCAATCCGTCGAAGTGTACATTTGGAGTTCCGGGCAGCAAGTTACTCGGTTTCCTTGTTTCCGAACGAGGAATCGACGCCAACCCAGAAAAGGTCGGTGCAATCCTTTGAATGAAGCGCCCTGGGCGTGTACACAACGTCCAGAAGCTAACTGGTTGCTTGGCCGCATTGAGTCGATTCATTTCTCGTCTCGGTGAGAAGGCATTGCCTCTCTACCGACTGATGAAGAAATCCGAAAAGTTCGAGTGGAATTCTGAAGTTGAAGCAGCGTTTGAAGAACTCGAAGCCCTGCTTTCCACCCAGCCGGTGCTTGCTGCCCCAGTCAGCAAGGAGCCTCTCTTACTATACATCGCAGCCACCGGACAAGTTGTCAGCACTGTACTCAGGTCGAGCAGGAAGAAGAAGGCAAGGCCTACAAAGTCCAACGCCCAATCTATTACATTTTCGAAGTATTGACCCCCTCCAAGCAAGGATACCCGCATTACCAGAAGCTTGTGTATGGGATCTACTTGACCGCAAAGAAAGTTGCCCATTACTTATCAGATCATACAATCTCAGTCGTTAGCGAAGCCCCACTATCAGAAATCCTGAACAACCGAGACGCAACCGGTCGAGTGGCAAAATGGGCGATTGAACTCCTTCTGCTAGATATCAAGTTTGAAGCGAAGAAAGCTATCAAGTCTCAGGCAGTAGCAGATTTCGTGGCCGAATGGATCAAACAAGAGTTGCCGACTCAGATCCAGTCGGACCACTGGACTATGTTCTTTGATGGATCCAAGATGTTGAATGGATCCGATGCAGGCGTGGTCCTGGTATCTCCCAGGGGTGACAAGCTCAGTTACGTCCTTCAAATCCACTTTGACTCATCAAACAACGAAGCTGAATACGAGGCACTTTTGTACGGATGCCATCTCACTCGGCGTGCGTCGCCTGATGGTCTACGGCGATTCAGACTTAGTGGTAAATCAGGTGAAGAAGGAGTGGGACGTCAGAAGCCCGGCAATGACCAGTTATTGCGGTGCAGTGCGAAAGCTTGAAAAGAAGTTCGAAGGTTTAGAGCTCCATCACGTGCCCACAGCCAAGAATCAGCTTGCTGACGATCTCGCGAAGATAGGGTCCACTCGGAAGCCTATACCCAAGAATGTATTTTCTGGGCATCTGCACAACCCCTCAGTCAAAGAAGACCCCTTCATGGAGGAACCCCCACAGCCAGTCAGTGCGTCTGATCCGACTGAAGTCGAAGTACTTGCAGTGGTCGACCTAATCATGGAGATTTTGGTGATCACACCCGACTGGACTGTGCCGTACATAGCGTATCTGCTCAGGCAAGAACTCCCAGAGGATGAGGAAGAAGCACGCCAGATTGTCCGTCGGTCCAAGGCTTTCACCGTCATTCAGGGTCAGCTCTACAGGGAGAGTGTCACAGGAGTCGCCCAACGCTGCATCGCCCCAGAAGAAGGTCAACTGATTCTGAATGAAATTCACTCGGGGACTTGTGGCCATCACGCTTCCTCTCGGACTATAGTGGCCAAGGCGTACCGAGCTGGATTTTATTGGCCCCGAGCCAACGAGATGGCTAAAGATATCGTAGACAAGTGCGAAGGCTGCCAGTTCTACTCCAACCTATCTCATAAGCCGACGTCTACCTTGAAGACCATTCCGTTATTTTGGCCCTTTGCCGTTTGGGGGTTGGACATGGTCGGCCCCTTCAAAACTGGCAGAAGCGTATTCACTCACCTGCTCGTAGCAGTCGACAAGTTCACCAAATGGATCGAAGCCAAGCCCATCAAGAACCTCGCTTCAAACACCGCCATCAGCTTCATCAGGGAACTGATATTCAGATATGCAGTCCCCCACAGCATCATCACGGATAATGGCTCCAACTTTGACTCCGATGAATTCAGAGCTTTCTGTTCCTTCCAAGGTACACGAGTCGACTACGCCTCCGTAGCGCATCCGCAGTCGAATGGACAAGCAGAAAGAGCGAATGGTTTGATCCTCCAAGGCTTGAAGCTACGGCTTATGCGCGACCTCAAGCATGCCGCCGGAGCTTGGGTAACCAAACTACCGTCTGTCTTATGGGGGCTGAGGACAACTCCGAACCGGTCGACTGATCGTACCCCCTTCTTCATGGTCTATGGAGTTGCGGCCGTGCTGTCGAGTGATTTGTTGCACAATGCCCCTCGAGTGGAACTGTTCTCCGAAGCCTAAGTAGAGCAAGCCCGTCAAGACGCAGTCGACCTCTTAGAGGAAGAACATGAGATGGCTCTAATCCGGTCGACCATCTATCAACAGGATCTGCGCCGATTCCATGCTCGCAACGTCCGGAGCTGAGCATTTCAGGAAGGAGACCTAGTTCTTCGAGTGCATCAGAAGTGACCGCACAAGCTCGCCCCGTCTTGGGAAGGCCCCTTCGTCGTTACCAAGGTGATGCACAATGGAGTGTATCGCCTCTACAACGTCGCCAAGAAGAGAGATGAGCCTCGTTCGTGGAACGCGGACCTGCTCCACCGCTTCTATACTTAAAGCACTCGATCAGTCGAGTTCTAATAAAGATTTCCAGTTTGTTTCAAAGACAAGTTCGCAATAATTCCTTAATGATTGTTGGTTTCTAAGATGCTAGTCCTCAAATCCCCCAGTGGGTGCTTAGCCGCGAACCTGATTCGCCTAAGTTACAAATACTACTCTGAGTGAAGAGCAACCCTCTCACTCGGGGGCTTAGCCGCGAACCCAATTCGCCTAAGTTACAAAAACTACTCTGAGTGAAGAGCAACCCTCTCACTCGGGGGCCTAGTCGCGAACCAGATTCGCCTAAGTCACAAAAACTACTCCGAGTGAAGAGCAACCCTCTCACTCGGGGGCTTAGCCGCGAATCCGATTCGCCTAAGCTACAAAAACTACTCCGAGTGAAGAGAAACCCTCTCACTCAGGGGCTTAGCCGCGAACACGATTCGCCTAAGTTACAAAAACTACTCCGAGTGAAAGCAACACTCTCACTCGGGGGCTTAGCTGCGACCCCGTAATCGCCTAAGTTACAAAAACTACTCCGAGTGAAGAGCAACCCTCTCACTTGGGGGCTTAGCTGCGACCCCGTAATCGCTAATGTCACATCCCTAGTTAGCACTTGCTTTAGTACCTAGCTAGAGTGTGCATCATGTCTACTTCAAAGAAACTGGAAATGGGATTAACAGAAACCCCAGCACCCCTCTCCTAATAACTAGGGTTTGTTAAAATATTTTCCAATGTACCCAAAATGCCCTTCAAAAATGTTCATCATTTCTGCCTTGGTCTTAAACCTCTGCCAAAAATGGTGGACAATTTTCTAGGACACTCTAGGGCTTTGGATTAAATCATATGGTATTTGTATTTGGGCATTTAAAAACTTTTAAATATTTTAAATGCTCAAATAATCATGAACTATAATGTTTCCTACTGTTCATATTATATACAGTGGGCATGACAAGTTTCATGAGTAATAAAAATGTTTTGGCATTTTTAATAATTGAACAAAGCTGCAAAAGAAATGAAATAGAAAAAAAAGAGAGAGAGAAGAAGTTTACCTGGCGCCCCACCCGGTCCACCTGCCGGCCCGGCCCAGCTGCCGCTCCAGCGAGCTGCTTGGCTCGGCCAGGCAGGCAGGCAGGTGCTCGACGGCGACCGCACCGCGGGCCATGCAGCTGCCCGCCGCCCTGCTTCCTCCCCTCGCCGTCCTGGAGGGCTGGATCGGTCGTACACGTCGCCCCCGACCTCGCAGACACCTCCCCCTCTCCCCAGCTCCTCTCCCTCGCTCTCCCCGCGCCATGGCCGACGCCGTCGTGCTCGCACCGTCGTAGAAGCCGCGCCCACCGTCGTCCCTGAGCCCCGCCTTGGTGTCCGTCGTCTCCGCCGTCCTCGACTACTTCGAACAGGCCGAGCCCCGAGCGCTCGCCCGCCCTGGAGACGCCCCCGACCTCTTCTTCCCCAACTCCGGCTGCGGAGATCCCCCTCGCCGTTTCGCTCAGCTTCGACCACCCCCGAGCTCGCTCCGGCGCCTGCTGCAACCCCTGTGAGCCCAGCTTCGTCCTCCCCCTCTCCGTTGGCTCTCTTCTCCCCTGGAACGCACCGCACGAAGCTCACCTACACGCACCGCCGCGGAGCTCGTCGTCGACGAGGCTCCGGCCATCCATTGGTCCGGCCACCGTGCCTATCAGCTTCACCATCACACGTAGATGCTGTAGGACCACTTCACGCTCCTCTACGAGCACCGCACCGTCGTTTTCGACTTCGCCGAACTCCGGCCGCCGCTGGACTCGTCGTCGGCGTCATCTCCGGCGACCCCGAGGCCAGCCACCACCTCCACTCGATGCGGTTTGCCTCCAGCTACCCGTAGGTGTGCTCCGCCGTCGATTTGGCAGCCGGAGCACGAAACCCGCACCCCACCGCCGTGTTTGGCCTCGCCGGCAGCTAAACGCAGGCGAGTTGGACCTGTTTTGACCACGGGTTTGACCCCCTGGGTCACTGACATGTGGGCCCTGCCCGCAAGTCAAACCTAGTTTAGTTGTTAATTTAATTCTAATTAGTTAATTAGTTAACTGTGACAGTGACCAGTGGGTCCCACTGGTCAGGTTTGACTTGGACTGGCCCTGTTGACTGCCTGACGTCAGCATGATGTCATGCTGACGCAGTAAAGGATTTTCTGGAATTTTTAGATTAAAAATAATTCAGGAAATTCCAGAAAATACCCAAAACTTCTAAAAATCATATAAAATCAACCATAGCTCAGATGGAAAAGATTTATATATGAAAAATGATCAGAAAAATCCAATCTTTCCAATGGCACTAGTTTCATGCATGTTTGAACAAGTTAACTTGCTGTATACATCAAAAACATGATAATGCACTTATTTAAATAATAGTTTGAACTCCAATTTGAATCTTTGATTCAAATAGGTTCAAACCCCTCTGGTTTTAGTTGCATTAGCCAACACACATGCATCTTGCCATGTCATGAGCATGCATCATATTGTTGCATTTGTTTGTTAATGATTGTATCGCCGGTATTCTCTGTGTTAGGTCCTGCTCTCGAGGATACTGCTGCGTATCCAGTTGAAGAGCAGTACCCGACAACTACCTTGTCAGGCAAGCAATCATTGATCATTCTGATACAAACCCAACCTTCTCGCTCTCGCTCTCTTTTACTGCATTAAGGCAACAGCGTGTGAACTGCTACTTGCTGCGGTAGTTGAACCCTATCCCTTGCATGACCTGTGATTGCCACAGTAAATAGTTGAAACCCACTAGCATGTGTAGGAGTTGATTGAGCCATGTGATGTGTGATCCACCATGCTATTTGTTTATGTTGCCTGCTATGCTTAGAGTTGTGTCTGGTCTGGTTCATCTGGGTGATGGATCAGAGTGAAATGATCATACCGGTAAAGAGAAGGAGGCGTGGAATACGCTTGGTAAAGGTATCGATGAAAGGCCATGTAGGAGTACATGGTGGGTTGTTTCATTGGAATCGTCCATAGGACCCGAGATCTGTATGTGTGGTTCAAGTTGCAGTTACTACCATGCATTGGGCCTGAAACCAATGGACCCTCTCGGCTTATTAATTACCCTCGATCTCTGTCCAGGAATTGCAACTAGTTTCTGGTGTTTATAGCTTACTGGAGGTCGTGCACAACGCTGACCCTCGGGGTGGGTTGTGATGCGACAGGTACGTGGCACGGTGTACTGGTTGCCCGTTTGGTGACTCGGGAACCCTGTACACATCGTTTGGGGCCGTGAGCGACACCCCGGCCGGATCTCCCCACGGATGGAACCCAAATAGGCGATAAACCTGGACGAGGGACTTGAGTAGTTAGTCAGGTCGTGGCCGACACCCCCGATGGGCTTCCGCTTGAAGGTTGCCGAGTACACGCCGAGTAAACGGCGATAAGTGGTGAAAGCGTGTGTGAAGAAGTACACCCCTGCAGGGTTATCAAACTATTCGAATAGCCGTTGTTCGCGGTACGGACTACTTGGTTACTCTTATAGTTCATAGACAAGTTGATGGATACTACTAAAAGCCTCAAGATAAGCGTGAGTGCCGTGGATGGCCCTTCCGTAGGATGACGGAAGAGGATCCTCGGTAGTGTATTGATGTGGTGAGTAGTGGACTCGTGTTCGTAATAACATCTTGCAATCTGTTGAGAGTTGTAGTATAGGTTAGCCAAGGTCAAAGCTGGCATTCTGCAATGAACTCCACTACCCCCTTTGATAATGTTGCATGTATGTTAGGTTCTGTGGTAAGACTTGCTGAGTACCTTTGTACTCATGTTTGCTTAATAACTGTTGCAGAGGAGAACCCTGCCCCTGCCGATGGGTTCTACATAGACGTTGACGTCGACGAGTAGCTTGACACCCAGACGGAGATCTGGAGCTTGTGAAGGGCCTTGTAGATAGTCAGGCTACACCAAGCCTGTTTTATTTTCTAAGTTGTCTGTACTCAGACATGTAGCTTCCGCTTGTGCTTGTATGACTGTATGACTTGAGTGTTGGGTCATGTGACCCCTACCTGTATGGATATGTTATGTATGGCTCTTGGAGCCTTTTAAATAAAGTACTTTGAGTCATAGAGTTCTGTTGTGATGCAATGTTGTATTTGCACATATTGAGCATATTGCGTGTATGTTTGAAATGCTTGGTATGTGTGGGATCCGACACCTAGTTGTTTTCCTTTGGTAGCCTACCTTACAGGGAAATGCCTCCTAGTGATTCCAATGAGCCTTGGTAGCTTGCTACTGCTCGAAACACGTAGGCTGGCCGGCATGTGTCCTTCTTCGTTCCTGTGTCTGTCCCTTAGGGGAAATGTCACGCGTTGTTCCTTTAAGTCCATGTAGCTTGCTACGACTTGGGTTCATACGTTGATGACCGACACGTTCGTTGCTGGGTCATGGATGCCTGTCTCTGTAATTTAGGGCCACTTTTGGTTTATAACTAGCCATGTCGGCCCGGGTTCTCTGTCATATGGATGCTAGCGACACTGTCATATACGTGTGCCAAAATGCGCAAATGGTCCCGGGCCAGGTAAGGTGGCACCCATGGGGTTACCGTGCATGAGGCCGCAAAGTGATATGACGTGTTACAGCTAGATCGGTGTGACTTAGGATCGGGGTCCTGACGGCGTTGGCATCAGAGCTGGACTGCCTGTAGGTTTCTCAAGCCAAACTGGTCGATGTTGAGTCTAGAAAAATTCTTAGTTATATGTAGGGGAATTGATTGTGGAAGGGAACGTAAGGCTCTTTTTACTCCTTTACCTTATGCCCTTATGATCGGAGTCAGTCTATTCTTCTACGGGGATTTAGGACTAGGCCTCTTATCCTTACTAGGTTCACGTGTTACTAATCTGTAGACTCTTAGGTTTGTTGGTTTCAAGCCTCAGTTCAGTTTCTATCCTTTTAGTATGATGATTGTTGGACCGGAACCTTGATATGGATTGTTGAGTGTCTATGCTATCATTTGTATGATGTCTCAAATCTTTGTTTGAGCATTTACAGTTGTTATGCTGCCCGATTTCTTCCAGAAACACTAATGCCTTTGCATTATTCCGTGTTTCAGATGTCTGGCCGCATCCCTCACCAAGTGGTTCGTTTGACTCGGTGCATTAATGTGCCCGGTCACACGGCCATGCTAGTCCGTGTGCTGACTGAGACCGGTTATCGCTGGTATCCTGAATACACAGTGGAGGAACAGTACCGGGATTTTAATCAGAGTCAGTATTTTTGCACAGTCCGGATATACCCCTCATATCCTGGAGCTAACGACCCCATCCATTGGTCTTATGGACTCGGGGTTACCATCGAGATGGCAGTGCAGGATGCCGCTTATTCGATGATGACCATTCTCCGTGCTAGGCATGCCCTGTTGCTGAACACTGAGTTCTGTTACATGCCAGCCTCACTTCCCGGAGAGGAAGGCTACTACACTGGTCTGTATACTGATGCTGCTCATGAAGAGCCACTGCTTCAGACTACTGTTCAGATGTTGGAGGATAGGGACCGTGAGGTCCGTGCCCTCCGAATGGAGCTGTATAACACTCGAGCTGCTCATTGGACTACTTTGACACGGCTTGCACCTGCTGTGCACGCCGGATATCTAGACATGCGGGATTTGTACCCCGTGCGGACTCGTCTGCCTGATCGCATGGATTGGCGTGACGTTGGGGGTATTACACCTCCACGTGGGCGTCGGTTACCACCAGCATCGGGACCGAGACCACACCCATGCCCCTATGGTCCACAGCTATCGAGTGCTCGCGAGTTCCAAGATCCATCTGTTCCACTTCCAGGCTACGGTGGTAATCTTTACGAGGATTACTACGCGAATGTCTGAGCTAGGCCGTGGTTGTAGTAGTATTGTAGTAGTTGTATTTCCACAGTCCTGCGCGTCTTGTGGAATATGACTTAGTGTGTACTGAGTTCCGGAGGTGTAGCTATATAATGTATAGGAGCTTGGAATGCCTCTGATGGGATGTATCGTCTTTCACCGCAGTTGTACTTTAGCCTTGGCTTGTACTAAACTTTGTATGGTGTGTATGACCACTGGTGTATATATAGCAGTTCCTATATTACCATGTCGTACGGATGAACATCTTTGCATTCCGTGTCATCCATTACATTCTGCACTTCTATGTCAAATTTTTGCCATCCTTGTCTAAACCGTTGTTTTGTTTTCCTAGGATGGTCAACACTCGCAACACTCCTGCTGCTCAGGAGCAGGGTGAGGCTAGTGGGGCTAGAGATGGGAATCTGCCCCAGCCACCCTCCTTGGCGGAAGTTATGCTTGAAGCAGAACGGAACAAGAGAGAGACCAACCGTCTGCTGGAACGCATAGAGCAGAACACTGGGTTCCGCCAGAGGAATGACGTGGTGTCAATCAATGACTTTATCAAGATGTGTCCACCGAAGTTCCATCACTCCACTGAACCTCTGGATGCTGATGACTGGCTACGTAGTATTACCCACAAGCTACACTCTGCCCGTGTGGCCGAAGCTGACAAGGTTATCTACGCCGCCTACCATCTTGAGGGCCCTGCCAGTCTTTGGTGGGAAAACTTTGAAGCTATGCATCCTGCTGGCCAAGTCACTACCTGGGTTGAGTTCAGTGAGGCATTCCGTGAACATCACATTCCGGAAGGTCTCATGGATCGCAAGCGGGAGGAATTCTGCAATTTCACCCAGGGCCGTTTAACTGTGGATGGCTATAGTCGCGAGTTTGGTAACCTGGCACGCTATGCACCTGAAGAAGTATCCACCGATGCCAAGAAGCAGGCGAGGTTCCGCAAGGGACTCAGCCCTGAACTCCGCCGAGATCTACGTCTGCACGAGTGCACCTCCTTCCAGAAGTTGGTAAACAAGGCTATCAGTGCTGAAACAGGCCAGACCGACTTCGAGGCCACCCGCAAGCATACTCGAGACTTTGGTTCCTCATCCGGCTCTGGCTCTCACAAGCGCCGTGTGTGGGTTCCTAACACTGCTCTGCCACCCAAGTACACACCGAGGCCATCCTATGAGGCGCCTCGCCCAACCCAACAGTTTGCACCTGCCAAGACCTATGGAGGACCACCTTCCAACTTTGCTCCACGCACTACCACTATGACATGCTTCAAGTGTGGAGAACCGGGACACTACATGCGTGATTGTCCCCAGAACCAGCCAGGAAAAACCGTTGGCCGTGGCAAGCCAGCCGGCAAGGTGAATTATGTCAAGCCAATCCCCACTGCACGTGGTCATGTCAACTATGTCTCTGCCGAGGAAGCTTATGAGGATCCTAACGTCATCCTTGGTACGCTTCTCGTAAACTGCCATCCGGCATCTGTTCTTTTTTATACTGGAGCATCCCATTCGTTCATATCTGAGAGCTATGCTCGATTGCACAACATGACTTTTTGTGACATGCCTACTTCCATGGTTATTCAAACTCCTGGTTCAAAGTGGCAAACCTCTAGGGTAAGCCATGGAAATGAAATCCTTGTCGATAGACTTGTTTTCCTTGCATCTCTAATCGCTCTCAAGTCCTCGGACATAAACATCATCTTGGGTATGGATTGGATGACAACTCATTACGCCAAGATTGATTGCTATACTAGGACCGTTCAACTTACACACCCATCCGGCAAGATAGTCAATGTCTTGACCCGAATGGCTGAACGTCAGCTCTACTCTCTTAATGCCAGCCCTCTACCAGAACTCGAAGATATCCCGGTAGTCCGTGACTTCCCGGATGTTTTTCCAGAAGAACTGCCAGGAATCCCACCTGACAGAGATGTCGAGTTCGTGATAGATCTTATGCCAGGAACTGTCCCAATCTCTAGGAGACCTTATAAGATGGCACCACTAGAATTAGCTGAGCTAAAGAAACAACTCGATGAGTCCTTGCAAAAAGGTTTCATCCATCCTAGTTCTTCCCCCTGGGCTTGCCCCGTCCTCTTCGTCAAGAAGAAGGATGGAACGGAGCGGATGGTTGTAGATTACCGACCTGTCAATCTGGTCACCATAAAGAATAAGTATCCGCTCCCCAGGATCAACGACCTGTATAATCAGCTCGCTGGATCCTCAGTTTTCTCTAAGATGGATTTGAGGTTGGGCTACCATCAAATCAAAATCAAGAACGGGGACATTCCTAAAACGGCTTTTGTTACTCGTTATGGCCAATATGAGTACACCGTTATGTACTTTGGATTAACCAATGCCCCAGCTACCTTTTCTCGGTTAATGAATTCTATATTCATGGAGTATTTGGATAAATTCGTCGTGGTATACCTCGATGATATACTCATCTATTCCAAGAACAAGGAAGATCATGTCGAGCATTTAAGGCTGGTATTGACGAAACTTCGAGAGCACCGCCTTTATGCCAAATTCTCTAAATGTGAATTTTGGTTGCGAGAAGTAACCTATCTAGGTCATGTGATCTCTGGCAAGGGTATTGCTGTCAATCCCGAGCGAGTTCAAGCCGTCCTTGATTGGACTCCCCCTGAATCGGTCAAGCAAGTTAGGAGTTTTCTTGGCTTAGCAAGCTATTGCCGATGCTTCGTCGAGAATTTCTCCAAGGTTGCCAAACCTCTAACCGAACTCCTCAAGAAAGATAAAAAGTTTGAGTGGACCCCACAGTGCGAGTCCAGTTTTCAGGAACTGAAAAGACGCCTGACATCTGCACCTGTACTGGTGCCACCAGACTTTTCCAAGGATTTTATAATCTATTGCGACGCCTCGCGACAAGGACTAGGTTGCATTCTCATGCAAGATCGTCAAGTGATTGCATATGCATCCCGACAGTTGCATCCACATGAGGATAACTATCCTACTCATGATTTAGAGCTTGCAGCTGTAGTCCATGCACTCAAAACATGGCGACATTACCTCCTTGGTAATCGCTGTGAAATCTTCACTGATCACCAAAGTTTGAAGTATATCTTCACCCAACCGGATCTAAATCTCAGGCAAAGACGTTGGGTTGAGTTGCTCACAGACTACGACTTAGGAATCACTTACACTCCTGGAAAGGCCAATGTCATGGCTGATGCACTAAGTCGTAAGTCATATTGTAACAATTTGATGTTACAACAAGGTCAACCACTTCTCCACGAGGAATTTCGTAAGCTTAACCTTCACATTGTTCCTCGAGGATTCCTTTCCACCTTGGTGGCGAAACCTACCCTTATGGATCAGGTCATCAAAGCACAGAAGGTTGATCCCGGAATTTCCCGTATTAAGAGGAACATCAAGAAAGGAGTTGCAGGATGTTTCTCAATTGATGATCAAGGAGTCGTATTCTTTAGCAACAGTTTAGTGGTTCCTAAAGTACGAAATCTAAGACGTTTGATCCTTAAGGAGGCTCATGAATCTCCTCTCACGATTCATCCCGGTAGTACCAAAATGTATCAGGATCTACGCCAGAGATTCTGGTGGACTAGGATGAAGAGAGAAATCGCTCAATTCATTGCTAACAACGACGTTTGCCGTCGAGTCAAAGCAGGGCATCAACGGCCTGCTGGCACCCTTCAACCTTTAGCTATTCCCGAATGGAAATGGGATAAAGTCGGTATGGACTTCATTACCGGGTTTCCCAGGTCCAGGAAAGGGAATAATGCTATCTTCGTCGTTATCGACCGCCTCTCGAAAGTAGCTCATTTCCTGCCTATTCGCGAGAGTATTACCGCTAGCCAGCTAGCAGACTTATATGTCTCTCGAATAGTATCACTTCATGGTGTGCCGTTGGAGATTAACTCAGACCGTGGAAGTCTTTTTACTTCATGATTTTGGGAAAGTTTCCAGAATGCTATGGGAACCCATCTCTCCTTCAGTACCGCCTTCCATCCCCAGTCAAGTGGTCAAGTGGAACGAGTCAATCAAATTCTGGAAGACATGCTTCGAGCCTCTGTCATTTCTTTCGGTATGGAATGGGAAAAATGTCTTCCATTTGCCGAATTCGCTTATAACAATAGTTATCAAGCCAGCTTGGGCAAAGCTCCCTTCGAAGTTCTATATGGACGAAGGTGTCGAACACCTCTTAACTGGTCAGAGACCGGGGAAAGACAATTCTTTGGCCCGGATATGATCCAGGAAGCAGAGGAACAAGTTCGCATCGTTCGTGAGAGATTGAAAACAGCCCAGTCTCGCCAAAAGAGCCAATATGATAGTCATCATAAGGCTGTGACTTTTGAAGTCGGCGATAAGGCTTATCTTCGGGTTACTCCTCTTAAGGGAACCCATCGCTTCGGTATCAAAGGCAAATTGGCCCCTCGTTTCATCGGTCCTTTTCGCATTCTTGCCAAACGAGGAGAAGTTGCCTACCAACTGGAACTACCTCCGCACCTATCCAAAGTTCATGATGTTTTCCACGTTTCTCAACTCAGGCGTTGCTTCTCGGATCCTATCCGCGGAGTGGACCACGAAACGCTTGATCTCTAGGACAATCTCACATATCGAGAATACCCCATTCGTATTCTTGATCAAACCGAGCGCACCACTCGACGCCACAATATCAAGTTTCTCAAGGTTCAATGGTCACATCATTCCGAGAGTGAAGCCACTTGGGAAAGGGGGGATCGTCTTCGACTTGAGTACCCCACCCTCTTTTCGGAGGAACCCGAATCTCGGGACGCGATTCTTTTAAGTGGGGGTGAGTTGTCACATCCCTAGTTAGCACTTGCTTTAGTACCTAGCTAGAGTGTGCATCATGTCTACTTTCAAAGAAACTGGAAATGGGATTAACAGAAACCCCAGCACCCCTCTCCTAACAACTAGGGTTTGTTAAAATATTTTCCAATGTACCCAAAATGCCCTTCAAAAATGTTCATCATTTCTGCCTTGGTCTTAAACCTCTGCCAAAAATGGTGCACAATTTTCTAGGACACTCTAGGGCTTTGGATTAAATCATATGGTATTTGTATTTGGGCATTTAAAAACTTTTAAATATTTTAAATGCTCAAATAATCATGAACTATAATGTTTCCTACTGTTCATATTATATACAGTGGGCATGACAAGTTTCATGAGTAATAAAAATGTTTTGGCATTTTTAATAATTGAACAAAGCTGCAAAAGAAATGAAACAGAAAAGAAATAGAAAAAAAGAGAGAGAGAAGTTTACCTGGCGCCCCACCCGGCCCACCTGCCGGCCCAGCCCAGGTGCCGCTCCAGCGAGCTGCTTGGCTCGGCCAGGCAGGCAGGCAGGTGCTCGACAGCGACCGCACCGCGCGCCACGCAGCTGCCCGCCGCCCTGCTTCCTCCCCTCGCCGTCCTGGAGGGCTGGATCGGTCGTACACGTCGCCCCCGACCTCGCAGACACCTCCCCCTCTCCCCAGCTCCTCTCCCTCGCTCTCCCCGCGCCATGGCCGACGCCGTCGTGCTCGCACCGTCATAGAAGCCGCGCCCACCGTCGTCCCTGAGCCCCGCCTTGGTGTCCGTCGTCTCCGCCGTCCTCGACTACTTCGAACAGGCCGAGCCCCGAGCGCTCGCCCGCCCTAGAGACGCCCCCGACCTCTTCTTCCCCAACTCCGGCCGCGGAGATCCCCCTCGCCGTTTCGCTCAGCTCCGACCACCCCCGAGCTCGCTCCGGCGCTTGCTGCAACCCCTGTGAGCCGAGCTTCGTCCTCCCCCTCTCCGTTGGCTCTCTTCTCCCCTGGAACGCACCGCACGAAGCTCACCTGCACGCACCGCCACGGAGCTCGTCGCCGACGAGGCTCCGGCCATCCATTGGTCCGGCCACCGTGCCTATCAGCTTCACCATCACACGTAGATGTTGTAGGACCACTTCACGCTCCTCTACGAGCACCGCACTGTCGTTTTTGACTTCGCCGAACTCCGGCCGCCGCTGGACTCGTCGCCGGCGTCATCTCCGGCGACCCCGAGGCCAGCCACCACCTCCACTCGATGCGGTTTGCCTCCAGCTACCCGTAGGTGTGCTCCGTCGTCGATTTGGCAGCCGGAGCACGAAACCCGCACCCCACCGCCGTGTTTGGCCTCGCCGGCGGCTAAACGCCGGCGAGTTGGACCTGTTTTGACCACGGGTTTGACCCCCTGGGTCACTGACATGTGGGCCCTGCCCGCAAGTCAAACCTAGTTTAGTTGTTAATTTAATTCTAATTAGTTAATTAGTTAACTGTGACACTGACCAGTGGGTCCCACTGGTCAGGTTTGACTTGGACTCGCCCTGTTGACTGCCTGACGTCAGCATGATGTCATGCTGATGCAGTAAAGGATTTTCTGGGATTTTTAGATTAAAAATGATTCAGGAAATTCTAGAAAATACCCAAAACTTCTAAAAATCATATAAAATCAACCATAGCTCAGATGGAAAAGATTTATATATGAAAAATGATCAGAAAAATCCAATCTTTCCAATGGCACTGGTTTCATGCATGTTTGAACAAGTTAACTTGCTGTATACATCAAAAACATGATAATGCACTTATTTAAATAATAGTTTGAACTCCAATTTGAATCTTTGATTCAAATAGGTTCAAACCCCTCTGGTTTTAGTTGCATTAGCCAACACACATGCATCTTGCCATGTCATGAGCATGCATCATATTGTTGCATTTGTTTGTTAATGATTGTATCGCCGGTATTCTCTGTGTTAGGTCCTGCTCCCGAGGATACTGCTGCGTATCCAGTTGAAGAGCAGTACCCGACAACTACCTTGTAAGGCAAGCAATCATTGATCATTCCGATACAAACCCAACCTTCTCGCTCCTGCTCTCTTTTACTGCATTAAGGCAACAGCGTGTGAACTGCTACTTGCTGCGGTAGTTGAACCCTATCCCTTGCATGACCTGTCATTGCCACAGTAAATAGTTGAAACCCACTAGCATGTGTAGGAGTTGATTGAGCCATGTGATGTGTGATCCACCATGCTATTTGTTTATGTTGCCTGCTATGCTTAGAGTTGTGTCTGGTCTGGTTCATCTGGGTGATGGATCAGAGTGAAATGATCATACCGGTAAAGAGAAGGAGGCGTGGAATACGCTTGGTAAAGGTATCGATGAAAGGCCATGTAGGAGTACATGGTGGGTTGTTTCATTGGAATCGTCCATAGGACCTGAGATCTGTATGTGTGGTTCAATTGCAGTTACTACCATGCATTGGGCCCGAAACCAATGGACCCTCTCGGCTTATTAATTACCCTCGATCTCTGTCCAGGAGTTGCAACTAGTTTCTGGTGTTTATAGCTTACTGGAGGTCGTGCACAACGCTGACCCTCGGGGTGGGTTGTGATGCGACAGGTACGTGGCACGGTGTACCGGTTGCCCGTTTGGTGACTCGGGAACCCTGTACACATCGTTTGGGGCCGTGAGCGACACCCCGGCCGGATCTCCCCACAGATGGAACCCAAATAGGCGATAAACCTGGACGAGGGACTTGAGTAGTTAGTCAGGTCGTGGCCGACACCCCCGCTGGGCTTCCGCTTGAAGGTTGCCGAGTACACGCCGAGTAAACGGCGATAAGTGGTGAAAGCGTGTGTGAAGAAGTACACCCCTGCAGGGTTATCAAACTATTCGAATAGCCGTTGTTCGCGGTACGGACTACTTGGTTACTCTTATAGTTCATAGACAAGTTGATGGATACTACTAAAAGCCTCAAGATAAGCGTGAGTGCCGTGGATGGCCCTTCCGTAGGATGACGGAAGAGGATCCTCGGTAGTGTATTGATGTGGTGAGTAGTGGACTCGTGTTCGTAATAACATCTTGCAATCTGTTGAGAGTTGTAGTATAGGTTAGCCAAGGTCAAAGCTGGCATTCTGCAATGAACTCCACTACCCCCTTTGATAATGTTGCATGTATGTTAGGTTCTGTGGTAAGACTTGCTGAGTACCTTTGTACTCATGTTTGCTTAATAACTGTTGCAGAGGAGAACCCTGCCCCTGCCGATGGGTTCTACATAGACGTTGACGTCGACGAGTAGCTTGACACCCAGACGGAGATCTGGAGCTTGTGAAGGGCCTTGTAGATAGTCAGGCTACACCAAGCCTGTTTTATTTTCTAAGTTGTCTGTACTCAGACATGTAGCTTCTGCTTGTGCTTGTATGACTGTATGACTTGAGTGTTGGGTCATGTGACCCCTACCTGTATGGATATGTTATGTAAGGCTCTTGGAGCCTTTTAAATAAAGTACTTTGAGTCATAGAGTTCTGTTGTGATGCAATGTTGTATTTGCACATATTGAGCATATTGCGTGTATGTTTGAAATGCTTGGTGTGTG
Organism: Secale cereale; assembly: GCA_902687465.1. Classification (NCBI taxonomy): domain Eukaryota; kingdom Viridiplantae; phylum Streptophyta; class Magnoliopsida; order Poales; family Poaceae; genus Secale; species Secale cereale. The sequence goes on along the minus strand of LR738713.1, from coordinate 429,583,468 downwards.
TGGGATCCGACACCTAGTTGTTTTCCTTTGGTAGCCTACCTTACAGGGAAATGCCTCCTAGTGATTCCAATGAGCCTTGGTAGCTTGCTACTGCTCGGAACACGTAGGCTCGCCGGCATGTGTCCTTCGTTCCTGTGTCTGTCCCTTAGGAGAAATGTCACGCGTTGTTCCTTTAAGTCCATGTAGCTTGCTACGACTTGGGTTCATACGTTGATGACCGACACGTTCGTTGCTGGGTCATGGATGCATGTCTCTGTAATTTAGTGCCACTTTTGGTTTATAACTAGCCATGTCGGCCCGGGTTCTCTGTCATATGGATGCTAGCGACACTGTCATATATGTGTACCAAAATGCGTAAACGGTCCCGGGCCAGGTAAGGTGGCACCCGTGGGGTTACCGTGCGTGAGGCCGCAAAGTGATATGACGTGTTACAGCTAGATCGGTGTGACTTAGGATCGGGGTCCTGACAGCTTAAGTTACAAAAACTACTCCGAGTGAAGAGCAACCCTCTCACTCGGAGGCTTAGTTGCGGTCCTCCGAGCTACGCCACAAGTACAACGTGGCTCTATCCTCCGAGCTCTGCCACAAGTACAACGTAGCTCGTAATCGCCTAAGTTACAAAAACTACTCCGAGTGAAGAGCAACCCTCTCACTCGGGGGCTTAGCTGCGGTCCTCCGAGCTACGCCACAAGTACAATGTGGCTCTGTCCTCCGAGCTCCGCCACAAGTACAACGTAGCTCATAATCGCCTAAGTTATAAAAACTACTCTGAGTGAAGAGCAACCCTCTCACTCGGGGGCTTAGATGCGGTCCTCCGAGCTACACCACAAGTACAACGTGGCTCTGTCCTTCGAGCTCCGCCACAAGTACAACGTAGCTCGTAATCGCTTAAGTTACAAAAACTACTCCGAGTGAAGAGCAACCCTCTCACTCGGGGGCTTAGCCACGAGCTCATAATCGCCTAAGTTACAAAAACTACTCCGAGCGAAGAGCAACCCTCTCACTCGAGGGCTTAGCTGCGGTCCTCCGAGTTAGGCCTCAAGTACAACGTGGCTCTGCCCTCTGAGCTCCGCCACAAGTACAACGTAGCTTGTAATCGCCTAAGTTACAAAAACTACTCCGAGTGAAGAGCAACCCTCTCACTCGGGGCTTAGCTGCGGTCCTCCGAGCTACTCCACAAGTACAACGTCACCATCAAGTGGTTCCACCATCAGAGCCATGCCACAGAAACAATGTTGACTCAAAATCCAAAAGATCAGAAAGAGTCGGAAGCAAAACAAGGAAATTCAAAAGGAATCAAATCCAGATAAAGCCCCGCAAGATTCGGCCAGGAGTACTTGGGCATCAAGCCCATGATAGTTTAACAGTTACAGGATCACTCGGCATTCCGAGGCAAATTAAATCGAAGTATCAAAGTTTATTCACTCCCTAGGAGGAGGTGGGCTCGCAGGCACAACAAACTCATCCAGATCGATCCCGTCGGCGATGCGGGTAGCAGCCTCCAAGAAAGTCCCCCTGAACGATTGGAACTGGAGCTCCTTCGTGTTGGCGACCTTGAGCGCAGCCAGCCTCTTCTCCCTCACCTCCTTACAGTGCACCCGAACCAGAGACAGTGCTACGTCGGCTCCACAGCGGGCAGATGACTTTTTCCACTCCTGCACTCGACCGGGGATCTCATTGAGTCGAGTCAACAGGGACTCGAGGTCGTTCTCTTGCACGACTCCCCTCCAGAGTGGAGCGTCAATCCGGGACATCACTGCTTTTAGTCGACCAAGATAGCCTATGGCACTGGTAAGGCGAGAGTCCAACCTCAAGATGTTCATAGCAGCTTCATCCTTGACAATAGAGTTGGCGAGGTCCAGACCAAGCTCAACCCGCCCGGTTTCCTCCTCGAAGTTGCGGCAGAATTCTACTCAAGAGAGAACGCGATGAATCAACAAGCAAGTTATGAGTCGACCACCTTGACCCAGTCCAAGCAAAAGAGGCATACCTTCAAGCACAAGATACCATTTCTTGGTGAGGTCACTCAGATAAGCCTCCAGCTCATTCTTCTTCTGGAAGAGGCCCTCGTACTTCTCTTTCACATCGTTCTTAGCCCCCTTCAGTCGAGTCACTTCCTGGTTGGCTGCGTCAAGAGAGCCCCTCAGCCTGACGATCTCTGCTTCGAGCGTGTCGACTGAAGCCAGCTTCTGGTCCGCCAGTTCGCTCTTCTCCTGTGCCGCCGCCAGGTCAAGATCTTTCTGCTCCAGGGCTGCCTTCATTTGATCTACAAGAGGCGTTACTAAACATATGAACATAAGGATACACATGACATATTCATTGAAGATCAGTCGACAAGTTGTTTGCTTTAATTACCAGCTGCTTCGTCCTGGGTTTTCTTCAAATGATCCTGAGCCAGTTGCAAGTCAAGATTGAGCTGGACCTGCTTCTTCTCAAGATCCGTAAACTTGGCTCCGAACTCACAAGACCTCTACATCGACACAACAAATCAGAATTCTAAGACTACAGCTGAGTAAAACACTCAACAGTAGTCTCGGGGACTACACCTAGTGGGTGCACTGAGCGTGCCCCCACTGGTTCTCACTCGGCCAGATCAGTCTGACCCGAGCAAAAAAAAGAGGGGAAAAGTTATGTTCTCAGACCATGGCCGACTACCAGCAATCGACCATGGTCTTGGGGACTACACCCAGTGGGTGCACTGAGCGTGCCCCCACTGGTTCTCCCTCGGCCGGATCAGTCCTGCGCGAGTAAGAAAGGTTCGAAACAAATGGACAAGACACATTCTAAAGACCACGATCGACTGACTTCAGTCGACCATGGCCTCGGGGACTACACCCACTGGGCGCACTGAGCGTGCCCCCACCGGTACAATCGGTTGGGCTACAAGAACTAAAGCTACAAGGGAAGATACCTAGTGGGTGTGACATCATCTCACGAACAAGGCAACAATTTTTCAAAACAAAGACTACACCAACACAGCAAACCAGTCGGAAGAGACAAACCTGGACATTGGTCCGAAGAGCCGAGCTAGCGTTGTAAGTAGCCATGCTAGCCTCATACGCCGCCTTCGTCCTCTCCATCATCAATCCCGCCTGACGAACGGCTTCTTGAGCCGCGTTCATGGGGTCCTCCGGGACGTGATGGGTGGAGAAGAGAACATACGGCGGAGCAGTCGCTGGGTCGACGGCTGGATCAGTCGACGAGGAGGGACGGATAGGCGACACAGGAACAACGAAGGAGACCGTGGTCCGGGCCTGGTCCCCCTGTTGCTGGGCCTCAGAGCCAGAGGGTGTCTTCCGACCCCTCCTTCCTGCACCTCATCGAGTCACTCCCACGCGCTCCTCACCGTCGTCATCGTCGTCATCTAGGAGCTCTATGACATGGCGCGACACTTCAGAAGACAACCACGAAGTTCAGTCGACCGTTAGTTCAAACAGACAAAAAGCAAAGAGCAATCTACAACCCGCACATGCGCGAGACGTGGCAGCATCAGCGGTCTCCTCGTCGTCTCGACCCTTGTCAATATCCATCGAGGTAGCAGAAGCAGCAGCACTAAAGATTTCATTAAAAGTGAGTTGATGAAGACAAAGTCGATCTATGAAGAGCGGGGGGAAATGAAGCAGAGCGGCGCTTACATGGAGGCGATTGGGACGTCCACCTTGATCTTGGCAGGGCCTTCCGAGGCTTGATGGCGGCGACCTTAGGCTGCTTTGGGGCCTTTTCGGTCGGATCCGGAGTGGTCGTGCGAGCCCGCTTCTGCGCTTGGGAGCTGGAGGGGCCCGCCCTGGAACGCACGGCCTCTGGGTCGTGCTTCTCCTTGGAGCGCTTCTCGCCGCGGGGAGGTGACTCGACCTCCTCGCCGCGGCTGGAATCTTCGCTCTCCTTTCCAGTCTCCTCGTCGGACTTCCAGTCGGAAGCTTCACACGTGCCTTCTTTGCCCTCCTGGACCTAATCCCCATTGGGCACTGAAAACATTTCGGTATAGATCTGCAGAAAAGAAGATTAACCAAACATCAGTCGGATTCGTCAGACGGCCACAAACAGAAAACACAGAAATCACTCGAAAGTCAAGGCGAGACCTTGTCGGGTTGGTGGTCTGCGTCGAATGGGGGAACTCTTCCGAGCCCCCTGGGGTTGTCCTTGTTCCCCGTGATGCACTTCAAACACTGCGCCACCGTCTTCGCAGCAGCCTCCTCTGGGTGGACCCGAGACGAGTCGTCGACGCCGGAGTATAACCACATCGGATGGTCTCGAGCTTGGAGAGGCTGGATCCTCCTCATGAGGAACACCTCAAGCAGATCCAACCCCGTAACCCCGTCGCGGACGAACTGGACCACCCGCTCCACCAGCATGTCTACCTCTACCCTCTCAGTATGACTCACGAGCAACGATGGTGGCTGGTTGACTCGACCAAAAGAAAAGGGAGGAAGCCCAGTTGGCTGACCAAGAGTCGGAATATCCCTACAGTAGAACCATGTCGACTGCCAGCCCCGAATCGACTCTGGATGGATCAAGGCAGGGAAAGCACTCCTATTTCTAAGCTGGATACCCAGTCCGCCGCACATCTGGATGACATGCGTCTTTTCGTCGCTCGGTTCGCTTTCTTGATGGTTTGAGAATGACAAGTGAAGATGTGCTTGAACAAACCCCAGTGCGGTCGGCAGCCGAGGAAGTTCTCACACATCGAAATGAATGCGGCCAAGAAGGTGATGGAGTTGAGTGTGAAGTGGTGCAGCTGGGGCGCCATAGAAAGCCAGCAAAGCACGGAAGAAAGGATGCAGAGGCAAGGAGAAACCTCGGTCGACGTGGGTCGCGAGGAGGACACACTCGCCCTCCCGCGGCTGGGGCTCGAGCTCGCCCTCCGGCATCCGCCAGGAGTCGCGGGCGATCAGGCCCTCCTCCTCCAGTTCCTCCATGTCCTCCGGCATCATCGTGGATCTGATCCAATCCCCCTGGATCCAGCCAGGCGGGAGCGCGGACCTCGACGACGACCCTCCGCGGTTGGACCGCTTCCCTTTCCCCGTCGCTGCCGCCTTCTTTGAGCGCTCCAGCACCACGGTCTTGTCCTTGCCCATGGCGAGCAAGCCGGCGTTGGCCGAGGAGAGGGAGACAGAGGCAGAGGCGCGGCGGAGGAACGTAGACGGAAGAAACAAAGAATGGGCGCACAGTGCCCTCGCCTCGGCCGCGGCGCGCTCTTATAGTGCAGCGGTCGAGTGGCTGACTGGTGGCCCCGAGCTATCCCATCAAATCCCGCAACAGGTACGCACGCGATACGTGGCGAAAAAGGCTGCGTGGAGATCAAAGCATCCCGGGCATATCCGATCCGATTGCCGCGGCATGACCCGTCCCGCGCGCTTACCCAAATTTTGAAATCCCGGAAAATCCGGAGACCGGAGAGCAGCCGATCCCGCCGAAAACTCTGCGCCCCAACGGCGCTCGGGGTCACACACGAGGTTCAGTCGACGGTCAACACGAACAGGTACACTCGACTGTTCCTGAATCGATTAAGGCGACCAAATCGAGGTTGAAGAGTCGGCCTGGTTTGCAAACTCGAAGAAGATCACCCCGGAGACATCAAACCTGAGCTGAAGCCAACTTCAACACTCTCCTCTGCTCAAGCCTCAATCCATTCGGGGGCTAATGATGATGTTACAGACCTAGGGTAGGGTCACGGGCCTAGCCCAAGTACCCCACCCAAGGTCACTACCCTAGAAGCTCAAAAGACAACTCCAAGACAACAAGAACAGTCGACTGACACGACTCAAGAGGAATTCCACTCGACTACACACCCCCGTTCAGACGACTCAACTTCACTCGACCCTTCCAATACACTCAACCCATGAAGGTCAAAGGTCCCTTAAGATAGCAACGGTCTGACATTCATTTCGCAACAATGAATGCCTTTATCACTCTTACATACAGGCGTTATCAGTAACGCCTGCCTTTATGTACATTGAACCCTTTGTAACGTGGGGCATGGCTGGAGTCCTGGCGCACTATATAAGCCACCCCCCTCCTCCAGTACAAGGGTTCGCACCCCGTGTAACTCAAACACCCATATACATTCCGGTCGACCGCCTCCGGGCATCGAGACGTAGGGCTTTTACTTCTTCCGAGAAGGGCTTGAACTCGTATACATCTTACGTACAATCTCACCATAGCTAGGGCCTTGCCTCCTCTTACGTACCCCCTACTCGTACTGTCAGACTTAGAACCACGACACTTACCTCACGTCTTGAATCTCGGGACGAGATTCTTGTTTAGTGGGGGTGAGTTGTCACAGCCCTAGAATTTTTGCTTGTTATTAGTTGCACTTGAGTGCATCATGCATCATGTCTAAATTCTTTTGAAGGTTGAAATGGGGATGGCAGAAACCCCCAGCACCCCCTTTAATCCAACTAGGGTTTACTAAAATACTTTTCAATGTACCCAAAATGCCCTTCATAAATGTTCATCATTTATGTTTTGGTCCAGAACCTCTGCCAAAAATGGTGCACACTTTTCAAGGACACTTTGGATCATTGAATTAAATCATAAGGTATTTGCATTTGGACAGTTAAATCCTATAAATAATTTTAAATGTTCAAATAATCTTGGAAGTAAATGAGGGCTGTTGGAATTAATCGAGACAGTGCCCACAAATATTTTCATGGTTTATGAAAATGCTCTAGCATTTTTAATAAAGCAAAACAAATACAGAAAATAGAAAATAGAAAATAGAAAACAAATAGAGAAGGAGAGAGAGAAGCCCACCTAGCTTACCTGTAGCAGCAGCCCAACTGCAGGCCCAGCCCACCAGGGGCAACAATGTCTTCTTCCTCCTGCCAGGAGGAGAAGCAGTTGCGTGCCCAGCGCATAGCCGAGCCGCGCCACCTCCTGTCTGGCTACATGCGTCCTCGATGCCCTGGACTCCTCCACGAGCGCCACACAGCCCCCCGACCCCTCTCGCACTCTCCCTCGTCCTCTTCCTCTCCTCCGTCTCTCTCTCTCACGCACACGGCCGAACACCACCATCGCCGCCGCTCGTCGTTGCCATGGACACCGCCTCTCCCTCGCCCCCTGGAGCTGCCCACGAGCTCCGCGCCGTCGTCCTCGACCCCGACACTGAGCCACGCCCCGCCGGACGCCCTGAAGCCTCGCCAACGCCGCCGTTTCCGACCTCGGGTGCTGGCGATCCCCGCCGTCGTTTTGCCGGACCCCGTGCCTCCCCTGCCACGCCAGCAGCACCCGATGAACTGTGGTGAGCCTCTGTTTCGTTTCCCCTATGCCCCGTCGCCTATCTCGTCCCCTAGCCACATCAACCACCGGATCCAAGTGCTCCTCGCCGCCGTTCATGTCGCCGCTGTGGACACTGTCACCTAGGGGCGCGACCGAGCACACCACCATGCTCAGTGCAACACCAGGACCTCAAAACCATCACCTGGTACACCTGTCGTGCACCGCAGCATCGAAACCGCCGGCTCCCGAACTCCGGCCACCGCGGACGTGCTCGCCGCCGTCGTTCCCGGCTACCCCAGCACTTACCACCGCCACCGTTCGACGCACGCCACTGCGTGCGTTCGAACGCAACTAACTGCGCTCGAAATGATGCCCTGTGGCTCGTTTCCGATGCCCTCCGCCGCGTCTGTCGTCATCGGCGTCGAGCCGCAGGCGAGTTTGACTCGCTGACCAGGGGTTTGACCTCCCCTAGGTCATTGACAAGTAGGGCCCGCCCTGCTGATTAACCTAGTTTAGTTTTAGTTAATTAGGTTAGTTTAATTAGACACTGACATGTGGGCCCCTGCGCCTGCTTAGGTTTAGTTTGATTTTCTGTTTAGTTTATTGCTTAACCCAGTGGGACCCACACATCAGCATTCACTTTGCTGACGTGGCTGTTGACTGGTCCCACCTGTCTGTGACTCGAGCCAGCACTGAGAGACTGACCAGTGGGGCCCATTGGTCAGGTTTGACCTGGATCAGCCCCTGTTGACCTGCTGACGTCAGCATGAAGTCATGCTGATGCAGTAAATATTTTCTGGGATTTAAAATAAATCAGAAATGATTTATTTATTTCAGAAAATATCCAAAACTTCTAAAAATCATATAAAATCAACCGTAGCTCAGATGAAAATATTTATATATTAAAAATGACCAGAAATATCCAAAAAAATTGTTTATGGCATTTTCATGCATGTTTGAACAACTTACAGCCACTGCTTAGGACAACTTGAATAAATGGCATTTGAATAATCACATATGGAGTTTGAATTTGAACCTTTGGTTCAAACCAACTTCATTTAATATGGCTGCTAGTTGCATTAGCTCAATCAACAACATATTGCCATGTCATGATCATGCATCATACTGTTGCATTGCATTGATTGTGTTCTCTCCTGTTTGCCGGTGTTTGTTCCCCCTCAGTAGACGTATGTTCCGGCGATGAGTTCGATGATGCCGATGAAGAGCTATATCATCTTCAGAACTACCAGGCAAGCAAAAACCCATTGAGCATTCCGATACAATCCCACTCTCTCGCTCTTGCTCTCTTTTGTTGCATTTGGACAACAACGTTTCAACTGCTATTTACTGCGGTAGGTGAACCCCTTTTCCTCTGCATGACCTGTCATTGCCATAGTAAATAGTTGAAACCCACTAGCATGAGTAGGAGTTGTTTGAGCCATGTTATGCCTACTCATTCATGCTTTGTGGTTATGCCTGCTATGCTTAGAGTTGTGTCGGGTCTGATTCATCGGGGATGAATTGGAGGTGTGTGAACATGTCCTACTGTTGAGAGCTAAGTGTGTGAACACGATTTGGTAAAGGTTGCAATTAGAGTCCATGTAGGAGTACATGGTGGGTTGTCTCATTGAAACCGTCCTCAGGAACTGAGTTCTGTGTTTGTGATCCATGAACAGCTACTATCACGCGTTGGGCCCGAAACCAATGGACCCTCTCGACTTATTAACCGCCCTTGTCCTCTGTTCGGGAGTTGCAAGTAGTTTCTGGTGTTTGTAGCCTATTGGAGGCCGTGCGCAGCGCTGACCCTAGTGGTGCGCTGTGATGCGGTAGGTACATGGCATGGTGTACCGGGGCGCCCGTTTGGTGCCTCGGGAACCCTGTACACATCGTTTGGGGCCGTATGTGGAAACCTCGGCCGGACTCCCTGTGGATGGAGCCTGAATAGGCGATAAACCTAGACTAGGGACTTGTGTGGTTAGTCAGGTCATGGTCGACACCCTCGCTGGGCTTCCGCTTGAAGGTTGCCGAGTACATGTCGTGTAAACGGCGGTAAGTGGTGAGAGCCTGTGTGAAGAAGTACACCCCTGCAGGGTAATAAATGATCTATTCGAATAGCCGTGTCCGCGGTAAAGGACTTCTGGGTTGCCTGTACAATTCATAGACAAGTGAAAGTGGATACTCTAAAATGCGCAAGATAAGCGTGAGTGCTATGGATGGCTTTCTCGTAGGGAGACGGGAGCGGATCCATAGTGGTGTATTGATAGGTGAATATGTGGACTCGTGTGCGCCACCTCAAAAGAGTTACTTGCAGTCGTAGTTCAGGATAGCCACTTAGTCAAAGTTGGCTTGTTGTTGTTAAACTCCACCATCCCTTTGTTGATACTGATGCATATGTAGCTAGTTTAGATGTAAGTCTGGCTAAGTACCTTTGTACCCATGTTTGCTTAATTTATGTTTTTGCAGAGAGACTTCAGTATCACTAGTAGTTCCGCGTGGACTTCGGCGTTTAGCTTGTTACCTCAGCTACGATCTTGTACCCTTGGGAGGGTCTTGTAGATAGTCAGGCTTGATAGCCTTCTTCCTTTTCAGATGTTTGTACTCACACATGTTTATGCTTCCGTTGCCTGTATGCTCTGTATGTTGGGTCATGAGACCCACTACTTGTAATAAATGCTATGATGGCTCTTCTGGGCCTTTATCTATATGAGTTGTTGAGTTATGTTGTGATGCCATGTTGTACAACACATACTTGCATGTTATGCGTATGTGTAATGTGTATTGCTATGTGTGGGAGCCGACACCTAGTTGTTTACCCTTGGTAGCCTATCTTATGGGGAAATGTCTCCTAGTACTTCCACCGAGCCTTGGTAGCTTGCTACTGCTCCGGAACACTTTGGCTGGTCGGCATGTGTCCTTCTTCGTTCCTGTGTCTGTCCCTTCACGGAAATGTCATGTGTTGTTTCTTTAAGTCCTTGTAGCTTGCTACGACTTGGGTTCATATGTTGATGACCGACACGTTCATTGCTGGGTCATGTATGCCTGTCCCTGTAATTTAGCGCCACTTTTGGTTTACAACTAGTCATGTCGCCCCGGGTTCTCTGTCATATGGATACTAGCGACACTATCATATACGTGAGCCAAAATACGCGAACGGTCCCGAGCCAGGTAAGATGGCACCCATGGGGATACCGTGCGTGAGGCCGCAAAGTGATATGATGTGTTACATGCTAGATCACTGTGACTTAGGATCGGGGTCCTGACACACAGCCACCCGATGTGGATGCTAGCCAACCAGAGAAAGAGTCGGACTACGTGCCACACAATGTTTGTGGTCCTGATATTGGGCAAAGCAGCCAGTTTATAATATTAGCTGGTTCTGGTTTTGCTGCTGGGGATGAGGAAGGGGATGAAATGCCGAGGCTGATGGAGGAAGAGGATGAGGATGGATTGGCGAAGGATCTGGATTCTGAAAATTCGGAGGATGAAGTGGAGGTACCGATTCCTTCTGCATGGGATCAGGACATATCCACCGGCCTTACGGTCAATGATGGCCATGAAACTCCATGGCAGTATAATCTGAACCAAGTCCATATAGGGGATATGTTTGATACAAAGAAAAAATTGAAGTATGCAGTGATAAAGTGGGCTAGGTCTACACAGAGGGTTTTTCGGACACACATATCAAGTCCAACAAATTATATCGTGAAATGTGTTGAAACAAGTTGTCCTGGGAAGGTGCACGGGCACATGCCAAAGTATGCCATCCACTAGGTTGTCACCCATGTCGTCCCACACAATTGTGTGAGGAAGAACCTGCTGGTGAAGCAACCTAACCTAACTAGGAGTCCAAGTAGGAATCGCCCCTTGGTGTGCCCTCTCCCTAGGTCGGCCTTCTCCTCCCCCTTCCTTTATATACGTGGGCAGGGGGCACCCCAAAGGCACACCAAGATTTGTCTTAGCCGTGTGCGGTGCCCCCCTCCATTGTTTGCTCCTTAGGTCATAGCGTCGTAGAGCTTAGGTGAAGCCCTGCGCGGATCACATCACCAACACCGTCGCCACACCGTTGTGCTGACGGAACTCTCCCTCGACCCTCTACTAGATCAAGAGCTCGAGGGACGTCATCGACCTGAACGTGTGCTGAACACGGAGGTGCCGTACGTTCGGTACTTGGATTGGTTGGATCGTGAAGACATTCGACTACATCAACCACGTTAACATAACGCTTCCGTTTTCGGTCTACGAGGGTACGTGGACACACTCTTCCCGTCTCATTTCTATGCATCTCCTAGATAGATCTTGCGTGAGCGTAGGATTTTTAAAAAAAATTGCATGCTACGTTCCGCAACACTAGTGCCCATGTATCTCATTTCAGTCCGCGGACACACTCTCCCCAGGCGCCCCCATATGTGCCCAATATTTGGGCTGGATATGGGGTGCCGATCAGCCGGGGCGTTTGAGGGGCCCACCTGGGTCAAAAAATCGTGACTGGGTAGTGACCGGGCGGCCCGCCCACGCATATGAGGCGGGTTTGAGAGCTCCGGTTGTAGAGGCTCTTGCATCACAACATTGTTTTTCCCTTTAACCGCCCACTGATGCTCAATCAGATCTTCCTTTAGCTGCTCGTGAGTTGGTCGATGCCGAATTTGTTGATGCATTTGAATAAACTTTTCAAATGTGACCGGGTTCTGGACTAGAAGTTGGATAGAATCACCCATGTTCTCTAATTCCAAAGTTGCGATAACATCATCACCCTCACCCTCGACGATCATGTTGTGCATGCGCACACAACATGTCGTCACCTCCCACAACGTCTCCGGATTCCACCATTTAGCAGGTCCACGAGCAACTAAAAAATGGGCCTCCAGAACTCCAAATGCCCTCGCGAAATCCTTTCTAGCTGCTTCTTGTCTTTAGGCAAAGTGAGACTTTTTCTGTCCAACTGGGTTAGAGATAATGCTCACAAATGTAGCCCGCGGAGGATAGATACCATCAATCAGATGGTAGCCCATGTTGTACTCATGTCCATTGACAATACAGTGGAAAGAAGGAGCTTTTCCTTCAGTCAGGCTTGCAAACAATGATGATCATTGGAGCACATTGATGTCATTGTGAGACCTTGGCATGCCAAAATAATCATGCCCCATCCAAATATCATGTGATGCAACTGCTTCAAGAATGATGGTGGACTTCTTAACATGACCCTGATATTGCCCTTGTAAAGCTTCTGGGCAGTTCTTCTATTTCCAATGGATGCAGTCAAGAGATGCAAGCAAACCCGAGCACCCTCTTGCTTCTGAGATTGCCAAGAGCCTCTCAGTGTCTGCCATAGTTGGTTCTCTCAGGTACTGAGGTCCAAACACCTCGACCGCGGCAGTTGCAAACCTGACCATGGCATCTCCAAATGTGTTGTCAGACATTCGTAGGTACTCACCCCACGAATCAGTGATCGTGCCATATGAAAGCATTTGGAGCGCGCATGTGCACTTCTGGTAACCAGAGAAGCCAATCGTTCCCACAACGTCCTTCTTCAGGATGAAATAGTCATCATAGGACCGGACGCCATGGTACAAACGATCGAAGATAGGCTTGCGCATCCGAAAACACCGGCGAAAATGGTTATCAAATAGTGTATAGGGGGCAAAGTAGTCGATCATGGGTGCCAAATGGTTGCGCGCCCTGTTGCAAGCACTCAATGACCCTTGACCGAGCCCTCAAAATTGAGAACATGCTCCTCTACACGCTCCACGTCTTCAAGGACTGCATGCATCATCGATGTCTCATTGGAGTACTCCTCCTTGCCCGACGAGCCATCAGACGACTTAACATACTTCTCGTATATGTACTCCAAATCAGAATCCATTGCTAGAAAGAAGAAGGGGAAATTGTTTTTAGCTTTAGCGATTCATCAAACAATTGCCGGGCATGATGAGTATAGTAGCAGCAGATGGTACAGGGCGGGGTGGTCGTAGGACAGGGGTTAAACGACGACGGAGGAGAAGCGGGGTGGAGCCCTACTGGAGCACTAGAGGTGACGGAGACGTAGAGTTCCGGCATGGGTGTGCCGTGGCAGCTGACGTGGTGAGCAGCGGCGAAGGCAAGAGAGAAAGGAGGAGATTAAGGGCCAGTTCTTTTGGCAGCTTAAAAAATAAGCCGCCTTCTCCCTAGCATTTCTCATAAGCCGCCTCCCTTTTTCACTAAGGATTCTAAACTAGTTATAGTATAAATAATTTAGAAGTCTCAAAAAAATTAGAGGATGGCTTCTTTTTTAAGCTGGGGAGAGGCAACTTATTTTTTAAGCCGCCCAAAAGAATTGTCCCTAAATGGGGAGGATGGAGTCGTGGGGTCCAGGAAGGGCTTTGGGTGGGCAGGGGGTGTCAGATTCCTATGTTTCACGTGTCCGGACTCGCGCAAAGCTCCCCCATGTTTGTCGTCGATTTGCGGGAGAAAACAAGTCCGGATCGCCTGTTGACCGATACAGGCCCGCGTTGAATGAATTCCGCGGTCCGGACAGTGCCGTCCAAACGAATGCAGGCGGTTTCCGGGTCCGCCTTGGAGATGCCTAAAACGTCGAATATGTTCGGACTAATTTGTCATCCGACGCAGTATCCCATCGGTTGGCAAACTAGTTTAGATGTTCATTTACCAGCAAACCAAACCCAACTGCAACGTACGCGTTCACCGTCTAGTCCCATCCAGTCATGTCGCTCGGGCATTTAACATGCGTGAAGACCGCTCATCCGGCGCGCCGCTTCAAGATCGTCTGCAGTGAGAGGTCAAGTATGCTCTGGACGTGGAGAAGAAGAACAAGGACTTGGAGAACGGGCGCCGATGAAGGTTTAGACTAGGTTAGCGTCTGTATGCTTTTGTTTAATAAAATGTGTCAAAAATTAATGAATTTGATATGGTTTAACCGAAAATCATCCAGTTTGCATGAAAATCGTCCGATTTACTTACATCACATTTACACTGTATGCATATACGATTGGATGTTGGCTTCCATATCATCGCTCGCAGACGCGTCCAGAGATAAACACAATATCTGTTTGAGTATCCATGTTGGAGTTGCCCTAAGCTGGCCTCAACCACTTTACTTTGTTAAATAAACAAAATTTCCGATCGCAATCAACCTATTACATAAGCTCAAAGTGAACAAAATTTCCGGCAGCAATCGACCTATTACATAAGAGCATCTCCAG
>LR738713.1:429357043-429568996 GCA_902687465.1 Secale cereale | reverse complement strand
CCCCCCCCCAGGCGATTTTTGAGCACCCGCGCCCAAAAATGGCAACAGTCACGCCCCCGGGAGTCTGATTTTCGCCGGTTTTGGCCGAAACTAGCGCCAACGGACCTAGGCCGAACCCGGCGCGCTGGGGGCGCCGGGGGACACGGTTTTGGCGCGAACGGGGATGGGCCCGGAGAGTCAGTGATGTCTACTACGCAACCTTCTTCTTGTAGACGTTGTTGGGCCTCCAAGTGCAGAGGTTTGTAGGACAGTAGCAAATTTCCCTCAAGTGGATGACCTAAGGTTTATCAATCCATGGGAGGCGTAGGATGGAGATGGTCTCTCTCAAACAACCCTGCAACTAAATAACAAAGAGTCTCTTGTGTCCCCAACACACCCAATACAATGGTAAATTGTATGGGTTCACTAGTTCGGCGAAGAGATGGTGATACAAGTGCAATATGGATGGTAGATATAGGTTTTTGTAATAAGAAAATATAAAAACAGCAAGGTAGCAAGTGGTAAAAGTGGGCATAAACGGCATTGCAATGCTAGGAAACAAGGCCTAGGGTTCATACTTTCACTAGTGCAAGTTCTCTCAACAAGGATAACATAATTGGACCATATTACTAGCCCTCAACATGCAACAAAGAGTCACTCCAAAGTCACTAATAGCGGAGAACAAACGAAGAGATTATTGTAGGGTACGAAACCACCTCAAAGTTATTCTTTCTGATCGATCTATTTTAGAGTCCATAGTAAAATAACACGAACCTATTCTTTCCGCTCAATCTATCATAGAGTTTGTACTAGAATAACACCTTAAGACACAAATCAACCAAAACCCTAATGTCACCTAGATACTCCATTGTCACCTCAAGTATCCGTGGGCATGATTATACGATATGCATCACACAATCTCAGATTCATCTATTCAACCAACACAAAGTACTTCAAAGAGTGCCCCAAAGTTTCTACCGGAGAGTCAAGACGAGAACGTGTGCCAACCCCTATGCATAGATTCCCAAGGTCACGGAACCCGCAAGTTGATCACCAAAACATACATCATGTAGATCACATGATATCCCATTGTCACCACAGATAAGCACATGCAAGACATACATCAAGTGTTCTCAAATCCTTAAAGACTCAATCCGATAAGATAACTTCAAAGGGAAAACTCAATCCATTACAAGAGAGTAGAGGGGGAGAAGCATCATAAGATCCAACTATAATAGCAAAGCTCGTGATACATCAAGATCGTACCATCTCAAGAACACGAGAGAGAGAGAGAGAGAGAGAGAGAGAGATCAAACACATAGCTACTGGTACATACCCTCAGCCCCGAGGGTGGACTACTCCCTCCCAATGTTGAGGATATCGCTTATCATTATCATCTCGATCAGCTCGGGATTAGAGATTAATCGGAAATTTGCCGATTAATTGATTTTATCGGTCGACTATTAGTCGGCCATTTTTTTCAAATCCCAGGTTGCCAACACTAAAATATGCTATATTCAACACCCAAACAATATTGGACAGAAGTGTTACCTTGAATCCTAGCCTTTGAATCCTGATATAATGACAAAAAAAATAGAAAAACATTACATATTGCATAACAGGGTCCAAAAAACACAGATAAACATAGTTCTTACAAACATAGTGCTACAAATAGGCCCGATTTATCGGTAGATTCCCGATAAATGGCTTGTCATAGTGATAAATCGGCCAAAACGATAAATGATGAAGATAAGGCATAATCTTATCAACCACCCCAAGAGTACCGATAAATCGCTGAATCGGAAGATTTCTTGAACTGTGCTCCCTCCTCATCATGGAGAGCGTCGGGATGATGAAGATGGCCACCGAAGAGGGATCCCCCCCTCCGTCAGGGTGCCAGAACGGGTCTAGATTGGTTTTCAGTGGCAACAGAGGCTTTTGGCGACGGAACTCTCGATCTAGGTTATTTTTCGGAGGTTTCTGTATATATAGGAGGTGTTGGAGTCGGGACAAGTAAAGGGGGTCTCCGGGCTGTCCACGAGGCAGGGGGGCGCGCCCAGGGGGAGGGCGCGCCCCCTACCCTCGTGGGCAGTCCGTGGACCTTCTGGTCCTCCTCCGGTACTCTCTGGTCTTCTTCTGGTCCAAAAACGTCCTCCGTTGAGTTTCAGGTCAATTGGGCTCCCTTTGATATTCCTTTTCTGTGATACTCTAAAACAAGGGGAAAACATAAACTGGCACTGGGCTCTGGGTTAATAGGTTAGTCCCAAAAATAATATAAAAGTGTATAATAAAGCCCATACAACATCCTAGAAGCATAATATAATAGCATGGAACAATAAAAAATTATAGATACGTTGGAGACGTATCAAGCATCCCCAAGCTTAATTCCTGCTCGTCCTCGAGTAGGTAAATGATAAAAACAGAATTTTTGATGTGGAATGCTACCCAACATAATTATCAATGTAATTTTCTTTATTGTGGCATGGATGTTCAGATCTGAAAGATTCAAGACAAAAGCCTATATTGACATAAGAATAATAATACTTTAAGCATACTAACAAAGCAATCATGTCTTCTCAAAATAACATGGCCAAAGAAAGTTATCCCTACAAAATCATATAGTCTGTCTATGCTCCCTCCTCATCACACAAAATATTTAAATCATGCACAACCCCGGTTTCAGCCGAGCAATTGTTTCACACTTTAAAATTTTCAAACCTTTCAACTTTCACGCAATACATGAGCGTGAGCCATGGATATAGCACTATGTGGAATAGAGTGGTGGTTATGAAGAAGACAAAAAGGAGGAAGATAGTCTCACATCAACTAGGTGTATCAATGGGCTATGGAGATGCCCATCAATAGATATCAATGTGAGTGAGTAGGGATTGCCATGCAATGGATGCCCTAGAGCTATAAGTGTATGAAAGCTCAACAAAATAAACTAAGTGGGTGTGCATCCAACTTGCTTGCTCATGAAGACCTAGGGCGCTTTGAGGAAGCCCATCATTGGAATATACAAGGCAAGTTCTATAATGAAAATGCCCACTAGTATATGAAAGTGATAAAACAAGAGACTCTCTATCATGAAGATTATGGTGCTACTTTGAAGCACAAGTGTGGAAAAGGATAGTAGCATTGTCCCTTCTGTCTTTTCTCTCTCTCTCTTTTTGGAGGAGCTTTCTCTTTTTTTAGCCCCTCTCTATATTTTTGGGCCATCTCTTTTTTTGGCCTTTCCTCACATGGGACGATGCTCTAATAATGAAGATCATCACACTTTTATTTACTTACAACTCAAAGATTACAACTCGAAGCTAGAACAAAATATGACTCTATGTGAATGCCTCCGACGGTGTACCGGGATGTGCAATGAATCAAGAGTGACATGTATGAATGAATTGTTAATTGTGGCTTTGCCACGAATACGATGTCAACTACATGATCATGCATGACAATATGACAATATGAGGCGTGTCATAATAATGGAACGATGGAAAGTTGCATGGCAATATATCTCGGAATGGCTATGGAAATGCCATGATAGGTAGGTATGGTGGCTGTTTTGAGGAAGATATATGGTGGGTGTATGGTACAGGCGAAAGTTGCGCGGTACAAGAGAGGCTAGCAATGGTGGAAGGGTGAGAGTGCGTATAATCCATGGACTCAACATTAGTCATAAAGAACTCATATACTTATTGCAAAAATCTACGAGTTATCAAAACAAAGTATTAAACACATGCTCCTAGGAGAAGGGTTGGTAGGAGTTAACCATCACGCGATCCCGACCTCCACACAAAGGATGACAATCAATAAATACCTCATGCTCTAACTTCATCACATAGCGATTCACCATACATGCATGCTACGGGAATCACAAAGTTTAACACAAGTATTTCTTGAATTCATAATTACCCCTCTAGCATAACTCTAATATCACCATCCTCATATATCAAAAAAATCATCAAGTATCAAACTTCTCCTATCATTCAATGCACTTTATGTGAAAGTTTTTACTATACCCATCTTGGATGCCTATCATATTAGGACTAGTTTTATAACCAAAGCACATTACCATGCTGTTCTAAAGACTCTCAAAAGGATATAAGTGAAGCATGAGAGATCAATAATTTCTACAAAATAAAACCACCGCAGTGCTCTAAAAAGATGTAAGTGAAGCACTAGAGCAAACTACAAACTACTCCGATAGATATAAGTGAAGATCAATGAGTGGTTGAATAATTATGTAACTATGTGAAGACTCTCTAACATTTAAGAATTTCAGATCTTGGGATAGTATTCAAACAGCAAGGAAAACAAATTAAAACAAAATGATTCTCCAAGCAAAACACATATCATGTGGTGAATAAAAATATAGTCTCGAGTAAAGTTACCGATAGACGAAGACGAAAGAGGGGATGCCTTCCCGGGGCATCCCCGAGCTTAGGCTTTTGGTTGTCCTTTAATTTTACCTTGGGGTGCCTTGGGCATCCCCAAGCATAGGCTCTTGCCACTCCTTATTCCATAGTCCATCGAATCTTTACCCAAAACTTGAAAACTTCACAACACAACTCTCAACAGAAAACTCGTAAGCTCCGTTAGTATAAGAAATAAAACCACCACTTAGGTACTGTTATGAACTCATTCTAAATTCATATTGGTGTAATATCTACTGTATTCCAACTTTTCTATGGTTCATACACTCCGATACTACTCATAGATTCATCAAAATAAGCAAACAACACATAGAAAACAGAATCTGTCAAAAACAGAACAGTATGTAGCAATCTGTAACTTTCGAATACTTATGTAACTCCTGAAATAAGTTTGTGGACGTGAGGAATTTGTCTATTTATCATCTGCAAAAAGAATCAACTAAAAAGCACTCTCCAGTAAAAAATGGTAGCTACTCTTGTGAGCGCTAAACTTTCTATTTTTTACAGCATGATCGCATAAACTTCACCCAAGTTTTCCCAAAGGTTCTACTTGGCACAAACACTAATTAAAACACAAAACCACATCTAAACATAATATAGATGCAATATTTATTCCTAAACAGAAGCAAAAAAGTAAAGAACAGAAATAAAGTTAGGTTGCCTCCCAACAAGCGTTAACGTTTAACGCCCCTAGCTAGGCACGATAATTTCAATGATGCTCATATAAAATATAAGAATTGAAACATAAAGAGAGCATCATGAAGAATATGACTAGCAAATTTAAGTCTAACCCACTTCCTATGCATAGGGATTTTGTGAGAAAACAACTTATGGGAACAATAATCAACTAGCATAGAAAGGCAAAACAAGCATAACTTCAAAACTTTAAGCACATAGAGAGGAAACTTGATATTATTGCAATATGTAGAAGCATATGATCCTCTCTCATAATAATTTTCAGTAGCATCAAGAATGAATTCAACAATATAACCAGCACATAAAGCATTCTTTTCATGATCTACTTGCATGGAAATTTTACTACCCCCATCATAAGCAAAATTCTTATCATTCATAGTAGTGGGATGAGCAAATTCAACAAAATAACTATCATGTGAAGCATAATCCAATTGAAAATGAAAATCATGATGACAAGTTTCATGGTTATATTTATTCTTTATAGCATATGTGTCATCACAATAATCATCATAAATAGGAGGCATGCTTTCGTAATAATAAATTTGCTCATCAAAACTTGGGGGACTAAACATATCATCCCCAAGCTTGTGGCTTTGCATATCATTAGCATCATGGGTATTCAAAGAATTCATACTAACAACATTGCAATCATGCTCATCATTCACATATTTTATGCCAAGCATTCTATGTAATTCTTCTTCTAGTACTAGAGCACAATTTTCCTTCCCATCATTTTCACGAAAGATATTAAAAATATGAAGCATATGAGGTAACCTTAATTCCATTTTTTGTAGTTTTCTTTTATAAACTAAACTAGTGATAAAACAAGAAACTAAAATATTCGATTGCAAGATCTAAAGATATACCTTCAAGCACTCACCTCCCCGGCAACGGCGCCAGAAAAGAGCTTGATGTCTACTACGCAACCTTCTTCTTGTAGACGTTGTTGGGCCTCCAAGTGCAGAGGTTTTTAGGACAGTAGCAAATTTCCCTCAAGTGGATGATCTAAGGTTTATCAATCCGTGGGAGGCGTAGGATGAAGATGGTCTCTCTGAAACAACCCTGCAACCAAATAAGAAAGAGTCTCTTATGTCCCCAACACACCCAATACAATGGTTAATTGTATAGGTGCACTAGTTCGGCGAAGAGATGGTGATACAAGTGCAATATGGATGGTAGATATAGGTTTTTGTAATAAGAAAATATAAAAATAGCAAGGTAGCAAGTGGTAAAAGTTGGCATAAACAGTATTGCAATGCTAGGAAACAAGGCCTAGGGTTCATACTTTCACTAGTGCAAGTTCTCTCAACAAGGATAACATAATTGGATCATATTACTAGCCCTCAACATGCAACAAAGAGTCACTCCAAAGTCACTAATAGCGGAGAACAAACGAAGAGATTATTGTAGGGTACGAAACCACCTCAAAGTTATTCTTTCTGATCGATCTATTCTAGAGTCTGTAGTAAAATAACACGAAGCTATTCTTTCCGTTCAATCTATCATAGAGTTCGTACTAGAATAACACCTTAAGACACAACTCAACCAAAACCCTAATGTCGCTAGATACTCCATTGTCACCTCAAGTATCCGTGGGCATGATTATACAATATGCATCACACAATCTCAGATTCATCTATTCAACCAACAGAAAGTACTTCAAAGAGTGCCCCAAAGTTTCTACCGGAGAGTCAAGACGAGAATGTGTGCCAACCCCTATGCATAGATTCCCAAGGTCACGGAACCCGCAAGTTGATCACCAAAACATACATCATGTAGATCACGTGATATCCCATTGTCACCACAGATAAGCACATGCAAGACATACATCAAGTGTTCTCAAATCCTTAAAGGCTCAATCCGATAAGATAACTTCAAAGGGAAAACTCAATCCATCACAAGAGAGTAGAGGGGAAAAGCATAATAAGATCCAACTATAATAGCAAAGCTCGCTATACATCAAGATCATACCATCTCAAGAACACAAGAGAGAGATCAAACACATAGCTACTGGTACATACCCTCAGCCCCGAGGGTGGACTACTCCCTCCTCATCATGGAGAGCGCCGGGATGATGAAGATGGCCACCGGAGAGGGATCCCCCCCCCCCTCCGACAGGGTGCGAGAACGGGTCTAGATTGGTTTTCGGTGGCAAGAGAAGCTTTCGGCAGCGGAACTCCCGATCTAGGTTATTTTCTGGAGGTTTCCGTATATATAGGAGGTGTTGGAGTCAGGGGCAAGTAAAGGGGGTCTCCGGGTTGTCCACGAGGCAGGGGGGCGCGCCCAGGGGGGAGGGCACGTCCCCTACCCTTGTGGGCAGCCCGTGGACCTTCTGGTCCTCCTCCGATACTCTTTGGTCTTCTTCTGGTCCAAAAACGTCCTCCGTTGAGTTTGAGGTCAATTGGGCTCCGTTTGATATTCTTTTTCTGCGATACTCTAAAACAAGGGAAAAATAGAAACTGGCACTGGGCTATGGGTTAATAGGTTAGTCCCAAAAATCATATAAAAGTGTATAATAAAGCACATAGAACATCCTAGAAGGATAATATAATAGCATGGAACAATCAAATATTATAGATACGTTGGAGACGTATCAGTCAGTGATATGCCGCCTCTGTTGGGGATCGTTGCAGAAATTCAAAAAAATTATACGCATCACCAAGATCTATCTATGGAGTGACTAGCAATGAGAAAGGGGAGTGGATCTTCATACCTTTGAAGATCGCGTTACGGAAGCGTTGCAAGAACGCGGTTGGTGGAGTCGTACACGAAGCGATTCAGATCGCGGCCGAATCCGATCTAAGCACCGAACAACGGTGCCTCCGCGCTCAACACACGTGCAGCCCGGTGATGTCTCCTACGCCTTGATCCAACAAGGAGAGAGGGATAGGTTGGGGAAGACTCCGTCCAGCAGCAGCACGACGGCGTGGTGGTGGTGGAGGAGCATGGTACTCCGGCAGGGCTTCTTCAAGCTTCGCAGGAGAAGAGGATGAGTTGGGAGGGAGAGGGCTACGTCAGGCAATGGGTGTGGCTGCCCTCCCACCCCACCCCCACTATATATAGGGGCAAGGGAGAGGGGGCAGGCCCCCTCATATCCAATCTGAGGGGGGGCGGCCAGGGGAGGAGGCTTGCCCCCCAAGCCAAGGGGGGCGCCCCCCTTTAGGGTTTTCCCCCAACCCTAGGCGCCTTGGGACCTTGGGGGACGCACCAGCCCACCAGGGGCTGGTACCCCCCTTTACTTAGTCCACTTGGCCCACCGAGCAGGTGGCCGCACCCGGTGGACCCCCGGACACCTTCTAGTGGTCCCGGTACAATACCGGTGACCCCCGAAATCACTCCGGTGACCAAAACAGGACTTCCCATATATAAATCTTTACCTCCGGACTATTCCGGAACTCCTCATGACGTTCAGGATCTCACCCGAGACTCCGAACAACATTTGGTAACCACGTACATATATTCCCTATGACCCTAGCGTCATCAAACCTTAAGTGTGTAGACCCTACGGGTTCGGGAACCATGCATACATGACCGAGACATCTCTCCGGCCAATAACCAACAACGGGATCTGGATACCCATGTTGGCTCCCACATGTTCCACGATGATCTTATCAGATGAACCACGATGTCGGGGATTCAATCAATCTCGTATATGATTCCCTTTGTCTACCGGTATAGTACTCGCCCGAGATTCGATTGTCGGTATACCGATACCTTGTTCAATCTCGTTACCGGCAAGTCTCTTTACTCGTTCCGTAACACATTATCCCGTGACCAACTCCTTAGACACATAGAGGTCATTATGATGATGTCTTACCGAGTGGGCCCAGAGATACCTCTCTGTCATACGGAGTGACAAATCCCAGTCTTGATTCGTGCCAACCCAACACATGCTTTTGGGGATACCCGTAGTGTACCTTTATAGCCACCCAGTTAGGTTGTGACATTTGGCACACCCAAAGTACCCCTACAGTATCCGGGAGTTGCACAATCTCATGGTCTAAGGAAAAGATACTTGACATTGGAAAAGCTTTAGCAGACGAACTACACGATCTTGTGCTATGCTTAGGATTGGGTCTTGTCCATCACATCATTCTCCTAATGATGTGATCCTGTTATCAATGACATCCAATGTCCATGGTCAGGAAACCGTAACCATCTATTGATCAACGAGCTAGTCAACTAGAGGCTCACGAGGGACATGTTGTGTTCTATGTATTCACACATGTATTACGATTTCCAGTTGATACAATTCAATAGACAATTATCATGAATAAGGAAATATAATAATAACCATTTTATTATTGCCTCTATGGCATATTTCCAACAGTCTTCCACTTGCACTAGAGTCAATAATCTAGTTACATTGTGATGAATCGAACACCCATAGAGTTCTGGTATTGATCATGTTTTGCTCGTGGAAGAGGTTTAGTCAACGGATCTGCGACATTCAGATCCATAAGCACTTTACAAATATCTATGTCTCCATCTTTAATATTACTACGAATGGAGTTGAAGTTGTGCTTAATGTGCTTGGTCTTTGTCGGTGTACTAAAGTAGGGGTACCTTAGTATCCCGACTTGTGCACGGGCAGTAGCAGCGTCCCGTGGCAGGGCTTGCCACGCGCCCGCCAAGGCCCGCTCTGGATCCTTTAGAGCCATTCAAGAACAAAGTATTCAAGTTAAAGAAACAAGACCCCGGCAAGAGGAGCTTGCCGGGAAGGCTGTACCAGGCTCAAGACCACCCCTTCGGCACAAGGCCCTGGCAAGAGGAGCTTGTCAGGAAGGCCAAACATGGCATTTCAGAAGACTTGCCGCAACGCTCCGCGCGTCGCGGCAAGGCTCGGAGGGCGACAAGCTTCCGGGCGCGGCAAGGTAGCGACCGCGGCAAGGCGCTTGCCGCGGCAAGCTCCCACTACGTGCCCGCGCTCCAGCTCACCCGGCCACGCGTCGCCCTGGGGCCCTTCCAAGTGCACGTGGCGGAAGGCTGTGCAGCCTGGGGTACACCGTGGTGAGCCGCGATGACGAGGCCACCTTCGTGGCGAACGGAGACGCCCTAACGTACACTTTTTGCACTGTTTGGGGGCGACGGCGACGGGCATTCAATGCCCTTGTCCCCTGCCATCAGGGTTAGGTATAGACCACTGTACATACACTGTACATACACTATTCCAACTACTACCGTTTTTACATCTCTACCCTCATTTACGTTGCCACCTGTCGGTGACCCCTTAGACCTATAAAAGGAGGCCCATGCGCAACGTAGAGGGGGTTCCGATCTTCGATCACTCTCACGCTCGGTGTAGCTAGCAACCAGCTCTGTAGCCCTTCGTGCTCCCGAGCCAAGAACACAATACAACCAAGGCAGGAGTAGGGTTTTACGCATCCGTGCGGCCCGAACCTGGGTAAAGTGCCCGCGTGCTCGCCTCGATCTGCTCTTCGTGCGCCCTCCGCTCCCTTGCCGTACCGAAAAGGGGCTCCGGTCCCATAGGTGTTCGTGGGCAATCAGTTTCCCCGACATCTTTGGCGCGCCAGGTAGGGGGCGTCGAGGTTGTGCGAACCTGATCCGGCGTTCACGCGGGCGGAATCTTCAGCAGCTTCATCAACTTCGTCAACTTCATCGACATGCCGCCGAAGAAGAAAGCTTCGGAGGTAGGAGGCCCGTCTGCGTCGATCCCACCACCACTGGAACCAACGGTTGGTGGGGTAGACGCTGGCGGAAGGACGGACGCCGGCGAGGAAACTCACGGCGCCGCCAAATCCAAGGACAAGACGGACGACCGAGCGCATTCCAAGGCCTCGGCGTCCGTGCACGCGCCACGCCCCTCTCAGGAGGTGCCGGACCGGCAGCGACGTGGTACACAAGGTACCATCCACTTGCTGGGCCAAGGTCAAGTTGGTGGATCGCGGGATGCTCAAGGCCAACGCGCTAGCACGAGCAAGGCGCGGTCGCCGGGGCGAGAACCTGCTCCTTCTAATGTTGTTAGAAGTCCGAGCATATCTCGCTCCTCGCACCGCTCGCCACCGCTCCCCTCCACTCCAGCAGAAGCTCTAGCTAGAGCTCAGCTGCTCCTCGACTTCCCTCCACCGGCAGACAAGGCCGAAGACTGGAGGGCTACCATCCAAAGCCTCATCGCCTTCGCCAACAACGACACGGCGCAGCAGCCGGCGACGTCACGGCCGCGGCAAGTCAGCCAGGCGCGGGCTGATGGAGACAAGACCGCCGGGGACAAGACCGCCGGGGGTGCAACTACCGTGCACTCCCCGCCCCGAAGGCCAAAGTCACCGACTCGCCGGATCAACGTCGACGACGACTCCACGGCGTCGTCGGATCCACGAGCTCGCCGCGACCAACGCCAAGTCCTCGATGACAGACGACAAGAAGACGCTCGAACCCGCATCGAGCGTCGAAGAGAAGCGCGACGACAGTCCGACCAGCGTGTTGGGACCGCTGTCGACGTGCACGCGCCCGAAGAACCAGGCGACTTGCCGTACGCGGCAGGTTGCCCTGCGTTCACCCGCGAGCTGCGGCAGGTCTAGTGGCCCAGCATGAAGAACTTCAAGCCCGACGTACCCGAGAAGTACGACGGCAAGACCCATCCCTCAGAGTTCCTCAGCATCTACACCATCGCGGTGCAGGCTGCCGGGGGACGCGACGAGAAGATATTAGCGAACTACTTCCCGCTCGTGCTCAAGCCGAATGTCAGATCTTGGCTCATGCACTTGCCGGAGAACTCCATCTCTTCTTGGGCGGACCTGTGCCACCAGTTTGTCGGCGCCTTTACGGGCGGCCACAAGCCCCATGGCCAGGAGAGCGACCTGCATATACTTGCCCAGAAGGAAGGAGAGTCCCTGCGAAAGTACATCCAAAGATTCAGCCGCGTCCAGCACAACATCCCGGACGTCCACCCTACCGCGGTTATTAGCGCGTTCCACCAGAACGTGCGTAACCGCCGCATGAGGGAGGAAATGGCGATGTGCAAGATACGAGACGTCAGTGAGCTCTATGCCCTGCCCACAAGTGCGCACGCGCTGAAGAGGGGAGGAGACTCCCCGGGGAGGATACTGGAGCAGGAGGAACATATAGTGAGGATGCCACCCCGGCAAGGAAGAACCGGCGGCGGAACAACAAGAAGAAGAAGAACAAGGAAGTACTGGTCGTCGAGTAGTCCGGCAAGGAGGCTGGCGCCAAGAAAGCTCAGGCTGGTGGCTCCGGCAAGGAAGCCACCACTGTAGCGGCCGCCGACAAGCAGTACTGCAAGATCCACCGCACGAAGGGCCACGATCTCCAGAATTGCAAAAGGGTCGAGTACCTCGTCGAACAGCAGAAGGCTAAGTACGAGCGACGCGACAAAGAGAAGGCCCAGGGAGGTGGAGGAGAGTCCGGCAAGAAGCGGCAATTCAATGGCCGGGGAGGACGCCGCGGCAAGGCCAAGCAGCGGCAAGGAGATAGACCTCCCCGCGGCCGCGACAAGGACGAAGACGAAGACGACGATGAAGACATGGATGACGGAGACAACAACGAGCAGGAGTTCCAGAAGGCCATAGAAGTTCTGTGCGTCGATGGAGGGGCCTCTCTGCATACTTCCCACCGCCAACTCAAACAATGGGTGCGGGAAGTAAATGCAGCAGAGCCACCCGTCGAGTCGCGCAAACTCCTGAAATGGTCCAGCACGCCCATCATCTTCGACATTGAGGATCACCCTGACCGCACAACTGCGGTCGGGTGTTTGCCGATGTTGGTTTCGCCAACCATCCGCAACCTCAAGGTCACCAAGATGCTGGTTGACAGCGGGGCCGGCCTGAACCTTATCTCCTCTGCTGTAGTCCGGAAGCTACAGATCCCCGACAGCGAGCTCGAGGAAACCGGGACTTTCCAAGGAATTAACCCGGGAAGGAGCAAGCCGAAGGGGAAGATTACACTACCGGTAACCTTTGGCGGAGAGCTGAATTTCAGGACTGAGAGGATCACCTTTGACGTTGCCGATATCTCGTTGCCTTACAATGGGATACTTGGCCGTCCAGCACTCGCCAAATTCGTGGCAGCCTCTCATTACGCTTACAACATGCTCAAGATGCCAGGCCCGATAAGCGTCATCTCTGTCCCCGGCGACAAGAAGGACGCGCTTATCTGCGCCGACA
The DNA here is from genome assembly GCA_902687465.1 of Secale cereale. NCBI lineage: Eukaryota > Viridiplantae > Streptophyta > Magnoliopsida > Poales > Poaceae > Secale > Secale cereale. Next base: position 429,555,747 of record LR738713.1, on the reverse strand, counting down.
AGATCTACCGGGACGCAGCAGCTGCAGCAGATAGCAAAACACTTGCCGCTGAAGCTCCCGGAGGGAAGAACAAGACCAAGTCCGGCAAGAGCTCTGGGGCCCACTCCGGCAAACACACCTCTTCGGAGTGCTGCGCTGCCGTCGAGGACGCACCATCGAGCTCCACCGGCAAGTGCAAGAAGGGAATGGCAGCTCCACCTGCAACCAAGAAGGTGTCCGCCAAGGAGGACGGCACTGGTGGTACTTTCACCATCAGTGCCACGCTCGATCCTAAATAGGAAAGCACGCTCGTTGCTTTCCTGCGGGCGAATGTCAACGTGTTTGCGTGGCAACCGTCTGACATCCCCGGTGTTCCCAGGAAAGTGATTGAGCACAAGCTTGCCGTGTGTCCTCACGCGCGGCCCGTCAAGCAGAAGGTCAGGAAGCAAGCAGTGGAGCGCCAAGAGTTTATCGCTGAAGAAATCAAGAAATTGGAAGCATCAGGCCTTGTTAGAGGTGTACTTCATCCCACGTGACTGGCCAACCCTGTTGTCGTGCGCAAAGCTAATGGGAAGTGGAGGCTTTGTATAGACTTCACTGATGTGAATAAAGCTTGTCCCAAGGATCCATTTCCCTTGCCGCGCATCGACCAGATTGTTGACTCCATGGCTGGATGTGAGTTGCTTTCATTCCTTGATGCATACTCCGGATACCACCAGATATTCATGGCTGAAGAGGATGAAGAGAAGACCGCGTTCATTACTCCATGTGGCACTTACTGCTTTATACGCATGCCCTTTGGATTGAAGAATGCGGGTTCAACGTTTGCGAGGGTAGTCCACACTACTTTTGAGCCACAGATACACAGGAATGTAGAAGCATACATGGATGATATAGTGGTCAAGAGCAAGGACAAGGATACCCTGATTCAAGACCTAGATGAAACTTTTGCGAATCTACGCAAGATACAACTCAAGCTTAACCCCGAGAAGTGTGTGTTCGGAGTCCCCTCCGGCAAGCTTCTCGGGTTCTTTGTGTCTCAGAGGGGGATTGAAGCCAATCCCGACAAGATCAAAGCCATCAAGCAGATCCAAGCTCCAAAGCGCGTCAAGGATGTACGAAGGCTTGCCGGCTGCGTGGCTGCTCTCAGCAGGTTCATTTCTAAGTCCGCAGAACGCGCCCTGCCGTTTTTCAAAATCTTGAAAAAGGCGGGTCCAATGAGATGGACTCCGGAAGCGGAGGCAGCACTGCAGGACTTGAAAGGATACCTATCCTCCACTCCAATACTTGTCACACCTAGGCCGCAAGAGAGGTTGCTGCTGTACTTAGCAGCAACCAATCAAGTGGTTAGTGCTGCGTTGGTAGCGAAAAGGGAGGCAGATGAGGAGCCCACAGCCCCGACAAGCACATCCAGCAACAAGCAGGGGGCTTCCCCGATAAGCTCTGGCCCCGACAAGGATGAGTCTACGCAGATGCAAGAAAAAGTGCGGAAGAAGATGGTGCAGCGCCCAGTTTATTTTGTCAGTTCCCTCTTGCAGGGGGCTAGGTCAAGATACTCTGGGGTGCAGAAGCTGCTTTTCGGCCTCCTCATGGCCTCGAGAAAGCTGCGCCACTACTTCCAAGCACATGAGATAACGGTGGTCACTCGCTTTCCGCTGAAGAGGATATTGCAAAATCCAGAAGCAGCAGGTAGGATTGTCGAGTGGGCACTAGAGCTGTCAAGCTTTGGCCTCAAGTTTGAAAGTACTTCCACTATCCAGAGCAGAGCATTGGCAGAGTTCATAGCAGAATGGACACCAACGCCAGATGAAGAGATTCCAGAGACAAACATCCCCGTCAAAGAAGCAAGCAAAGAATGGATAATGTACTTTGATGGTGCCTTCTCGCTGCAAGGCGCCGACGCCGGCATGCTGCTTGTCGCGCCCACCGGCGAGCACCTCAAGTACTTCGTCCAGATGCACTTTCCCAAGGAGCAAGCAACGAATAATACTGTGGAGTATGAAGGTTTGCTTGCCGGCCTCAGAATCGCAGCTGAACTTGGGATCAAGAAGCTGATTGTGCGGGGAGATTCACAGTTGGTTGTCCGTCAAGTGAACAAGAGCTACCAGAGCCCATTGATGGAAGCTTGCGTCGATGAAGTGAGGAAACTTGAAGAACACTTTGAAGGCTTACAGATGGAGCACGTTCCAAGAGCTCGAAATGACGTCGCAGACAGCCTGTCAAAGTGTGCTGCACTAAAGCTACCTGTGGAACCAGGGATCTTTGTGCTCAAGTTAACTCAACCATCCGTTACACCATCAATTGGACAAAGTAAGAAGAGAAAGTTGGTCTCCGGTGACTACTTGCCAGCAGAACTTCCTGAAGCCGCCGCCAAGATCCCCAAGATCAACGACAAAATTGCTGAGGAACAGTCTGCTCCTGCAGACCCAAGGGTTTGTACAGTTGAAGCAGGCGTTCCCGACAAGCTTTGCCCCGGCAAGCTTGCCGAGGAACATCAAGCTCCGGCCGAGCCACAGGTTCTTGTCGTAGAAGCTAACCGTCCCGCAGCAGCACTGACGCCCTTAGTCCTTATTGTTGAGCCTCAGGCTCCAGCATGGGCACAGCAAATTGTCCGTTTTCTTCAAACTGGAGAACTTCCCGAAGAGCCAGAAGAGGCAGAGAGAATAACCAGGCAGTCAAGTATGTACCAGTTCGTCGGCAATGAACTGTACAGAAGAAGACTCAATGGTGTTAGATTGAAGTGCATTCCCCAGGAAGATGGGCAGAAGCTGTTGGCAGAGATACATGGAGGCATATGTGGCCACCACATTGGCGCAAGAGCACTTGCCGGCAAGGCGTTCCGGCAAGGTTTCTTTTGGCCAGAAGCCCTCCAAGATGCAACTGCACAAGTAACCAAGTGTGAAGCGTGCCAGTTCCATGCCAAGCAAATACATCAGCCAGCTCAAGCTTTCCAGACGATCCCTTTGTCCTATCCTTTTTCGGTCTGGGGGCTCGACATCCTCGGCCCCTTTCCCCGCGCAGTTGGGGGCTTTGAGTACTTGTACGTCGCCATCGACAAGTTCACAAAGTGGCCGGAAGTGGAACCAGTGAGAAAGGTGACCGCATAGTCAGCAGTCAAGTTCTTCAGGTCAATTGTTTGCCGTTTTGGAATCCCTAACAGGATCATCACCGACAACGGCACGCAATTCACAAGTCGCACCTTCATGCAATACGTCCAAGACCTTGGCGCCAAGGTCTGCTTCGCTTCTGTTGCTCACCCAAGGAGCAATGGTCAAGCGGAGAGGGCAAACGCTGAAGTGCTGCGCGGGCTCAAGACAAGAACTTTCGACAGACTACACAAATGCGGAAGAAACTGGATTGAAGAATTGCCGGCGGCTCTTTGGTCAATCAGGACGACACCAAATCGAGCCACCGGGCAGACGCCCTTTGCTCTTGTCTATGGAGCAGAGGAAGTTCTCCCCACGGAACTCGTATACGGGTCGCCTCGAGTGCTCGCTTACGATGAGCTCGAGCAAGAGCAGCTGCGACAAGATGACGCACTGCTCCTCGAGGAGGACCGTCTTCAGGCTGTTGTACGAGCTGCTCGATACCAGCAAGCTTTGCGCCGCTACCATAGCCGCAAAGTTAGGGCCAGAAGTCTCGAGGAAGGCGACCTTGTTCTTCGGCGCGTTCAGTCCGCCAAGAATTCCAACAAGTTGACGCCGAAGTGGGAAGGCCCTTATCGGGTGAGACAAGTCACAAGGCCCGGCGCTGTCCGCCTTGAGACCGAAGAGGGATTACCGGTGAGCAACTCCTGGAACATTGAGCATCTTCGCAAGTTTCACCCATAAGGCGCGGTTGCCGTGATCCGTTCCGGCAACCACCTTTTGTACAAGTCTTGCCGCTGTTGCATGTAAACCTTTGTACAAAGCCGGGCGCAGACCCCGTGCATCAGTAAAGCTTTTGTGCCTTGCACAACTTGTCATTTCATGCATTTTTCTCTTTTACTTGCATGTATTATATGACACCTCGTGCAGCACACACCTCCGGTAAGCAATAACGAGCCGCAAGGCTCCATATCTATGTTTCATCCCTTTCTTTTTTGTCTCAAGCAGAAGAAGGATTCCTCGCGCACAAGTTTGCCGGGGAGAAGGAGACAGTGGTATGGACCAAGTGTCGTTCAAGAAAGCCTCGCCTTGCCGGGAAGCAGACCATACACAAAAGCTAAGTTACCAAAGTTTGAGCATTCAAATTTTTGAATTTTAAAGTTATCTTCCTTGAACGACCACTCTTTGTATGGAAAACCTGTGCGCGGAGGAACCTACATGTAGCTAGCCGCGCCCTTACTTTGTTTCGAGCACGCTCAACGGTTTAAGTGCGTTGCGACAAGTGTCGCACCCTTAGAGTTCGCTCAACAACCTAAGTGTGCTGCGACTAGCTGCGGCAAGGTTTCTTGCCGGTAGAGGCGTTGCCAGCAGGCTGCTGAAGTTCCGCACTCAGCACTCGCGGCAAGGGCCCCTTTGCCGGCAAGTTCCCTAAAAGCGTAGGGTAAAAGCATACAAAGTAAAGGAGTCGAGCAAAGGAAATAACGCTGCATTAACTACCCAAAATAAAGTTATATTACAAGATGACTTGTCGCTGTTCTGATAAACTACTGTCCATAACGTGATTGGCAGCAACAAGGGAAGCAAGAAGGAAGGTAGTCTAGTCCACGCGGTCGCCGTCGACTCTCCTGATCTTGCCCACCTTGGCCACGATGGGGGCGACAAGGGCCTTCAGCGCCTCCTGGTCGGCGTCGGGCGGCAAGGTCCTGAGGACGTTCTCGAGGTTGAGCCCGGGGTTGCGGTAGACTGTCTTCGTCAGCACTCTCTCCACAACTCCCGTGCAAAGCCTGCGCGCCTCGTTCGCCAGCTGCGTGGGGATCCTCTCACGGAACTGCTCAAGGGCCGGCGCCACTCCCCTGAAGAATAAGCTCAGCTTGGCGCTGTGAGGGAGATTCGCGTCAGGGGAGTATCCGAGGTGCTCCGTCCCCAGCCCCGCCAACTCCCTGTCGATGTCAGCGGCGGCGGTGACAAGCTCCTCGGTCCACTGCTCCACCGTCTGCCTGAAGTTGTTTTGCATGAGGGCGGCGCTGTCCAGCAGTGCCCTCTCAGCCCGGAGGTCCTCCTTCAGCTTCGTCTCCCGGTTCCTGGCGCTGTCAAGTGATGCAGTGAGGGTGGACAGCTTCAATTCCAAGTCCGCGACAGAATCCTTGACGATGGCGAGCTCTTTGCCCTTGTCGGAGAGACGGACCTGCAGCTCCGAGTGGTTGTGGGCGTCTTTCTCCCTCTCCAGCGTGAGCGCGGCAACTTTCTCCTCGCTCGTCCTCAAGTTGATCTTCAACTGTGCCACCCTCGCCTCCAAGTCTCTCTTGGCGGTCTCTGCAGCTGCAGCAGCGTCCCTCGCTTCCTGCAGAGCCCCGCCAATGGACTGCTCGCGCGCGGCAAGGTCGTCCTCGTGGGTGTCGAGGTCGACCTTCCGCTGCATTAGCTCTCCTTCCCGCCGGGACAGCTCCTCGGCGGCGAGTCGTTGCTGCTCCTCTGCTTCAGCCTTCTCGAGGATGAACGCTTGATGCGCCTCGGCGAGCTCCTCCCGCTCCTCTGCCAAGGATCGGAGGGCCGCCTGGTTGGCGGCTCGGAGCTCTTCGGCGCGCTTCTCCAAGTCGACGCCCGCCTTGGCGGCCAGAGCCTCTAGGGACTCCAGCTTGGTCTGCCTGGCGCGGTACAGGGCCAGAAGCCGGCGTAAAAGCTGCTCCTCCTTGGGCTCGCTGCTGCTGTCGGGCACGTCGACGAACTTCAGCCCGGCGGAGGCGAGGACTTCCCCATCGAAGACCTCTCCCTCCGCGGGCGCCCTTGGCGTAGATGCCCACGGGATCTGAATGAAGACCCCGTTCCCGGCCTCCAAGTAGGCGCCGGTTCCGGCCGCGGCAGCAGCAGGGTCGGTGGTCGGCGCAGCGTCGAATGCTCCTGCAACCTAGGGCCGTCCGTGCGACCGCTGGTTCCCTCCTCCGCTGCCGCGTCGGCGGCCCTGGCTGCCTCTTCGACGGCGGGCTCGTCGGTACCGATCGCCTCCCCGGTGGCCGCGGCGTCATCAGCGTTGCCGCGCACGGGCTCCTCGGTGGCGGCCTCCGTCTCCATAGGCTCTGGAGCGGACGAGTCTGAAGACAAGAAGAAGAAAGAAGAAAAACATTATCAAGCAAATATCCAAAAAGAGAAGTCCAAGAGAAGAAAACTACAAGGGTTACCTGCGCGGGCCTCTTCTTCAATGAGGTTCCTCGCCGGGGGGTCCTCCCTCGGCGGCGTGGTAGTAGCCCCCGCCGGCGGAGGACCGCTGGCGCCTTCCCTTGGCGGGGTGCTCACCCCTGGCGGAGTACTCGCCCTTGGCGGGGTACTCGCCCTTGGCGGGGTACCCGCCCTTGGCGGAGTATTCTCCCTCACCGGGGAGCTCCTCCTTGGCGGACAGGTTGGGGCGTGCGGCTCGTCGAGAGCAGTTTCTTGGCGCTCCTGAGGTTGCGGCTCCACTTCTGTACAAGTCAACAAACAGGCAAAAATATTAAAAAGGATAGGAAGCCACACGCGCGCCCGACAGGCGAAAGAGTGAACAGACGACTTACGCTGGGGGCTGCTCTGCGGAGCAGCTGGCTGATCCGGCAAACCTGTCGCAAGCGCATCTCCTGCTGCTGCGATGGGCTCGTCCTCAAGATCGACCACCGGGATCTTGGCCCTCTTGGCCATCCTTTGGGCCAGTGTCCTGGAAGGCAGACATCAAACAGAACCAGACAAAGAAGATTCAAGGCAAGAACAGCAAAATTGAAGAAAACAAGAGTTGCTTTACTTACTCTTCCTCCTCCTCGTCGGAACTAAGGACGGAGAAGTCGAAATCCGCCTCGCGCGCCCCGGCGCGAGGAGCTGGAGGGGTAGCCTCCCTCGGGCGCTTGGCGGGCGCTGGAGCGGTGGTCTGAGAAGATCCCGCTCCGGTTGTCGCCGAGGCCCGAGGGGCGGAAGGAGCGGTGGAGCCCGTGCGGGAAGATCCTCCTCCAGTCGCTGCTGAGGCGCGAAGCGCCCCCTTGGCGGCCTTGCTCATCGTGGTGACGCGCGTCGAGCAGCGCTGCGGCTGCTGGCCCGCCGGCTGCCTCGCCGCGTCTACGGCCTTGCGGAGACGCTTCTTTGGTTGGGGCGGAGGACTTGGCGGCGGCGGTGAACTTCCCGAGGATGAAGAAGAGTCAAGGTTCAGAGACCCGCCCGAGTCTTCGGCAGAATCGCTTGATTCATCGCCCCGCTCGGCGGGCTCGCTCGACTCCGTCCCTTGCCTGGTGGCCTCGCTCGTCTCGGCAGGCTGCCCGGCAGGCTTCAACAGTTTGAGGATCTCTTCCTCCTCGGCCCGACTCACTACCTCCGCTGCGTCTGCCTCCTCCATGGTATACCCAAATTCACCCGCGGCCGCAGCTGCGGCTGCCTCCTCCAATCGGGTGGCTATATAGGCCATCTCCCGGTCGGTGGTGTCGCGGGTGAGGCCTTTCTTCTCGTCGGGATCGATTGGCAGCTCCACCAAGTTATCGAATAATATTTGCACGGCTTCGTCAGAGGGCGCCAGCCAAGTGGGGTCAATCCCATGGGAGTCACACCACGGCATCGCCGCGCGGATAGCACTGAGCGACGAATTGTTGCATAGTGGAACTACCCCCCGCGGCAAGGTGAACCACTCCGGGTGCTTGGCATCGTGCTTGAACAGCTCGCGGAGCATCCCTTTGAGCTCCAGGACAGTAAAATTATAGTTGAGGCCTGGGCGCGGCCTCATACAATCTGCCGCATTACCAAATTTCCAAGTAGGCCTCTTCCTCTCCTGCAAGCGGGCGATGCGGCGGCGAAGGAAATCTGCTCCGACAGCCCCTACAGTGAGTTTGGCTTGCCGGAGGCGAAGGATCCTAGTAATGGCTATCTTCAGCTTGTCGTCCTCGGGGGCCAGGTCACTCCAGTCCTTGTCACGCACTATTGCAGCTCGGCGCGGGGAAGTGAATTGCTGGGGTCCATCCTCCATGACCCAGCACCAGTTGGCCCTCCACTCCTCCCACTTGCCGCGGAGTTCCCCAGTCAAGTATGCCTCTTTCTTATTGAGTCTAAAGATCCAAGAAATCCCGCCGGATAAAGGAGAACCTGACTCTACTCGGGGCGTGAAATAATGGCGGAAGAGAGCTACGTTGGGATACACCCCGACAAAGTTTTCGCACAGATGTGCGAAAACGGCCATGGTCAAGACTGCGTTCGGGGTGAAATCAAGAAGATGAAACCCGTAGGTGTTCATAACGTCGCAGAAGAATTCGGAGTATGGAGGGCAGAGTCCGCAATGGAAGAACAGGGCGAAATAGGCATACCCTCCCGGAAACATGTCGCAGGCTTCGGCGAGGAGTACCCTGGTGCGCGGGTGAGCTTTCGTCTCCCTCGACCAGAAGAGGTAGAAGTTGTCCTTCAGCTCCCTCGCGTCGAGCCTCGGCGGGAAGACCACCATCTTCTTCCGCATTGCTGCTAGTTTCTGCGCCCGGTCAGTCTTCGCAGCTTTCGCCTTGTCGCCCTTCGGGGCCATGGCGGGGACGGCGAGGGAGGTCGACGGCGCTGCGGAGGCTGGCGGCGGCGGAGGAAGGGCGGAGCGCTGCTCTCTTTCAACCTTCGGGGAGGGAGGAGAGCGGCGGGGGTTTCTGGAGGTTGAAGAAGCAATGAGCGAATGGGGGGGGGACTGCCCCTGTTTCCCCTGCTTTTAAGGGGGAGAGGGGGACGTTCCGCATTTTACCCATTAAAGAAACAAGCCACAATCTCTCCCACGACGCCGCAATCGACGCGTTCCGTTAGGGAGGGGCGCGGCGGATACGGAGTGGGATACGGCGCGCCGTGGGCCGCGTGTGCCCGTGCACTGTTTTGGGCCCGGCCCAACAGCGCTCGGCACCGTGTGTGGCCCAGGCCCGGGGGCTCCTGTCGGTGTACAAAAGTAGGGGTACCTTAGTATCCCGACTTGTGCACGGGCAGTAGCAGCGTCCCGTGGCAGGGCTTGCCACGCGCCCGCCAAGGCCCGCTCTGGATCCTTTAGAGCCATTCAAGAACAAAGTATTCAAGTTAAAGAAACAAGACCCCGGCAAGAGGAGCTTGCCGGGAAGGCCGTACCAGGCTCAAGACCACCCCTTCGGCACAAGGCCCTGGCAAGAGGAGCTTGTCAGGAAGGCCAAGCATGGCATTTCAGAAGACTTGCCGCAACGCTCCGCGCATCGCGGCAAGGCCCGGAGGGCGACAAGCTTTCGGGCGCGGCAAGGTAGCGACCGCGGCAAGGCGCTTGCCGCGGCAAGCTCCCACTACGTGCCCGCGCTCCAGCTCACCCGGCCACGCGTCGCCCTGGGGCCCTTCTAGGTGCACGTGGTGGAAGGCTGTGCAGCCTGGGGTACACCATGGCGTGCCGCGATGACGAGGCCACCTTCGTGGCGAACGGAGACGCCCTAACGGACACTTTTTGCACTGTTTGGGGGCGACGGGGATGGGCATTCAATGCCCTTGTCCCGTGCCATCAGGGTTAGGTATAGACCACTGTACATACACTGTACATACACTATTCCAACTACTACCGTTTTTACATCTCTACCCTCATTTACGTTGCCACCTGTCGGTGACCCCTTAGACCTATAAAAGGAGGCCCATGCGCAACGTAGAGGAGGTTCCAGTCTTCGATCACTCTCACGCTCGGTGTAGCTAGCAACCAGCTCTGTAGCCCTTCGTGCTCCCGAGCCAAGAACACAATACAACCAAGGCAGGAGTAGGGTTTTACGCATCCGTGCGGCCCGAACCTGGGTAAACTGCCCGCGTGCTCGCCTCGATCTGCTCTTCGTGCGCCCTCCGCTCCCTTGCCGTATCGAAAAGGGGCTCCGGTCCCATAGGTGTTCGTGGGCGATCAGTTTCCCCGATAGTCTTCTTGTGAAACCTGGGCTCCTTGGAAATGGCAATAGCTCCAGTGTTGTCACAGAAGAGAGTCATCGGGCCCGACGCGCTTGGAACAACTCCTAGGTCGATGATGAACTCCTTCATTCAGACTCATTCATGTGCTGCTTCGGAAGCAGCTATGTACTCCGCTTCACATGTAGATGCCGCCATGACGCTTTGCTTCCAACTGCACCAGCTGACTACCCCACCATTCAAAATATACACGTATCCGGTTTGTCACTTGGAGTCAACCGGATCTATGTCGAAGCTAGCATCGACGTAACCCTTTACGACGAGCTCTTCGTCACCTCCATAAACGAGAAACATATCCTTAGTCCTTTTCACGTACTTCAGGATGTTCTTGACCGTTGTCCAGTGTTGGATCACTTTGGTACCTCCCCACCAAACTTATGGCAAGGTTCACATCAGGTCTGGTACACATCATGGCATACATAATAGAACCTATGGCCGAGGCATAGGGGATGACACTCATATTTTCTCTATCTTCCGCCGAGGTCGGGCATTGAGCTGTACTCAATCTCATACCTTGTAACACAGGCAAGAACCCTTTCTTGGACTGATCCATATTGAACTTCTTCAATATCTTGTCAAGGTATGTGCTTTGTGAAAGACCAATGAGGCGTCTCGATCTATCTCTATAGATTTTGATGCCTAATATGTAAGTAGCTTCTCCAAGGTCCTTCATTGAAAAACACTTATTCAAGTAGGCCTTTATGCTTTCCAAAAGTTCTACATCATTTCCCATCAACAATATGTCATCCACATATAATATGAGAAATGCTACAGAGCTCCCACTCACTTTCTTGTAAATACAGGCTTCTCCATAAGTCTGTATGAACCCAAACGCTTTGATCACCTCATCAAAGCAAATGTTCTAACTCCGAGATGCTTGCACCAGCCCATAGATGGAGCGCTGGAGCTTGCACACCTTGTTAGCATTCTTAGGATCGACAAAACCTTCTGGCTGTATCATATACAATTCTTCCTTAAGGAAGCCGTTAAGGAATGTCGTTTTGACGTCCATTTGCCATATCTCATAATCATAGAATGCGACAATTGCTAACATAATTCGGATGGACTTCAGCATCGCTATGGGAGAGAATGTCTCATCGTAGTCAATTCCTTGAACTTGTCGATAACCCTTAGAGACAAGCCGAGCCTTATAGATGGTCACATTTCCATCCGCGTCAGTCTTCTTCTAAAAGATCCATCTATTTTCTATGGCTCGCCGATCATCGGGCAAGTCAACCAAAGTCCATACTTTTTATCATACATGGATCCTATCTCGGATTTCATGGCTTCAAGCCAATTGTTGGAATCTGGGCCCGCCATCTCTTCTTCATAGTTTGAAGGTTCACTGTTCTTTAACAACATGATTTCCAGGACAGGGTTGCCGTACCACTCTCATGTGGAACATGTCTTTGTGGACCTACGAAGTTCAGTGGTAACTTGATCTGAAGCTTCAATGTCATCATCATTAACTTCCTCTCTAGTCGGTGCAGGCACCACAGAAACATCTTCCTATGTTGCGCTACTTTCCAGTTCAAGAGGGGTTACAACAACCTCATCAAGTTCTACATTCCTCCCACTTACTTCTTTCGAGAGAAACTCTTTCTCCAGAAAGGATCCATTCTTGGCAACAAAGACCTTGCCTTTGGATCTGAGGTAGAAGGTATACCCGATAGTTTCCTTAGGGTATCCTATGAAGACGCATTTTTCCGATTTGGGTTCGAGCTTTTCAGGTTGAAGTTTCTTGGCATAAGCATCGCATCCCCAAACTTTTAGAAACGACAACTTAGGTTTCTTTCCAAACCATAGTTCATACGGTGTTGACTCAACGGATTTAGATGGTGCCCTATTTAAAGTGAATGCGGCAGTCTCTAAACAATAGCCCCAAAATGATAGTGGTAAGTCGATAAGAGACATCATAGATCGCACCATGTCCAACAGAGTACGATTACGATGTTCGGACACACCGTTACACTGAGGTGTTCAAGGCGGCGTCAATTGTGAAACAATCCCACATTTCCTTATGTGCGTGCCTAATCCGTGACTTAAATATTCTCCTCCACGATCTGATCGTAAGAACTTTATTTTTCTGTCACGTTGATTTTCAACTTCATTATGAAGTTCCTTGAACTTTTCAAAGGTCTCAGACTTGTGTTTCATTAAGTAGACATACCCATATCTACTTAAGTCATTAGTGAGGGTGAGAACATAACAATGGCCACCGCGAGCTTCAACACTCATTGGACCGCACACATCAATATGTATGATTTCCAACAAGTTGGTTGCTCGCTCCATTGTTCCGGAGAACGGAGTCTTGGTCATCTTCCCCAAGAGGCATGGTTCGCACATGTCAAATGAATCATAATCAAGAGACTCGAAAAGTCCATCTTCATTGAGTTTCTTCATGCGTTTGACACCAATATGACCAAGGCGGCAGTGCCACAAGTACGTGGGACTATCATTATCAACCTTACATATTTTGCCATTCATACTATGAATATGTGTAACATCACGTTCGAGATTCAATAAAAATAAACCACTGACCAACGGGGCATGACCATAAAACATTTCTCTCATATAAATAGAACAACCATTATTCTCAGATTTAAATGAGTAGCCATCTCGCATTAAATGAGATCCAGATACAATGTTCATGCTCAAAGCTGGTACTAAATAACAATTATTGAGGTTTAAAACTAATCCCGAAGGTAGATGTAGAGGTAGCGTACCGACGGCGATCACATCGACCTTGGAACCATTCCTAACGTGCATCGTCACCTCGTCCTTCGCCAGTCTCCGCTTATTCCGTACCTCCTGCTTTGAGTTACAAATGTGAGCAACTGCACCGGTATCAAATACCCAGGAGCTACTACGAGCGCTGGTAAGGTACACATCAATAACATGTATATCACATATACATTTGACGTTGCCAGCCTTCTTATGTGCTAAGTATTTGGGGCAATTCCGCTTCCAGTGACCCGTTCCCTTGCAATAAAAGCACTCAGTCTCAGGCTTGGGTCCATTCTTTGGCTTCCCAGCAACTGGCTTACCGGGCGCGGCAACTTCCTTGATGTCCTTCTTGAAGTTCTTCTTACCCTTGCCTTTCTTGAACTTAGTGGTTTTATTCACCATCAACACTTGATGTTCCTTTTTGATCTCCACCTTCGCTGATTTCAACATTGAATATAACTCGGGAATGGCCTTCTCCATCCCTTGCATATTGTAGTTCATCACAAAGTTCTTGTAGCTAGGTGGGAGCGACTGGAGGATTCTATCAACAACCGCGTCATCTGGGAGATTAACTCCCAGCCGAGACAAGCGGTTGTGCAACCCAGACATTCTGAGTATATGCTCGCTTACAGAACTATTTTCCTCCATCTTACAACTATAGAACTTGTCGGAGACTTCATATCTCTCAACCCAGGCATGAGCTTGGAAAACCATTTTCAGCTCTTGGAACATCTCATATGCTCCGTGTTGCTCAAAACGCTTTTGGAGCCCCGATTCTAAGCTGTAAAGCATGCCGCACAGAACCAGGGAGTAATCATCACTACGCGACTGTCGGGCGTTCATAACGTCTTGAGTTGTTGGGAAAATGGGTGCGTCACCTAGCGGTGCTTCAAGGACATATGCTTTCTTGGCAGCTATGAGGATGATCCTCAAGTTACGGACCAATCCGTATAGTTGCTACCATCGTCTTTCAGCTTAGTTTTCTCTAGGAACGCGTTGAAGTTGAGGGCAACATTAGCGTGGGCCATTTGATCTACAAGACATATTGTACAGATTTTAGACTATGTTCATGATAATTAAGTTTATCTAAACAAATTTAATGAACTCCCACTCAGATAGACATCTCTCTAGTCATCTAAGTGATACATGATCCGAATCGACTAAGCCGTGTCCGGTCATCACGTGAGACGGACTAGTCATCAACGGTGAACATCTCCATGTTGATCGTATCTTCTATACGACTCATGTTCGACCTTTCGGTCTTCCGTGTTCCGAGGCCATGTATGTACATGCTAGGCTCTTCAAGTCAACCTAAGTGTATTGCGTGTGTAAATCTGGCTTACACCCGTTGTATGCGAACGTTAGAGCCTATCACACCCGATCATCACGTGGTGCTTCGAAACAACGAACCTTAGCAACGGTGCACAGTTAGGGGGAACACAATTCTTGAAATTTTAGTGAGAGATCATCTTATTTATGCTACCGCCGTTCTAAGCAAATAAGATGTAAAACATGATAAACATCACATGCAATCAAATAGTGACATGATATGGCCAATATCATTTTGCTCCTTTTGATCTCCATCTTTGGGGCTTCATGATCATCATCGTCACCGGCATGACACCATGATCTCCATCATCATGATCTCCATCATTGTGTCTTCATGAAGTTGTCTCACCAAACGTTACTTCTACTACTATGGCTAATGGTTAGCAATAAAGTAAAGTAACTACATGGCGTTTTCAATGACACGCAGGTCATACAATAAAATAAGACAACTCCTATGGCTCCTACCGATTGTCATACTCATCGACATGCAAGTCGTGATTCCTATTACAAGAAGATGATCAATCTCATAAATCACGTATATCATTCATCACATCCTTTTGGCCATATCACATCACACGGCACATGCTGCAAGAACAAGTTAGACGTCCTCTAATTGTTGTTGCAAGTTTTTTACGTGGCTGCTATAGGTTTATAGCAAGAACGTTTATTACCTACGCCAAAACCACAACGTGATATGCCAATTACTATTTACCTTTCATAAGGGCCCTTTTCATCGAATCCGATCCGACTAAAGTGGGAGAAACAGACACCCGCTAGCCACCTTATGCAACTAGTGCATGTTAGTCGGTGGAACCTGTCTCACGTAAGCGTACGTGTAAGGTCGGTCCAGGCCGCTTCATCCACGATGTCGTCGAATCAAGATAAGACTAGTAACGGCAAGTAAATTGACAAATCGACGCCCACTACAACTTGTGTTCTACTCGTGCATAATAACTACGCATAGACCTAGCTCTGGTACCACTGTTGGGGATCGTTGCAGAAATTCAAAAAAATTCTATGCATCACCAAGATCTATCTATGGAGTGACTAGCAACGAGAGAGGGGAGTGCATCTTCATACCTTTGAAGATCATATTACGGAAGTGTTGCAAGAACGCGGTTGGTGGAGTCGTTGAGGGATCGAAGAAGGTGAGAGTGTCTAGAGGGGGGGGGATTAGACTACTCGACAAGATAAAAAATTTGTCTTTTATCAAGGACAGATTTTGGCAGATTTTGCATAACACACAAGTCAAGTAGCACACTACACATGCAATTCTAGAGTATGGGCAGCGGAAAGTAAATTGCACAAGTAGTAAAGAGAGGTGGAGAAGATCAAACGCAATTTGGAGACGCAATGATTTTTCCCGTGGTTCCGATAGGTAGTGCTATCGTACATCCACGTTGATGGAGACTTCAACCCACGGAGGGTAACGGCTGCGCGAGTCCACGGAGGGCTCCACCCACGAAGGGTCCACGAAGAAGCAACCTTGTCTATTCCATCATGGCCTACGCCCATGGAGGACTAGCCTTACTCGGGGTAGATCTTCACGAAGTAGGCGATCTCCTTGCCCTTACAAACTTCTTGGTTCAACTCCACATCTCGATGACGGAGGCTCCCAAGCGACACCTAACCAATCTAGGAGGCACCACCCTCCAAAAGGTAATAGATGTTGTAGATGATGATGAACTCCTTGCTCTTGTGCTTCAAATGATAATCTCCCCAACACTCAACTCTCCTCACTGATATGGCTGTGGTGGAAGAAAGGATTGAGTGGAAAGTAACTTGCACATGTAGTAAAGAGAGGTGGAGAAGATCAAACGCAATTTGGAGACGCAATGATTTTTCCCGTGGTTCCGATAGGTAGTGCTATCGTACATCCACGTTGATGGAGACTTCAACCCACGGAGGGTAACGGCTGCGCGAGTCCACGGAGGGCTCCACCCACGAAGGGTCCACGAAGAAGCAACCTTGTCTATTCCATCATGGCCTACGCCCACGGAGGGCTAGCCTTACTCGGGGTAGATCTTCACGAAGTAGGCGATCTCCTTGCCCTTACAAACTTCTTGGTTCAACTCCACAACTCGATGACGGAGGCTCCCAAGCGACACCTAACCAATCTAGGAGGCACCACCCTCCAAAAGGTAATAGATGTTGTAGATGATGATGAACTCCTTGCTCTTGTGCTTCAAATGATAATCTCCCCAACACTCAACTCTCCTCACTGATATGGCTGTGGTGGAAGAAAGGATTGAGTGGAAAGCAACTTGGGAAGGTTAGAAATCAAGTTTCATATGGTAGGAATGGAGCAACTTGATCTCAACACAAGGGTAGGTAGTTCTCTTCTCAGAAAGTGTAAGGTAGGAGTGGTAGTTCTTTCTGATGGCTCTCTCCACGAATGAAGAGGGGGTGGAGGGGTATATATAGCCTCCACACAAAATCCAACCGTTACACACATAATTGAGCAATCTCGGTGAGACCGAAGTGGACAACTCGGTCTGACCGAAAGTTCAAATATAGTGAACGTTGGGGTTTTCGATGGGACCGAAAATACCATCTCGGTTTGTCCGATTTGAGCAGAGGCAGGAACTTGCCAGTTTCGGTGTGACCGAAATCATCAACTCGGTTATTCCGATTTGAGGACAAACGGTTACAGAAGCTTGGCAGCCCGTATTTCGGTGAGACCGATATCAAACTCGGATTGACCGATTTTTCTAGGGTTTGGCTTATGGCTGAGGTGGTTCATCTCGGTGGGACTGAGTTTGGAAAATCGGTTGGTCCGAGATTACTTATGAGTGTGTATTGTAGTGAAAGTTGCTGATAGTAGAAGGAGATATATCACTAAGCACTTGAGCAACCAGATCATCAACACAACCTCATCCCCTTTTAATAGTATTGGCTTTTCCTATGGACTCAATGTGATCTTGGATCACTAAACCAAAAAAGGAGTCTTGAGCTTTTGCCAATGCTTGCCTTAGCATTTTGAGGGGTCCACTTCTTCAGTCATTTTGCCATAGCCAATGTGATTGAATTTCCTGAAACATACTTGATAAAAGCATTAGTCCAACCACAAAGTATGTTGTCATTAATTACCAAAACCACCCAGGGAGCAAATGTGCTTTCAGTCGTACAAGAAGCGATTCAGATCACGGCCGAATCCGATCTAAGCACCGAACAATGGTGCCTCCAAGCTCAACACACGTGGACCCCGGTGACATCTCCCGTGCCTTCATCCAGCAAGGAGAGAGGGAGAGGTTGGGGAAGACTCCGTCCAGCAGCAGCACGACGGCGTGGTGGTGGTGGTGGAGCGTGGTACTCCGACAGGGCTTCGCCAAGATTCGTAGGACAAGAGGAGGAGTTGGGAGGGGGAGGGTTGCGCCAGGCAATGGGTGCGGCTGCCCTCCCATCCACCCACTATATATAGGGGCAAGGGAGAGGGGGGCCGGCCCCCTCAGATCCAATCTGAGGGGGGCGGCCAGGGGAGGAGGCTTGCCCCCCAAGCCAAGGGGGGCTCCCCCCTTTAAGGTTTCGCCCTAACCCTAGGCGCCTTGGGCCCTTGGGGGCGCACTAGGCCACCAGGGGCTGGTTCCCCCTCCCTTTACTTAGTCCACTTGGCCCACCGAGCAGGTGGCCCCACCCGGTGGACCCCCGGACACCTTCCAGTGGTCCCGGTACAATACCGATGACCCCCGAAATCACTTCGCTGACCAAAACATGACTTCCCATATATAAATTTTTACCACCGGACTATTCCGGAACTCCTCGTGACGTCCTGGATCTCATCCAGGACTCCGAACAACATTCGGTAACCATGTACATATATTCCCTATAACCCTAGCGTCATCGAACCTTAAGTGTGTAGACCCTACGGGTTCGGGAACCATGCAGACATGACCGAGATATCAATTGTGAAGATTCCTCTCCCTTTGAGTTCTCTCAGAACAAGGGGTGTGATGGAAAAAGCAAAATCAAAAGAATGATGCCAATGTAATGTCCAATGTAAAACACGGCAAAGCTTTGATGTGATTCTCTCCCCATTAAGATAAGATTGCTTTTCTTCTCCCCCCAAGTCTCTTCTCCCCCTACTCCCCCTAAGTCTTCTCCCCCTTTGACATCAAGTGCCGAAAAGGACAGCAAACTAGGAAGGGCAGGAAAGATGGAAAGAAAGAGGTGGGATCCTTAAGAATCACACCAGGGCAAATAGGAACATGCATAGAGAAACATTTAGTGGAGCTGCAGAAGTTGATATCCTGGAGGATAAATCGGTGACACCGAATTAGCTGGATCGGTGGGTCCGAAAGTCAGGGACTTAGGGTAGATCCTTTTCGGTTAGACCGAAAAATTTAAATCGGTGACGCCGAGTTTAACTCCAAGGAAATATTGAAATAATTCAGCTCACTTTGCCAGGAATGTTTCAAAGGATTTGCAATGAATTTGTGAAAGATTTTCGGGGAATTGATTAGAGCCAGAAGGATATTCACAAAGACAGAAGAATAGAAATGAAAAAGATTCCTAGATGAAGTTTTTTTTTTTGAAATGAAAACTCAATGAGAGAACATAAGAGAAAAATTAGAAAGGCTCCAAAACATATGTACTTCATCTAGATAAAGGTCGGCGACAAGGTCACCTATGTTTGAGTATATTGACTTAGGAATCAATTGAGGACATTTGATCATAGGTCATACTCATCATTTAAGCTCAAAATGGGGTTGCCATTTTTCGATTAAGCATTTGTTGTGATCACATCTTATGAAGCTGCTTGCACTCATGACTTTGAGCAAAGCTCCTTAAAGATGTGAAGAACATACCTTGGGCTTGTTGTTGCTTTACTCATATAGGTAAACTTGATGTAGGTGCTCATTGAATGTGAAGTTGGAGCGCCATATCTACTTGTGTAGTTCATCTTCCTACATGGGTTAGGCAAGCAAGGAAATACTCAAGGATATCCAAGATGACAAGAGTGAAATACTAGATGTATAAGATGTCAAAAAGGATATGTAGAATTTTGTTCCTTGAACTCAACATTCCAAAGGGCTAGATACTTGGTCAATGACAAGATTACTCATGATTTGAGTGTGTGGTAATCTTGTGGAATGTAGATCATCCAAGTACCTGCAAAGAGTTAGATGCAATACAAGGAGGCAAATGTGTCCAAGACATATGATCATCATCATAAGAGAAATATCAAGGATTAGTCAAGTGGGCTCATGCCTTGCATGCATCAATGGAGTTCTTACTCCAAGTTTGAAGCATCAATGATGTTCAACTCACTCCTTAAGCAACAAAACACCTTCTCATCAAGAGGTTTTGTAAAGATATCAGCAAGTTGTTTGTCAGTACGAACATGCTTAAGATTAATGTCACCCTTGGCAATATGATCACGAATAAAATGGTGACGAACTTCAATATGCTTTGTTCGAGAGTGTTGCACTGGATTGTGTCCAATTTTAATTGCACTCTCATTGTCACAAAGCAAGGGAACATGTCTCACATGTATCCCATAATCTTTAAGCGTTTGTGTCATCCATAGCAATTGAGCACAACATGAACCAGCAGCAATATATTCCGCTTCGGCAGTGGATAATGATACCGAATTTTGTTTCTTGGAGGACCAAGATACAAGGGATCGACCAAGGAATTGACACGTACCCGAAGTTGACTTTCTATCAACCTTGTCACCGGCATAGTCCGAGTCGGAATAGCCAACAAGGTCGAAAGAGGCCCTCTTAGGATACCAAATGCCAAAGTTTGGTGTGTGTATCAAATATCTCACTATCCTTTTAACAGCTTTAAGATGACATTCTTTAGGGGCTGCTTGATATCGCGCACACATGCATACACTCAACATTATGTCAGGACGAGAAGCACAAAGATATAGTAGAGAACCAATCATAGATCGCTAAACCCTTTGATCAACGGGTTCTCCATCTTTTGTCAAGTCATTGTGTCCACTTGTAGGCATGGGGGTACTCATACCTTTGCTTTCTTGCATGTTGAACTTCTTGAAGAGATCCTTGGTGTACTTTGTTTGTGAGACAAAGGTACCCTCCTTAGATTGCTTGATTTGCAACCCAAGGAAGAATTTGAGTTCACTCATCATGGACATCTCATACTTCTCCGACATGAGCTGTCCAAACTTCTTGCTAAAATGAGGGTTAGTTGAACCAAAGATAATATCATCAACATATATTTGGCACACAAATAGTTCACCATTAACCCTTTTCGTGAATAGCGTTGAGTCTATCTTTCCAATCTCAAACCCTTTTTCAAGAAGAAAACTAGTCAAGCATTTGTACCAAGCTCTAGGAGCTTGTTTAAGACCATAAAGAGCTTTGTGCAATTTGTAAACATGATTAGGCTTTTTGGGATTCACAAATCCGGGAGGTTGTTTCACAAATACTTCCTCTTCAATTTCACCATTTAGGAAAGCACTTTTGATATCCATTTGATAGAGAGTAATATCATGGTGATTGGCATAAGCAAGAAGAATGCGAATTGACTCAAGTCTAGCAACGGGGGCATAGGTCTCACCATAGTCCATACCTTCGACTTGTGTATAACCTTGAGCTACGAGACGAGCCTTGTTGCGGATGACTTGTCCATCTTCCTCTTGCTTGTTCCGAAACACCCATTTGGTTCCAATGATGTTTTGATCATCCTTGGGCTTCTCTACCAAAGTCCATACCTTGTTCCTCTCGAAGTTGTGTAGTTCTTCGTGCATAGCGTTCACCCAATCCGGGTCTTCAAGTGCTTCTTCTACCTTCATAGGTTCAATACTAGAGATAAATGAGTAATGCTCACAAAAGTTAGCTAAGCGAGTTTTAGAGCGAGTAATTCTCCCGGAGTTGATGTCGTTCATCATTTGTTCCACGGGATGATTTTTCTTGACTCTTGCTCGGACTCGGGATAGCTTTTGTTGAGGTTGTGTCTAAGCTTCCTCATCATCTTCATCTTCCTCTTCTTCTTCTTCATTGTTGTTTGTGTTGTCTTGAGGCGGTGGAGAAGGAGGTTGTGGTGGATCTTCTTGTTGCACTTCCTCATCTTGGTGAGTTCCACTTGTGGAGGCCTCCATGTTGCCTTGAGGTTCATCTCGCCGTGAGGTAGGGGGCTCCACATATGTAGATGAGGTACTCTCCTTCACTTCCATGGGACGGATCTTTCCAATAGATAAATCTTGGATAGCTTCCGATGGGTCCTTGTATCCTACATCAATAGGCATTTGCTCTACTTGCGAGCCGTTAGATTCATCAAACTTCACGTCTACCGTCTCTTCAACCTTTCGGGTGAAATTGTTGTAGACACGGTAGGTGTGGGAGTTTGATCCATAACCAAGGAGAAAGCCTTCATGAGATTTAGGAGCAAATTTAGATCGATGATGCTTATCAAGGATATAGCATTTTGAACCAAAGACACGAAAGTATCCCACTTGGGGTTTGTTACCGGTGAGGAGCTCGTATGATGTCTTGCCGAGAAGCTTATGAAGATAAAGCCTGTTGATAGCATGACAAGCTGTCTCGACCGCTTCTCCCCAAAAATGCTTCGGTGTCTTGTATTCATCAAGCATCGTTCTTGCCATCTCTATGAGCGTTCGGTTCTTCCTCTCAACAACTCCATTTTGTTGAGGAGTGTACGTAGCCGAGAACTCATGTAGAATTCCTTCCTCATCGAGAAAAGAGTCTACATTGGCGTTCTTGAACTCCGTTCCATTGTCACTTCGAACTTTCTTGATCTTCACCTCAAATTGATTTTGGGCCTTTTTGGCAAAGGTTTTGAAGATTCTATGAACCTGCGATTTGTCATCAAGGAAAAATACCCACGTAAATCTGGAATAATCATCAACTATAACTAGACCAAAGGAGTTACCACCAAGGCTTTTGTAAGCATTGGGACCGAAGAGATCCATATGAAGAAGCTCAAGCGGTCTCCTTGTGGTCATGATGTTTTTCACGGGATGACTTCCACCTACTTGTTTTCCTGCTTGACAAGCACTACAAAGTCTATCTTTGTCAAAGAAAACATCTTTAACACCAAGAATATGATCACCTTTGATCAGCTTGTCTAGATTACGCATACCAACATGTCCAAGCCTTCTATGCCATAACCAACCTTTAGAGGATTTAGCAATGAAACAAGCTCTAGGTTGGGCTTTCTTAGTGAAATCAACTATGTATAGATCACCTCTACGGATACCGGTAAACGCCATGTTTTGATTGTCACGACGAAAGACTTGGCAATCTACTTTGGTGAATAGCACATTGAATCCAAAGTCAGCTAATCTAGACACGGAAAGTAAATTGTATCCAAGAGATTCTACAAGCATGACATTTTGAATAGAGCTATCATGAGATATGGCCACCTTACCAAGGCCAAGTACCTTACCCTTGGAGTTGTCTCCAAAAGTCACATACTTGCGTGGACCATCGTTCTTTGCAAGCTCTCGAAACATGTTTTTGTCTCCGGTCATGTGATCGGTGCATCCACTATCAAGAATCCACTCTTTTCCACCGGACATGTAGTCTCTCAGATTTGGCATAAGATTTAGACTCTTCATGACCTCGTTTAGCTCGGTGTCCGAATTGGAGTAATCATCATCATGCTCATGCTCATCATCATATTGACCCATAGATTGTTCATCATCAACACCTAGGTCAATTTGATAACCACTTGCATTAGTTCTGTCAATGTGACAATAATCTCGGAATGTAATGCAAGAGCATTTCTAATTATAACATTGATAAGACCGGGATCACCCTTCTTTTTCATAAGATCACGAAGCTCAAAGAAGCATTTATCAAAGTTGGGATCATTGGGGCGCATCTTATCAAATTCAATAGTCTTGTGTAGAATTTCATCAAGACCTCTCAAAGAGTAGTCCGGATAAAGTTCTTCCAAGAATTTCCACATAGCATAGGCGCACTCAAAGTTTGTAACAAGCTTAAGCAAATCATCGGGTAACCCTCTAATGATAAGATTTACAGTCCTAAGGTTACGAAGCAAATCAAGCTCTTCATCCATGGTAGGGTGCAAGGGATCAAAAGGAGGCACATAGGGGGTCTCAACATATTTGCACAAATTGTACATCTTAAAGATACTAAGCATTTGAGACCTCCATGAGTTATAGGACACTCCATTAAGAATAGGCACTTTATGGCTAACACTCCCAAACGTAGACACGTCCATCTTCCTCCAATGGTGTGTAAACCAAAGCAATGGAGACCAAAGCTCTGATACCAATTGAGGGATCGAAGAAGGTGAGAGTGTCTAGAGGGGGGGGATTAGACTACTCGACAAGATAAAAATTCTGTCTTTTATCAATGACAGATTTTGGCAGATTTTGCATAACACACAAGTCAAGTAGCACACTACACATGCAATTCTAGAGTATGGGCAGCGGAAAGTAAATTGCACAAGTAGTAAAGAGAGGTGGAGAAGATCAAACGCAATTTGGAGACGCAATGATTTTTCCCGTGGTTCCGATAGGTAGTGCTATCGTACATCCACGTTGATGGAGACTTCAACCCACGGAGGGTAACGGCTGCGCGAGTCCACGGAGGGCTCCACCCACGAAGGGTCCACGAAGAAGCAACCTTGTCTATTCCATCATGGCCTACGCCCACGGAGGACTAGCCTTACTCGGGGTAGATCTTCACGAAGTAGGCGATCTCCTTGCCCTTACAAACTTATTGGTTCAACTCCACATCTCGATGACGGAGGCTCCCAAGCGACACCTAACCAATCTAGGAGGCACCACCCTCCAAAAGGTAATAGATGTTGTAGATGATGATGAACTCCTTGCTCTTGTGCTTCAAATGATAATCTCCCCAACACTCAACTCTCCTCACTGATATGGCTGTGGTGGAAGAAAGGATTGAGTGGAAAGCAACTTGGGAAGGTTAGAAATCAAGTTTCATATGGTAGGAATGGAGCAACTTGATCTCAACACAAGGGTAGGTAGTTCTCTTCTCAGAAAGTGTAAGGTAGGAGTGGTAGTTCTTTCTGATGGCTCTCTCCACGAATGAAGAGGGGGTGGAGGGGTATATATAGCCTCCACACAAAATCCAACCGTTACACACATAATTGAGCAATCTCGGTGAGACCGAAGTGGACAACTCGGTCTGACCGAAAGTTCAAATATAGTGAACATTGGGGTTTTCGGTGGGACCGAAAATACCATCTCGGTTTGTCCGATTTGAGCAGAGACAGGAACTTGCCAGTTTCGGTGTGACCGAAATCATCAACTCGGTTATTCCGATTTGAGGACAAACGGTTACAGAAGCTTGGCAGCCCGTATTTCGGTGAGACCGATCTCAAACTCGGATTGACCGATTTTTCTAGGGTTTGGCTTATGGCTGAGGTGGTTCATCTCGGTGGGACTGAGTTTGGAAAATCGGTTGGTCCGAGATTACTTATGAGTGTGTATTGCAGTGAAAGTTGCTGATAGTAGAAGGAGATATATCACTAAGCACTTGAGCAACCAGATCATCAACACAACCTCATCCCCTTTTAATAGTATTGGCTTTTCCTATGGACTCAATGTGATCTTGGATCACTAAACCAAAAAAGGAGTCTTGAGCTTTTGCCAATGCTTGCCTTAGCATTTTGAGGGGTCCACTTCTTCAGTCATTTTGCCATAGCCAATGTGATTGAATTTCCTGAAACATACTTGATAAAAGCATTAGTCCAACCACAAAGTATGTTGTCATTAATTACCAAAACCACCCAGGGAGCAAATGTGCTTTCAGTCGTACAAGAAGCGATTCAGATCACGGCCGAATCCGATCTAAGCACCGAACAATGGTGCCTCCAAGCTCAACACACGTGGACCCCGGTGACATCTCCCGTGCCTTCATCCAGCAAGGAGAGAGGGAGAGGTTGGGGAAGACTCCGTCCAGCAGCAGCACGACGGCGTGGTGGTGGTGGAGGAGCGTGGTACTCCGACAGGGCTTCGCCAAGATTCGTAGGACAAGAGGAGGAGTTGGGAGGGGGAGGGTTGCGCCAGGCAATGGGTGCGGCTGCCCTCCCATCCACCCACTATATATAGGGGCAAGGGAGAGGGGCGCCGGCCCCCTCAAATCCAATCTGAGGGGGGCGGCCAGGGGAGGAGGCTTGCCCCCCAAGCCAAGGGGGGCTCCCCCCTTTAAGGTTTCCCCCTAACCCTAGGCGCCTTGGGCCCTTGGGGGCGCACTAGGACACCGGGGGCTGGTTCCCCCTCCCTTTACTTAGTCCACTTGGCCCACCGAGCAGGTGGCCCCACCCGGTGGACCCCCGGACACCTTCCAGTGGTCCCGGTACAATACCGATGACCCCCGAAATCACTTCGCTGACCAAAACATGACTTCCCATATATAAATTTTTACCACCGGACTATTCCGGAACTCCTCGTGACGTCCTGGATCTCATCCAGGACTCCGAACAACATTCGGTAACCATGTACATATATTCCCTATAACCCTAGCGTCATCGAACCTTAAGTGTGTAGACCCTACGGGTTCGGGAACCATGCAGACATGACCGAGACATCTCTCCGGCCAATAACCAACAACGGGATCTGGATACCCATGTTGGCTCCCACATGTTCCACGATCATCTTATCAGATGGACCACGATGTCGGGGATTCAATCAATCCCGTATACGATTCCCTTTGTCTGTCGGTATAGTACTTGCCCGAGATTCGATCGTCAGTATACCGATACATTGTTCAATCTCGTTACCGGCAAGTCTCTTTACTCGTTCCGTAACACATCATCCCATGACCAACTCCTTAGTCACATAGAGATCATTACGATGATGTCTTACCGAGTGGGCCCAGAGATACCTCTCCGTCATACGGAGTGACAAATCCCAGTCTCGATTCGTTCCAACCCAACACATGCTTTCGGGGATACCCGTCGTGTACCTTTATAGCCACACAGTTACGTTGTGACGTTTGGCACACCCAAAGTACCCCTACGGTATCCAGGAGTTGCACAATCTCATGGTCTAAGGAAAAGATACTTGACATTGGAAAAGCTTTAGCGGACGAACTACACGATCTTGTGCTATGCTTAGGACTGGGTCTTGTCCATCACATCATTCTCCTAATGATGTGATCCCGTTATCAATGACATCCAATGTCCATGGTCAGGAAACTGTAACCATCTATTGATCAATGAGCTAGTCAACTAGAGGCTCACTAGGGAAATGTTGTGTTCTATGTATTCCCACATGTATTGCGATTTCCGGATAATACAATAATAGCATGAACAATAGACAATTATTAGGAACAAGGAAATTTAATAATAACCATTTTATTATTGCCTCTAGGGCATATTTCCAACAGCCTCGTCATCCTCGTCGCCTCGGTTCCCGTGGGAATCAATGCCAAGGCTGCCGTCGGTCAGCCTTCAATTGATTCCGCTCACGGGGCGGCGCTTCACAGGCAGCGCGACGACGCCCCCTCCCACCATGAATACACACGGCGCCGCCCCCGGCCGCTATAAAGCAACGCCTCCCCCCTCTCCTATGTCCACACCCCGCCCGACAGGCCGAGCTCTCCCTCTCTTTGTTGGAGATATGCCCTAGAGGCAATCACGTACGATGATATTTCCTATGTGTTTATGAATAAAGATAGTCCTTGGATGTAATCAATGATACTTGTTGGCAAGTACGTGACTTGTCTGTGAGATCTTGTGTTGTATGATACATCCTAAATTGTCCCTTGTCGTAAGTGATGTGTGGACACACGTCGGACTAGACTAGCATATAACTCGGTGGATGGCTCGGTCTCACTGGCTATGGAGCATTGGATGCTAACCAGATAATATGGACTTGGAAAGGTCTGGTCGGATTGTTGGACATATGCCCAAGAGGCAATAATAAAATGGTTAATATTATATTTCCTTGTTCATGATAATTGTCTATTGTTCATGCTATAATTGTATTATCCGTAAATCGTAATACATGTGTGAATACATAGACCACAACATGTCCCTAGTGAGACTCTAGTTGGCTAGCTCGTTGATCAACAGATGGTCACAGTTTCATGGCCGTGGACATTGGATGTCATTGATAACGGGATCACATCATTAGGAGAATGATGTGATGGACAAGACCCAATCCTAAGCATAGCACAAGATCGTGTAGTTTATCTGCTAAAGCTTTTCTAATGTCAAGTATCATTTCCTTAGACCATGAGATTGTGCAACTCCCGGATACCGTAGGAATGCTTTGGGTGTGCCAAACGTTACATCGTAACTGGGTGGCTATAAAGGTACACTACGTGTATCCCAAAAGTATCTGTTGGGTTGGCACGAATCAAGACAGGGATTTGTCACTCCGTGTGACGGAAAGGTATCTCTGGGCCCACTCGATAAGACATCATCATAATGAGCTCAATGTGACTAAGGATTCGGCCACGGGATGATGTGCTATGGAACAATTAAAGAGACTTGCCGGTAGCGAGATTGAACAAGGTATAGGGATACCGACGATCGAATCTTGGGCAAGTATCATACCGGTAGACAAAGGGAATTGTATACGCAATTAATTGAATCCCCGACATCGTGGTTCATCCGATGAGATCAACGTGGAACATGTGGGAGCCAACATGGGTATCCAGATCCCGCTGTTGGTTATTGACCGAAGATATGTCTCGGTCATGTCTACATGCCTCCTGAACCCGTAGGGTCTACACACTTAAGGTTCGATGACGCTAGGGTTATAGGGGAAATATGTACGTGGTTACCGAATGCTGTTCGGAGTCTCAGATGAGACCCCGGATGTCACGAGGAGTTCCGGAATGGTACGGAGGTGAAGAATTATATATGGGAAGTCCTATTTCAGTCGCCAGAATAATTTCGGGGTTATCGGTATTGTACCGGGACCACCGGAAGGTGTATGGGGGTCCACCGGGTGGGGCCACCTGCCCCGGTGGGCCAAGTGGGTTGAGCAAGGGAGGGAACCAGCCCCTGGTGGGCTGGTGCGCCCCTCCCAAGGGGCCCTAGGTGCCTAGGGTTAGAAACCCTAGGGGGTGGGGGCGCCTCCCACCAAACTTGGGGGCAAGCTCCCCCCTTGGCCGCCGCCCCCCTTAGATGGGATCTAAGGGGGCCGCCCCCCTTCCCCCTTCACCCTATAAATATAGGGGGTGGGAGGGCAGCCGGACCACATCCCTGGCGCAACCCTCCCCCTCTTCGACACCTCCTCCTCCATAGTGCTTGGCGAAGTCCTGCTGGAGAACCAAGCTGCTTGATACGTCTCCAACGTATCTATAATTTTTTATTGATCCATGATATTATTTATGAAGTCTTGGATGTTTAATGGGCTTTATCATTCACTTTTATATCATTTTTGGGACTAACCTACTAACCCAAAGGCCCAGTCCAGATTGCTGTTTTTTGCCTATTTCAGGATTTTGCACAAAAAGAATATCAAATGGAATGAAACCTTCGCGAGAGATATATTTGGAGAAAATCACGCACAAGAAGCTTGAGAACCACGTCAGAGGATCGAGGAGCCGCCCTCGAGGGTGGGGGGCACGCCCCCCTTCCCAGGGCGCGCCCCCTGCCTCGAGGCCTCCTCAAGTGGCCCCCGGTGCCCTCCTTCTTCCTATATAAGTCCACGTACCCCAGAAACTCCGTGAACAGAGAGAAAACCCTAATTCCACCGCCATACCTTCTGTTCCCGTGGAGATCCCATCTTGGAGCCTGTTCCGAAGCTCCACCGAAGGGGGATCCATCACGGAGGCCTTCATCATCATCATCATCGCCCTCACCATGAGTTATGAGTAGTTTACCACAGACCTTCGGGTCCATGGCTAGTATCTAGATGGCTTCTTCTCTCTCTTTGGCTCTCAATACAAAGTTCTCCTCGGTCTTCGAGGAGATCTATTCAATGTAATCTCTTTTTGCGGTGTGTTTGTCGAGATCCGATGAATTGTGAGTTTATGATCAAGGTTATCTACGGAAGATATTTGGTTCTTCTCTGAACTTTTTATGTGTGCTCTTAATATCCTTGCAAGTCTCTTCGAATTATTGGTTTGGTTTGGCCTACTAGATCTATAGTTCTTGCAATGGGAGAAGTGCTTGGCTTTGGGTTCAATCTTGCGGTGTCATTTCCCATTGACAGTAGGGGCAGCAAGGCACATATTGTATTGTTGCCATCGAGGATAAAAAGATGGGGTTTACATCATATTGCTTGAGTTTATCCCTCTACATCATGTCATCTTGCTTAAGGCGTTACTCTGTTCGTATGAACTCAATACACTAGATGCATGCTGGATAGCGGTCAATGTGTGGAGTAATAGTAGTAGATGCAGGCAGGAGTCGGTCTACTTGTCTCGGACGTGATGCCTATATACAATGATCATGCCTAGATAGTCTCATAATTATTCGCTTTTCTATCAATTGCTCGACAGTAATTTGTTTACCTGCCGTAGAATATCGCTATCATGAGAGAAGCCACTAGAGAAAAACCGGGTTTATTCTCAACATATCAATCTACATCTACTTTACTTTTACCGCTTTTATTTGATGTTTTATTAAACTAAAAATACCAAAAATATCAACTATCATCTCTATCAGATCTCACTTTCGCAGGGATGGCAATGGGTCTGGTTTGGGGCGGGTGGAGCTGGTCCAAATCCAACCCATGACCCATCTACGCGCCCTCTGCCCGTCCACCAAGGTATCCATGGGCACAACTAGTGCCCATGCCCAAACCCACTGGATACCCAGAAACCCGCGGAGCTCCATGGGCATACAAAAATCAGCTTGCATCCTTCCCAAAGACCAAATTAACTCATCATCCTTCATTCACAAATGGAACATAAGCTACAAGAATAAGTAGGTAACAAGTACTATGATGGTGTGACATACCAGTGGTTGATTCTGTGGGTGACTTGGGGTTTGGTTAGTCTACTATCACTGCCATATGGGCTCATATGGGTATCCATTGGATATCCATGGAGCACAAATTATAACCGTGCCCAACCTGGCTGTTCGTGGATATCCAAATCCATGGACCCATGGGCAAAAATGCGGTCCATACCCTCGCCCAACCGGGTTGGGTATCTGGATCCATGGATAGAATTGCCATCCCTACACTTTCGTAAGTGACCGTAAAGGGATTGACAACCCCTTATCGCGTTGGTTGCGAAGTTCTTATTTGTTTGTGCAGGTGCGAGGGACTGGCGCGTGGTCTCCTACAGGATTGATACCTTGGTTCTCAAAAACTGAGGGAAATACTTACGCTACTGTGTTGCATCTCCCTTTCCTCTTCGAGGGAATACAACGCAAGCTCAAGAGGTAGCAAGAAGAATTTCTGGCGTCGTTGCCGGGGAGGCTTACGCAAAAGTCATATACCAAGTACCTATCACAAACCCTTATCCTTCGCATTACATTTTTTGCCTCTCGTTTTCCTCTCCCCCACTTCACCCTTGCCATTTTATTTTCCCTTCTTCCGCCACGTGTTTATCGTTCGCTTGCTTCTTGTTTGCTTGTGTGTTGCTTTCTTGCTTGTCATCATGTCTAGCACACCTATCATTATCACCACTCCCGAGAGTGAGGTCCTAAACTTTAAATGAAGGGAGGAAGAAAATCTAAAAGATGCCTGGTATAGAATTTGTATTGCTCAAAATAGCTCCAATAGGAAGCTTTCCACTTCCATGCTTCTTAGCTATTTTTATATTGGCATAACTCCGTGGAATAGATTTATCTTAGATACCATTACCGGAGGGAATTTCTTAGGTAGCCACACCGTTGATTCTTATAAAGCTATGACTGAATTATTTGGCTCACCACCTCTTATGGTTAATGGGACCGTTTTAACTTTGGAGCATGTTATGAAAGGTTAGAAATCATTGAAAACAAAGTTGCTACGGTAGAATTGGTGGAAAACTTAGATAGAAAAATTCATAATGAAATCACCCAATATGGATCCAAGGTAGGAGTTGTTCTGAAAAATCTTAAGGAGAAAGAACCCATAGTTAAAGAAAAGCTAGATGAGGATTCGACTAGAATCAATAAGCTTGAGGATGTTATCACTAATGTGGGTTCTGCTCTTTCCGCTATAAAAACTACTCCAAATACCTCTACCACTAAAATATCTAAGTTCATGTATGTCCCTAAAGACGAGGGTGAAACATCTAGAATTGCGGATCTCAAATCCATAAGTGTTCACCCTAATTTTCTTACTTTTGCAAGAGACCCTTTTGACACTTTAGAATTTCTTGATTTCTTGCCCAAGAGTTTGATTATTCATAGGGACAAAGAAGTGCCCAAGAATCATAAGTGCTTAATCAAAGAATTGCCTTCCAAGGATGGCAATATCTAGATTTATCTTGTTTCGTGCCTAGCTAGGGGCGTAACACGATAGCGCTTGTTGGGAGGCAACCCAATTTTATGTTTTTTTATTGCTGTTAGGGAATAAATGTTGTATCTAGCCTCTGATTAGATGTGGTTTCATGTTTTGTTTAGTGTTTGTGCCAAGTAGAACCTTTGGGGCGACTTGTGTGAAGTTTATATGATCTTGCTGTGAAAAACAGAATCGTTAGCGCTCGCTAAAGTAGTCGTGAGATTTTACTGGAGCGTGCTTTTTAGCTGATTCTTTTTTCAGATGATTGGTAGACAAATTCCGCAAATTTAACAATTTAGTTGTAATTTTTTGGAGTTCCATAAGTAGGAGAAACCTGCAGATTACTATAGATTGTTCTGTCTTTGACAGATTCTGTTTTTCGTGTGTTGTTTGCTTATTCCAATGCATCTATGTGTAGTATTGGAGGATATGAACCATAGAGAAGTTGGAGTACAGTAGGTTTAACACCAATAAACCAAGAATGAATTCATTGCTGTACCTTTGAGTAGTGGTTTGCTTTCTTATACTAACGGAGCTCACGAGAATTTTTGTCTAAGTTTTGTGTTGTGAAGTTTTCAAGTTTTGAGTATTGCTTTGATGGACTATGGAACAGGGAGTAGCAAAGGCCTAATCTTGGGGATGTCCATGGCACCCCAAGTAAATTCAAGATAATCAAAAGCCTAAGCTTGGGGATGCCCCGGGAAGGCATCCACTCTTTCATCTTCATCCATCGGTAACTATATTCGAAGCTATATTTTTATTCGCAACATGTTATGTGTTTTGCTTGGGGCGTCTTGTATAATTTGAGTCTTTGCTTGTTAGTTTGCCACAATCATCCTTGCTAGACACACCTATTTGTGAGAGTTAAATATGGCCTAGAAATTATTAGAACACTCTATGTGCTTCACTTATATCTTTTGAGTTGAATAGTTTTTGCTATAGTGCTTCACTTATATCTTTTAGAGCACGGTGATGGTAATATTTCGTAGAAATTGTTGAACTCTCATGTTTCACTTATATCCTTTTGAGAGTCTATTAAAATAGCATGGTAATGTGTTTAGGCTAAAGAAACTAGTCTTCACATGATAGACATCCAACGTCAATGTAGTAAAAAAATCACACCAAGTGCATTGAATAGAATGAGATGTGTTGACACCAGATTTTGGCATGGTCACGAATCCGGGTTCGTATGCAAATGTTAGAGGCAACACTTCGCGGGCCGGCCCTGAGTGAGAAAGTATTCGGCCTTTGCCGGCTGAATGAAAACCTTGCCGGAGTAAAACCTTGCCGGTGTGAGGGCTTGCCGGCGGAGAAGCTTGCCGGTGTGAAATCTTGCCGAGGGAGAAACCTTGCTGATGTGAAATCTTGCCGAGGGAGAAATCTTGCTAGGGAGGAACCCTTGCCGGTGTAAAAACCTTGCCGGGGTGAAGCCTTGTCGGTGTGGGAAGCTTACCCGGGTGGAAGTCCTGCCGGGATGGAGGTTGTGATAGTCAAGCCGACGAGAAGTTGAAGATGGGCTCAGAAGCTTATTCAGATGATCTTGGGTGGAGAAATGTCCTACACGGAAGTTGTGCGTCTCGTCGAAACGATCGATTTTGATATAAAGATCGTCTCAATCCGAAGTCGTATGCAAAAGTTAGAGCCCGCACAGCGAGACCCTCCAGAGAGCAAAATGTGACGCTTGGAACCAGACACATATATGGGTGTGTGTGATGAGGTGCGTGAGTAATTATCTGTTTTGCACGAGCGATTTGACCCTCGAGATGACCTCTAATGAAAAAACGTTCAACATGAAAGATGTTCGTCTCGTCGAAACGGTCGAGATTGCTTTTGGGCTTGATTCCATCCGAGGTTGTTTGTCACCACAAAAAGGACCCTCAAAATACAGCCAGTTTAAACCGAGCAGTTTTGGGAAGTTCGGATAAAACCAGTCCGAATTTGACTAGGGTTTTGGACGTGAATTGATGTAATTTTCTTGTAAGGAAAGCCTAGATGAATCCTTTACTTGTAAGGGAAGTCCAGCCGCCTCTTATATATGTTGGGGGTGACGGCCGATTGAACAACACCAATCGAACCAATCAATCTATTACACTTTTGTGTTCATCTATCTTTATCTCCTACTCTTGTATCTTTCTTTCTCGTTCTTCGTTCGTTCTTCGCGTTGGAGGGCAGCGATCCACGAGGCTCTAGGGGCGAGCGGATCGACCTAGAGCAGCCCATAGCCGCCGCGCGCCCTGACGGGGTCCCTCCCGGGCGTGTGGGGTTTCGGGTCCGCAAAAGCGCCCGTCGACTGTCTTGTGTATCGCGCTGTCGGTCGGGCCTCCTTCGACGTGAGCTGCGGTGTATCACCCCCGGCGTCGAGGGTACACATGACGTGTTCGTGTGTCAACAAGATGTTGGATGCTTGATAATTGTTTTGAGACATGAGGATAGTGATATGAGAGTCATGCTAGTGGAGTTATTATGAAATTGAGAAATACTTGTGTTAAGGTTAGTAATTCCCATAGCATGCACGTATAGTAAACCGTTGTGTGACTAAGTTAGAGCATGAGGTATTTGTAGAGTGCCAACCTTTGTGTGGAGGTCGGGGGCGCGCGATGGTTAACTCCTATCAACCTCCCCCCTAGGAGCATGCGTTTATTGCTTTGTTTTGATGACTCGTAGATTTTTGCAATAAGTATATGAGTTCTTATGACTAATGTTGAGTCCATCGATTATACACACTCTCACCCTTCCAGCATTGCTAGCCTCTCTTGTACGGTGCAACTTTCGCCGGTACCATAAACCCACTATATATCCTTCCTCAGAACAGCCACCATATTGTTCCTCAAAACAGCCACCATACCTACCTATCATGGCATTTCCATAGCCATTCCGAGATATATTGCCATGCAACTTTCCACCATTCTGTTCATATGACACGCATCATATTGTCATATTGCCATGCATGATCATGTAGTTGACATCGTAGTGGTGGCAAAGCCACCTTGCATAATTTTTCGTATATGTCACTCTTGATTCATTGCATATCCCGGTACAGCGCCGGAGGCATTCATGTAGAGTCATACTTGTTGTAGTATCGAGTTGTAATAAAAAGTGTGATGATCATCATTATTAGAGAATTGTCCCATGTGAGTAAAGGCCAATAAAAAAAGGAGATGGCCCAAAAATAATAGAGAGGGGCTAATAAAAAAGGGGGGAGAAAGCCCCTCCAAAAAAAGGAGAGAAAAGAGAGAAGGGACAATTGCTACTATCTTTTTCCACACTTGTGCTTCAAAGTAGCACCATGATCTTCATTGTAGAGAGTATCATGCTTAGTCACTTTCATACACTAGGGGTAATTTTCATTATAGAACTTGGCTTGTATATTCCAACGATGGGCTTCCTCAAATGCCCTAGGTCTTCGTGAGCAAGCAATTTGGATGCACACCCACTAGTTTCTTTTGTTGAGCTTTCATTCATATTTAGCTCTAGTGCATCCGTTGCATGGCAATCCCTACTCATCACATTGATATCTATTGATGGGCATCTCCATAGCCCGTTGATACGCCTAGTCGATGTGAGACTATCTCCCTCCTTTTTGTCTTCTCCACAACCACCTCTATTCCACCCATAGTTCTATACCCATGGCTCATGCTCATGTATTGCGTGAAAGTTGAAAGGTTTGAAAAGATAGAGTATGAAAACAAATGCTTGGCTGAAATCGGGGTTGTGCATGATATGAATATTTTTGCGTGATAACGAGGGAGCATAGCCAACACTATATGATTTTGTAGAGATAACTTTCTTTAGCCATAGTATTTTGAGAAGAGATGATTGCTTTGCAAGTATTGCTTGAAGTATTATTATTTCTTATGTCAAGGTAGACTTTTATCTTGAATCTTTCAGATCTGAACATTCATGCCACAATTAAGAGAATTACATTGAAAAACTATACTTGTTAGCATTCCACATCAAAAATTCTTTCTTTATCATTTACCTACTCGAGGACGAGCATGAATTAAGCTTGGGGATGCTTCATACGTCTCCAACGTATATATAATTTTTTATTGTTCCATGCTATTATTTATGAAGTCTTGGATGTTTAATGGGCTTTATCATTCACTTTTATATCATTTTTGGGACTAACCTACTAACCCAAAGGCCCAGTCCATATTGTTGTTTTTTGCCTATTTCAGGGTTTTGCAAAAAAAAGAATATCGAACGGAGTCCAAACGGAATGGAACCTTCGTGAGAGATATTTTTGGAGAAAATCACGCACATGAAGCTTGAGAACCACGTCAGAGGATCGAGGAGCCGCCCTCGAGGGTGGGGGCGCGCCCCCCTTCCCAGGGCGCCCCCCTGCCTCGAGGCTTCCTCAAGTGGCCCCCGGTGCCCTCCTTCTTCCTATATAAGTCCACATACCCCAGAAACTCCGTGAATAGAGAGAAAACCCTAATTCCACCGACGTACCTTCTGTTCCCATGGAGATCCCATCTTTGAGCTTGTTCCGGAGCTCCACCGGAGGGGGATCCATCACGGAGGCCTTCATCATCATCATCATCATCGCCCTCACCATGAGTTGTGAGTAGTTTACCACAGACCTTCGGGTCCATATCTAGTATCTAGATGGCTTCTTCTCTCTCTCTGGATCTCAATACAAAGTTCTCATCGGTCCTCGAGGAGATCTATTCGATGTAATCTCTTTTTGCGGTGTGTTTGTCGAGATCCGATCAATTGTGATTTTATGATCAAGGTTATCTACGAAAGATATTTGGTTCTTCTCTTAACTTTTTATGTGTGCTCATAATATCCTTGCAAGTCTCTTCGAATTATTGGTTTGGTTTGGCCTACTAGATCTATAGTTCTTGCAATGGGAGAAGTGCTTGGCTTTGGGTTCAATCTTGCGGTGTCCTTTCCCAGTGACAGTAGGGGCAGCAAGGCACGTATTGTATTGTTGCCATCGAGGATACAAAGATGGGGTTTACATCATATTGCTTGAGTTTATCCCTCTACATCATGTCATATTGCTTAAGGCGTTACTCTGTTCGTATGAACTCAATACACTAGATGTTGGGGAACGTAGTATTTTAAAATTTTCCTACGATCACGCAAGATCTATCTACCAGATGCATAGCAACGAGAGGGGAGAGTGTGTCTACGTACCCTCGTAGACCGGGAGCGGAAGCGTCAAGTGACGCGGTTGATGTTGTCGAACTTCTTCGCGATCCAACCGATCAAGCACCGAACGTACGGCACCTCCGCGTTCAGCACACGTTCAGCTTGATGACGTCCCACGAGCTCTTGATCCGGTTGAGCTTCACGGGAGAGTTTCGTCAGCACGACGGCTTGGTGACGGATATGATGTGTTCACCGGCGCAGGGCTTCGCCTAAGCTCCGCGACGGTACGACCGAGGTGTGATTCTGTGGAGGGGGGCACCGCACACGGCTAAAACAATTCAACTTGTGTGTCTTTGGGTGCCCCCCTGCCCCCGTATATAAAGGAGCAAGGGAGGAGGGGCCGGCCAACTCTCCTGGTGCGGCTAGGGAAGGGATTCCTACTAGGAATAGGATTGCAATCCTATTCCTAGTAGGATTCACCGAAAGGAAGAAGGGGGAAAGGAATAGGAGAGGTGGCGCCCCCCCAATCCTAGTCCAACTAGGATTCCTAGGTGGGGGCACCGGCCAGCCCTATGGGCTGCCTCTCTCTCACCCTTTAGGCCCACTATGGACCATCCCCTCTCGTAGGGGGTTCCGGTAACCCCTTCCGGCATTCCCGATAAATCCGAAACTTTTCGGGTATACTTCCTGTGTCCGAATATAGCCGTCCAATATATCAATCTTTATGTCTCGGACATTCCGAGACTCCTCGTCATGTCTGTGATCTCATCCGGGACTCCGAACTACCTTCGGTACATCAATACTCAAAAACTCATAATACCGATCGTCATCAAACGTTAAGCGTGCGGACCCTACGGGTTCGAGAACTATGTAGACATGACCGAGACTCATCTCCGGTCAATAACCAATAGCGGAACCTGGATGTTCATATTGGCTCCTACATATTCTACGAAGATCTTTTATCGGTCAGAACCGCATAACAACATACGTTGTTCCTTTTGTCAAACGGTATGTTACTTGCCCGAGATTCGATCGTCGGTATCTTTATACCTAGTTCAATCTCGTTACCGGCAAGTCTCTTTACTCGTTCCGTAACACATCATCTCGTGAATAACTCATTAGTCTTTTGCTTGCAAGGCTTATTATGATGTGTGTTACCGAGAGGGCCCAGAGATACCTCTCCGACACTCGGAGTGACAAATCCTAATCTTGATCTATGCCAACACCACGAATACTTTCGGAGACACCTGTAGAGCATCTTTATGATCACCCAGTTACGTTGTGACGTTTGATAGCACACAAGGTGTTCCTACGGTATTCGGGAGTTGCATAATCTCATAGTCATAGGAACATGTATAAGTCATGAAGAAAGCAATAGCAGTAAAACTAAACGATCATCGTGCTATGCTAACGGATGGGTCTTGTCCATCACATCATTCTCCTAATGATGTGATCCCGTTGATCAAATGACAACTCATGTCTATGGCTAGGAAACATAACCATCTTTGATCAATGAGCTAGTCTAGTAGAGGCATACTAGGGACATACTGTTTTGTCTATGTATTCACACATGTACTAAGTTTCCGGTTAATACAATTCTAGCATGAATAAAAGACATTTATCATGATATAAGGAAATACAAATAACATATTTATTATTGCCTCTAGGGCATATTTCCTTCAGTCTCCCACTTGCACTAGAGTCAATAATCTAGCTCACATCGCCATGTGATTTAATACCGATAGTTCACATCGTTATGTGAATAACACCCATAGTTCACATCGCCATGTGACCAACACCCAAAGGGTTTACTAGAGTCAATAATCTAGTTCACATTGCTATGTGATTAATACCCAAGAGTAATAAGGTGTGATCATGTTTTGCTTGTGAGAGTAGTTTAGTCAACGGGTCTGTCACATTCAGATCCGTATGTATTTTGCAAATTTCTATGTCTACAATGCTCTGCATAGAGCTACTCTAGCTAATTGCTCCCACTTTCAATACGCATCTAGATTGATACTTAGAGTCATCTGGATTTTGGTGTCAAAGTTTGCATCGGCGTAACCCTTTACGACGAACTCTTTATCACCTCCATAATCGAGAAATATTTCCTTAGTCATCCAATTACTAAGGATAATTTTGACCGCTGTACAGTGATCTACTCCTGGATCACTATTGTACCTCCCTGTCAAACTCTTGGCAAGGTACACAACGTGTTTTGTACACAGCATGGCATACTTTATAGAACCTATGGCTGAGGCATAGGGAATGACTTTCATGTTCTCTATATTTTTCTGCCGTGGTCTGGCTTTGAGTCTTACTCAACTTCACACCTTACAAATCAGGCAAGAACTTCTTCTTTGACTGATCCATTTTGAACTACTTCAAAATCTTATCAAGGTATGTACTCATCGAAAGTCTTATCAAGCGTCTTGATCTATCTATATAGATTCTTGATGCTCAATATGTAAGCAGCTTTACCGAGGTCTTTCATTGAAAAAACTTTTATTCAAGTATCCTTTTATGCTATCCAGAAATTCTATATCATTTCCAATCAACAATATGTCATCTACATATAATATTAGAAATGCTACAGAGCTCCCACTCACTTTCTTGTAAATACAGGCTTCTCCAAAAGTCTGTATAAAACCATATGCTTTGATCACCTCATCAAAGCGTATATTCCAACTCCGAGATGCTTGCACCAGTCCATAGATGGATCGCTGGAGCTTGCATACTTTGTTAGCACCTTTTGGATCAACAAAACCTTCTGGTTGCATCATATACAACTCTTCTTTGAGATATCCATTTAGGAATGCAGTTTTGACATCCATTTGCCAGATTTCATAATCATAAAATGCGGCAATTGCTAACATGATTCGGACAGACTTAAGCATCGCTACAGGTGAGAAAGTCTCATCGTAGTCAACTCCTTGAACTTGTCGAAAACCTTTCGCAACAAGTCGAGCTTTGTAAACAGTAATATTACCGTCTGCGTCGGTCTTCCTCTTGAAGATCCATTTATTTTCGATGGCTTGCCGATCATCGGGCAAGTCAACCAAAGTCCACACTTTGTTCTCATACATGGATCCCATCTCAGATTTCATGGCTTCAAGCCATTTTTCGGAATCTGGGCTCATCATCGCTTCCTCATAGTTCGTAGGTTCATCATGGTCTAGTAACATGATTTCCAGAACTGGGCTGCCGTACCACTCTGGTGCGGAACGTACTCTGGTTGATCTACGACGTTCAGCAGAAACTTGATCCGAAGTTTCATGATCATTATCATCAACTTCCTCACTAATTGGTGTAGGAATCACTGGAACAATTTCCTGTGATGTACTACTTTCCAATATGGGAGAAGGTACAATTACCTCATCAAGTTTCAACTTTCCTCCCACTCACTTCTTTCGAGAGAAACTCTTTTTCTAGAAAGGATCCGTTTTTAGCAACGAATATTTTTGCCTTCGGATCTGTGATAGAAGGTGTACCCAACAGTCTCTTTTGGGTATCCTATGAAGACACATTTTTCCGACTTGGGTTCGAGCTTATCTAGTTGAAGTGTTTTCACATAAGCATCGCAGTCCCAAACTTTAAGAAACAACAACTTTGGTTTCTTGCCAAACCACAGTTCTTAAGGCGTTGTCTCAACGGATTCAGATGAGGCCCTTATTTAACGTGAATGCAGCTGTCTCTAATGCATGACCCAAAACGATAGTGATAAATCGGTAAGAGACATCATAGATCGCACCATATCGAATAAAGTACGGTTACGACGTTCGGACACACCATTATGCTGTGGTGTTCCGGGTGGCGTGAGCTGTGAAACTATTCCACATTGTTTCAAATGAAGACCAAACTCGTAACTCAAATATTCTCCTCCACGATCAGATCGTAGAAAACTTTATTTTCTTGTTACGATGATTCTCTACTTCACTCTGAAATTCTTTGAACTTTTCAAAAGTTTCAGACTTGTGTTTCATTAAGTAGATATACCCATATCTGCTAAAATCATCAGTGAAGGTCAGAAAATAACGATACCCGCCGCGAGCTTCAACACTCATTGGTCCGCATACATCAGTATGTATGATTTCCAACAAATATGTTGCTCGCTCCATAGTTCCGGAGAACGGAGTTTTAGTCATCTTGCCCATGAGGCATGGTTCGCAAGCACCAAGTGATTCCAAAAGTCCATCATTATGGAGTTTCTTCATGCGTTTTACACCAATATGACTTAAACGGCAGTGCCACAAATAAGTTGCACTATCATTATTAACCTTGCATCTTTTGGCTTCAATATTATGAATATGTGTATCACACGATCGAGATCCAACAAACTATTTTCATTGGGTGTATGACCATAGAAGGTTTTATTCATGTAAACAGAACAACAATTATTCTCTATAA
This sequence comes from Secale cereale, assembly GCA_902687465.1. NCBI lineage: Eukaryota > Viridiplantae > Streptophyta > Magnoliopsida > Poales > Poaceae > Secale > Secale cereale. Next base: position 429,514,872 of record LR738713.1, on the reverse strand, counting down.
CTTACATGAATAACCGTATTGCAATAAACATGATCAAATCACATTCATGCTCAACACAAACACCAAATAACAGTTATTTAGGTTCAACACTAATCCCGAAAGTACAGGGAGTGTGCGATGATGATCATATCAATCTTGGAACTGCTTCCAATATACATCGTCACTTCATCCTTCAACTAGTTTATGTTCATTATGCAACTCCCACTTCGAGTTACTACTCTTTAGCAACTAAATCAGTATCAAATACCGAGGGGTTGCTATGAACACTAGTAAAATACACATCAATAATCTGTATATCAAATATACCTTTGTTCACTTTGCCATCCTTTCTTATCCGCCAAGTATCTAGGGCAATTCCACTTCCAGTGACCATTTCCTTTGCAGTAGAAGCACCTAGTTTCAGGCTTGAGTTTAGCTTTGGGTTTCTTCATGGGAGTGACAACTAGCTTGTCATTCTTCTTGAAGTTCCCCTTCTATCCCTTTGCCCTTTACTTGTAACAAGTGGTCTTGTTAACCATCAACACTTGATGCTTTTTCATGATTTCTACCTTCGCCTACTTCAGTATCGCGAAGAGCTGGGAATTCCTTTCGTCATCCCTTGCATATTATAGTTCATCACGAAGTTCTACTAACTTCGTGACAGTGACTAGAGAACTTTGTCAATTACTATCTTATCTGGAAGATTAACTCCCACTTGATTAAAGTAATTGTAGTACCCAGACAATCTGAGCACATGCTCGCTGGTTGAGCTATTCTCCTCCATCTTGTAGGCAAAGTACTGTCAGAAGTCTTATACCTCTAGACACGGGCATGAGTATGAAATACTAATTTCAACTCTTGGAACATCTTATATGCTCCGTGGCGTTCAAAACGTTTTTGAAGTCCCGGTTATAAGCCGTAAAGCATGGTGCACTAAACTATCAAGTAGTCATCATACTGAGCTTTTGTCAAAACGTTCATAACGTCTACATCTGCTCCTGCAATAGGTTTGTCACATAGCGGTGCATCAAGGACATATTTCTCTGTGCAGCAATGAGGATAATCCTCTGATCACGGAACAATTCCGCATCATTGCTACTAACATCTTTCAACTTGGTTTTCTCTAGGAACATATGAAAAATAAACGGGGAGCAACATCGCGAGCTATTGATCTACAACATAGATATGCTAATACTACCAGGACTAAGTTCATGATAAAATAAAGTTCAATTAATCATATTACTTAAGAACTCCCACTTAGATAGACATCCCTCTGGTCATCTAAATGATCACGTGATCCAAATCAACTAAACCATGTCCGATCATCACGTGAGATGGAGTAGTTTTCAATGGTGAACATCTTATGTTGATCATATCTACTATATGATTCACGCTCGACCTTTCGGTCTCCAGTGTTCCGAGGCCATATCTGTATATGCTAGGCTCGTCAAGTTTAACCCGAGTATTCTGCGTGTGCAAAACTGGCTTACACCCGTTGTATTTGAACGTAGAGCTTATCACACCCGATCATCACGTGGTGTCTCGGCACGACGAACTTTCGCAACGGTGCATACTCAGGGAGAACACTTATACCTTGAAATTTAGTAAGGGATCATCTTATAATGCTACCGTCGTTCTAAGCAAAATAAGAAGCATAATAAGATAAACATCACATGCAATCAAAATATGTGACATGATATGGCCATCATCATCTTGTGCTTTTGATCTCCATCTTCAAAGCACCGTCATGATCACCTTCGTCACCGGCTTGACACCTTGATCTTTATCGTAGCATCGTTGTCGTCTCGCCAACTATTGCTTCTACAACTATCGCTACCGCTTAGTGATAAAGTAAAGCAATTACATGGCGATTGCATTTCATACAATAAAGCGACAACCATATGGCTCCTGCCAGTTGCCGATAACTTTACAAAACATGATCATCTCATACAAAACCGTATAACTCATCATGTCTTGACCATATCACATCACAACATGCCCTGCAAAAACAAGTTAGACGTCCTCTACTTTGTTTGTTGCAAGTTTTACGTGGCTGCTACGGGCTTAGCAAGAACCGTTCTTACCTACGCATACAAAACCACAACGATGTTTCGTCAAGTATGTGCTGTTTTAACCTTCACAAGGACCGGGCGTAGCCACACTTGATTCAGCTAAAGTGAGAGAGACAGACACCCGCCAGTCACCTTTAAGCAACGAGTGCTCGTAACGGTGAAACCAGTCTCGCGTAAGCGTACGCATAATGTCGGTCCAGGCCGCTTCATCTCACAATACCGCCGAAGCAAAGTATTACATGCTGGTAAGCAGTATGACTAGTATCGTCCACAATCTCATTGTGTTCTACTCGTGCATATCATCTACGCATAGACCTGGCTCTGATACCACTGTTGGGGAACGTAGTATTTTAAAATTTTCCTACGATCACACAAGATCTATCTACCAGATGCATAGCAACGAGAGGGGAGAGTGTGTCTACGTACCCTCGTAGACCGGGAGCGGAAGCGTCAAGTGACGCGGTTGATGTTGTCGAACTTCTTCGCGATCCAACCGATCAAGCACCGAACGTACGGCACCTCCGCGTTCAGCACACATTCAGCTTGATGACGTCCCATGAGCTCTTGATCCGGTTGAGCTTCACGGGAGAGTTTCGTCAGCACAACGGCTTGGTGACGGATATGATGTGTTCACCGGCGCAGGGCTTCGCCTAAGCTCCGCGACGGTACGACCGAGGTGTGATTCTGTGGAGGGGGGCACCGCACACGGCTAAAACAATTCAACTTGTGTGTCTTTGGGTGCCCCCCTGCCCCCGTATATAAAGGAGCAAGGGAGGAGGGGCCGGCCAACTCTCCTGGTGCGGCTAGGGAAGGGATTCCTACTAGGAATAGGATTGCAATCCTATTCCTAGTAGGATTCACCGAAAGGAAGAAGGGGGAAAGGAATAGGAGAGGTGGCGCCCCCCCAATCCTAGTCCAACTAGGATTCCTAGGTGGGGGCGCCGGCCAGCCCTATGGGCTGCCTCTCTCTCACCCTTTAGGCCCACTATGGACCATCCCCTCTCGTAGGGGGTTCCGGTAACCCCTTCCGGCATTCCCGATAAATCCGAAACTTTTCCTGTATACTTCCGGTGTCCGAATATAGCCGTCCAATATATCAATCTTTATGTCTCGGACATTCCGAGACTCCTCGTCATGTCCGTGATCTCATCCGGGACTCTGAACTACCTTCGGTACATCAATACTCAAAAACTCATAATACCGATCGTCATCAAACGTTAAGCGTGCGGACCCTACGGGTTCGAGAACTATGTAGACATGACCGAGACTCATCTCCGGTCAATAACCAATAGCGGAACCTGGATGTTCATATTGGCTCCTACATATTCTACGAAGATCTTTTATCGGTCAGAACCGCATAACAACATACGTTGTTCCTTTTGTCAAACGGTATGTTACTTGCCCGAGATTCGATCGTCGGTATCTTTATACCTAGTTCAATCTCGTTACCGGCAAGTCTCTTTACTCGTTCCATAACACATCATCTCGTGACTAACTCATTAGTCTTTTGCTTGCAAGGCTTATTGTGATGTGTGTTACCGAGAGGGCCCAGAGATACCTCTCCGACACTCGGAGTGACAAATCCTAATCTTGATCTATGCCAACACCACGAATACTTTCGGAGGCACCTGTAGAGCATCTTTATGATCACCCAGTTACGTTGTGACGTTTGATAGCACACAAGGTGTTCCTACGGTATTCGGGAGTTGCATAATCTCATAGTCATAGGAACATGTATAAGTCATGAAGAAAGCAATAGCAGTTAAACTAAACGATCATAGTGCTATGCTAACGGATGGGTCTTGTCCATCACATCATTCTCCTAATGATGTGATCCCGTTGATCAAATGACAACTCATGTCTATGGCTAGGAAACATAACCATCTTTGATCAATGAGCTAGTCTAGTAGAGGCATACTAGGGACACTCTGTTTTGTCTATGTATTCACACATGTACTAAGTTTCCGGTTAATACAATTCTAGCATGAATAAAAGACATTTATCATGATATAAGGAAATACAAATAACATATTTATTATTGCCTCTAGGGCATATTTCCTTCACTAGATGCATGCTGGATAGCGGTCGGTGTGTGGAGTAATAGTAGTAGATGCAGGCAGGAGTCGGTCTACTTGTCTCGGACGTGATGCCTATATACAATGATCATGCCTAGATAGTCTCATAATTGCTCGACAGTAATTTGTTTACCCGTCGTAGAATATCGCTATCATGAGAGAAGCCACTAGAGAAAACTATGGCCCCCGGGTCTATTCTCAACATATCAATCTACATCTACTTTACTTTTACCGCTTTTATTTTCTGTTTTATTAAACTAAAAATACCAAAAATATCAACTATCATCTCTATCAGATCTCACTTTCGTAAGTGACCGTAAAGGGATTGACAACCCCTTATCGCGTTGGCTGCGAAGTTCTTATTTGTTTGTGCAGGTGCGAGGGACTGGCGCGTGGTGTCGTGGAATTGTCACGGCAGATGTCCTCGTTTGAGGACTTAGTCGTGAAGCCAACGCATCTATGTGGTAGCTTGAGAGGGGTTGAGCGGAATCGAGAGACGCAACACAAGACAAGGATTTAGACAGCTTCGGGCCCCGGGAAACATTGTCCGGTAACAACCCTACATGTTGTTTGAGGCTAGATCTCATTATGACCCTCATGGATTCACCGGTAAACCGGCTCTCCTTTAGTTGTGTCTAGCCCTAAAGAATATGGCGCCTCTAACTTGTGAGAACTTGTCCCTCTTTGGGGAGCCCTGCCCCTCCTTATATATGTTGAAGGGGCGGGTTGCATGACTAGACCTAGTAGGATTAGGATTACTCTTTTACAAGGAGTCCTAGTCTTGCTTCCTTTGTAGGAGAATATTCCTTGTGCTTTCTTCATAAATCGGCCCGCCATAACATGAACCAGCCTTCTGGGCCTTGGGCCTTGTCATCCATGATCCGCCTGCCGGGTTACCAGTAAATTGCCAAGTGTAAACCGTCTCAAGTAAACCGCCAAGTCCGATCGGGTTATACTTCTGGCCGGGTTACGCTGCGGGGTATATCCTCGACATTAGCCCCCAGTTTAATTTGGATTTATCCATGTTAAACTTATCCTGTAAGGTTGTGCTCCGGGTTAAATATTTTCCTGAACCGGCACCTGATCATCCTTAAATCCTTATCATTTTCTCCTTGATATGTATCCATGATCTCATAGCAAATCACATTAGCAGATATGTTCATACATTATGTCAGGACCCCGATCCTAAGTCACACCGATCTAGCTGTAACACGTCATATCACTTTGCGGCCTCACGCACGGTAACCCCATGGGTGCCACCTTACCTCGCCCGGGACCGTTTGCGCATTTTGGCACACGTATATGACAGTGTCGCTAGCATCCATATGACAGAGAACCCGGGCCGACATGGCTAGTTATAAACCAAAAGTGGCACTAAATTACAGAGACAGGCATCCTTGACCCAGCAACGAATGTGTCGGTCATCAACGTATGAACCCAAGTCGTAGCAAGCTACATGGACTTAAAGGAACAACGCGTGACATTTCCCCTAAGGGACAGACACAGGAACGAAGAAGGACAAATGCCGGCCAGCCTACGTGTTCCGAGCAGTAGCAAGCTACCAAGGCTCATTGGAATCACTAGGAGGCATTTCCTTGTAAGGTAGGCTACCAAAGGAAAACAACTAGGTGTCGGATCCCACACATACCAAGCATTTCAACCATACACACAATATGCTCAATATGTGCAAATACAACATTGCATCACAACAGAACTCTATGACTCAAAGTACTTTATTTAAGAGGCTCCAAGAGCCATACATAACATATCCATACAGGTAGGGGTCACATGACCCAACACTCAAGTCATACAGTCATACAAGCACAAGCGGAAGCTACATGTCTGAGTACAGACAACTTAGAAAATAAAACAGGCTTGGTGTAGCCTGACTATCTACAAGGCCCTTCACAAGCTCCAGATCTCCGTCTGGGTGTCAAGCTACTCGTCGACGTCAACGTCTATGTAGAACCCATCAACAGGGGCAGGGTTCTCCTCTGCAACAGTTATTAAGCAAACATGAGTACAAAGGTACTCAGCAAGTCTTACCACAGAACCTATCATACATGCAACATTATCAACAGGGGCAGTGGAGTTTATAGCTGAAAGCCAGCTTTGACTCTTGGCTAACCTATACTACAACTCTCAACGGATTGCAAGATGTTATTACGAACACGAGTCCTCTACTCACCACAACAATACACTACCGAGGATCCTCTTCCGTCATCCTATGGAAGGGCCATCCACGGCACTCACACTTATCTTGAGGCTTTTAATAGTATCCATCAACTTGTCTATGAACTTTAAGAGTAACCAAGTAGTCCGTACCGCGAACAACGGCTATTCGAATAGATTGATAACCCTGCAGGGGTGTACTTCTTCACACATGTTTTCACCACTTAGCGTCTGCACACGACATGTGCTCGGCAGACTTCAAGCGAAAGCCGACGTGGGTGTAGACCACGACCTAACCAACCACTCAAGTCTCTCGTCCAGGTTTATCGCCTATTTGGGTTCCATCCGTGGGGGGGATCCGGCCGGGGTGTCGCTCACGGCCCCAAACGATGTGTACAGGGTTCCCGAGTCACCAAACGGGCAACCCGTACACCGTGCCACGTACCTGTCGCATCACAGCCCACCCCGAGGGTCAGCGCTATGCACGACCTCCAGTAATCTATAAACACCAGAAACTAGTTGCAACTCCTGGACAGAGAACATGGCAGTCGATAAGTCGAGCGGGGTCATATTTCAGGGCCCAATGTGTGGTAGTAACTGTAACTTGAATCACACACACAGATCTCGGGTCCTATGGACGATTCCAATGAAACAACCCACCACGTACTCCTACATGGCCTCTCATCGATACCTTTACCAAGCGTATTCCACACTTCCTTCTCTTTATTGGTATGATCATTTCACTCTGATCCATCACCCAGATGAACCAGACCTGACACAACTCTAAGCATAGCAGGCAACATAAACAAATAGCATGGTGGATCACACATCACATGGCTCAATCAACTCCTACACATGCTAGTGGGTTTCAACTATTTACTGTGGCAATGACAGGTCATGCAAGGGAATAGGGTTCAACTACCGCAGCAAGTAGGAGTTCACACGTTGTTGCCTTAATGCAGTAAAAGAGAGCAGGAGCGAGGAGATTGGGTTTGTATCGAAATGATCAATGATTGATTGCCTGACAAGGTGGTTGTCGGGTACTGCTCTTCAGCTGGATACGCAGGGGTATCCTCGGGAGCAGGACCTAACACAGAGAATACCGGCGATACAATCATTAAACAAACAAATGCAACAATATGATGCATGCTCATGACATGGCAAGATGCATGTGTTTTGGGGTAATGCAACTATAACCAGAAGGGTTTGAGCCTATTTGAATCAAAGGTTCAAATTGGCACTTTAGCTATTATTTAAATAAGTGCATTATCATGTTTTAATGTATACAGCAAGGTTAACTTGCTCAAACATGCATGAAACCGGTGCCATTGGAAAGATTGGATTTTTCTGATCATTTTTCATATATAAATTATTTCCATCTGAGCTACGGTTGATTTTATATGATTTTTAGAAGTTTTGGGTATTTTCTGGAATTTCCTGAATTATTTTTAAATCTAAAAATCCCAGAAAATCCTTTACTGCGTCAGCATGACATCATGCTGACGTCAGTCAGTCAACAGGAGCTAGTCCAAGTCAAACATGACATGTGGGCCCGGCATGTCAGTGTCATAGCTAATTAGCAAAGTTAATTAGTATTAAGCTAGGATCTAATTAGCTGTCAGTGGGGTCTGGGCCCACGGGTCAGTGACTAAACTAACTAACTAATTTAATTAATATTTACGTAATTAAACTAGCTAATTAGGGGAGGGGTGGCCCACACGTCAGCGACCCAGGGGTGGTCAACCCCCCGGTCAAACGAGTCAAACTCGCCGGCGAAGTGACGCCGGCGAGGCCAGACACGACGGCGTGCTTCGGAAAATGCCCACAGGGCACGGTTCGAGCCGCGGTTGGGCGCGTTGGAGAGCCCTTGCCAAAGCGCGTCGAACGGTGGTGGTCGTCGGGCCTGTGGTGGCCGGAGACGACGGCAACGAGCTCGACAGCGACGGCCGGCGTTCGGGCGTGTGTGGAGACGCGGCTAAGGTGGCCTAGGCGATGCGTGCGTGGTACCTAGCTCGTCTACGTGCTGCGGCGAGCGAGATGGACATGTGTCCGTGACCAAATGGTCACCGGAGCATCGCCGGCGGCAAGCACGGCGACGGTGGGTTTCGGTGATCAACGGAGCAGCAGCTACGCGACGCAAATGAAGCAGAGGAAGGAGGGATTCGGCGTAGGAGCTCACAGCGGTGCTAGCGAGCTCGACGGAGAGGTCGGGGACGCTCTCCAGCTTCTTAATCGACGACGAGGTGCTCCGGCGATCCGAGGTTGGGGACGACGGCGTGAAGGCGTTGCAGGGCTCCCGGCGATCCGTGGCTCAGCGAGGAGGTAGAGGGCGTCGCGGCGAACCTTCTGGACACGCTCACGGGACGAGGGGGAGGTTCTAGGTGCGGCAACGGCGAACGGCGGCGACGGGCGGCTCGGTGGTGAGAGGGAGAGAGCCAGGGGAAGGCGATGGGGACGAGGGGAAAGTGAGAGAGGGGTCGGGGCAGCTGCATGGCGACGCCAGGAGACGTCCAGGCCGTCGGGGAGGCAGGCAAGCAGGGTGGAGGTGGCCGGGCGCGTGCCGGCGCGCGGTGGCCACGCACGCTGCCGACTGGCGCGAGGAGGAAGGCGACAGAAGAGGGGCTGGTGGGCTGGGCCGGCCTGCAACAGTGCTGGGCCCAAGGTAAGTTCTTTCTCTCTCTTTCTTTCTCCTATTTCTTTTCTGTTTCATTTCTTTTACAATTTTGTTTAATTAATAAAAATGCCAGAACATTTTTATAACTCATAAAACTTGTCATGCCCACTGTATATATTATGAACATCATAGAACATTATAGTTTATGATTATTTGAGCATTTAAAATATTTTATAGCATTTAAATGCCCAAATGCAAATACCATATGATTTAATCCAGAGCCCTTAGATGTCCTAGAAAATTGTGCACCATTTTTGGCAGAGGTTTAGGACCAAGGCAGAAATGATGAACATTTTTGAAGGGCATTTTGGGTGCATTGGAAAAGATTTTATCAAACCCTAGTTGTTAGAAGAGGGGTGCTGGGGTTTCTGTCATTCCCATTTCAAGTTCCTTTGATAAGTAAACATGATGCACACTCTAGCTAGCCCTAATGCAAGTGCTAAACTAGGGATGTGACACATTACCAATGCAAAAATCCAGGCACTTCTTCTGAAAACTCCAGGTCAGTAGACCAGCTTCATAATCAATTTGCTTGCAGAAGATATTTTGTAAAATAAAGAATCCATTTGAATCGGCCTTCAATGCTCTGATTTGATAAAAATATTGGTCTTCAAATATTCAACTGATATTCATCCGGCTTGAAGATGTAGAACTTGCCGGTTTATGATTGCCAAAATTGTCGGGTTATAAAAATTGATGATCCCGGGTCATGACTGTTTACGAACGCCGGGTTATGATTGTTGCCAACACTGGGTCACACAATTAATCTTCCTTGAAGAAATCCAGATTGTTCATGCCAGTCACTAGTAAAAGCTGAATACTCCATATTATGTAGCCCCCAAGTGCCGGGTTGTCATGCTTGCAGCAACCTGGGACTTGTAATTGCCTGATACTCAAAAACTTCAACCAGTGTAGCCCCCCAAGGGCCGTGTTATTATGTAATAATGAGCAGGGACTTTGTATATACTTCATTGAAAATAACAATATATAGTGTAACTCCCATCATGGGGTTTGAACCCACGTCCACAAGGTTAAGAGCTTTGTGCTTTACCAACTGAACAGTGGATCCTTCAATGTTATGGATTAATACTTGTGTACCTTGAATTGTTGATAGGAGCGATTGGTAGCCCCCAAGGGCCGGCTCATTATGATGTGATGAGTCGGGTCTTCAATAAGGTGAGCAAACAATGCCTTTGCATTAGCCCCCAAGTGCCATGGTGCATGCTGGCAGTGACATGGGACTTGCATATTTGATGTAATCTCAATTTGAATAATGTAGCCCCCAAGTGCCGGGTCGTAAGCCTGCAGCAACTCGGGACTATTCCTTTGTACAATAAATCATACCATTGACAATATGATATCCATTGCGCTAAAACGACTTTGAAAACCTCAATCATAATATTGGTTATTGATAACCATAATAAACATCCAGCCATGTTGGCTATTTAAAGATTTGAAGAATATAATCCAGTTTGAAGACATGTTCCAGTAATGTTTGATCACAACCATGCCGGGTTAATAAACACCGTTCATTATTTTATCTCATACTGGCGACTTATAGTCAAAAGCCAGGCCGGTTTAATAAACACCGGTCATTTATCTTATCTCATACTGGCGACTTATAGTCAAAAGCTAGGCTGGTTTAATGAACACCGGTCATTATCTTACCTGCCTCTGTGATTAAGTGTGCTAGTAGACCTTAACCCGGTAGGAATAATTTTAAGGCGCGGGTGCCGAGGAAGCCCTTGGCTCTTGTGTCGGCTTAGCATGATGGCCGATCCAGGTTACGATGAACGCCGGTTTAACTCTCGCTGGTGTTCATGACCCAGACTTTTAACTCTGTAGATGTATGGTCAACCTTGTAGTTGTCCAGTCTCGCATCAATGGACTTGGTTAAAAAACCAATGACCTTGAAGACAAAGATTTGTGAAAACATAATAAATAAAAATAAGGTTTTTGGGAAAATAAGACCATGTAGTCGAGGCTTTTTACGAGCTGCTAGGCTCCAAATTCGAGGCTTTTTATGAGCTGCCAGGCTACTGTCATTAACCATTTAAGCAAAGCCTGTCAAGATGCTCCACAATCCTTAACCAAATCATCGATGTACATAGCTACCCAATGTTTCAAAATCTCATAAAGATTTTGTCTTTGGATAATCCACTTGATGATCGTCAATTTAACGTGACCAAGTTCAGGGTCCCGAAGGATTGACTTGTGACAGGTTCGACGGGTCATACCAGGTTTACCTGGACGGCGTGATTTACTTGATGTAGGCAGGATAATCCGGGGTTTTAGGGGTATGCACGGGCTTCCAAGCCATGTTCACTACAAGGGTATTCAACTCGCTGAGAGCCCCCAGGTAGTGTGTGAGCCGTTTGCTCATCGGGGCATATGTTTGAGTTGTGCTAGGCATCAAACCCTCTTTTACCCCTCATCATCATGTGGAAATTGCCGAAGCAACCAGAGCACTGCTCTTATGATGGGCTTCATACCGCCGCCGGCTCAAGAGACCATGGGAAACTTCCTTGCCCGCGGAAGCCCCCATGTGACTCTCGTTCGTATAGATAAGGTGGCTGATTCCTTGATTTGTCAAGGGCGCCAGTTTAGGAGGCCATGGAAAACTTCTTTGGAAGCCCGCATGTGATACTCCTTTGTGTAAAGAACACGGCTGATTCCTTGATTCCGTTAAGGGCGCTGGTTTAAGAGGCCATGGAAGGTTTTCTTTCGAAGCCCCCATGTGACACTCTTTTGTGTAAAGAACACGGCTGATTCCTTGATTTTATCAGGGGCGCCGGTTTAAGAGGCCATGGAAGGTTTTCTGTCGAAGCCCCCATGTGATACTCTTTTGCGTAGAACACACGGCTGATTCCTTGATTTTATCAAGGGCGCCGGTTTAAAAGGGCATGGAAAACTTCCTTGCACGGAAGCCCCCATGTCATACTCTTTCTGAGCTGTGCTCACCGGGTACCTATGTTTGAGTTATGTTGTGCAACAAACTCTCTTTAGTCCCTTTAATAAATACTTGTCCTGCATATCAAAATATACGGATCAAAGTAATTGTTTTCTTGATGAAAACAATATATACCAAGAAAATAGATTTAGATGGATATCACCTGATGTATTTTGACCTTATGATCCTCATCGGTGTTTGTTAGCCAACCTGGTATGTTGAATAAACCGTACCGTAGGGCGGAAAGTAAAACGACCGCAGCATGAGAGGCAGCACAAACACAGGAGTCAGCCGTAGTGTTGTAAGCCGGCGCAGATGAGCAAGTTGTCCTCCACGTCGTAAACCGGTGCGGTCGCGAAAGACGGCCACGGCGTGGTAAACCGGCGCGAACGCGAGAGATGGCCACGGCGCTGTAAGCCAGTGCGGGAGTCCGTTGAGTAACGACGACCACTTGTGCCAAATGATGTTGGCGTGCCTCCATCTCCGCGGTATAATACCACTTTGCAATGAATAATTCTCCTGCATATAAAATACCGCAGGACAAAGTAGTTTTGCTCGGATGATTTAATACATGCTTAAAAATAAATTGGGTAAAATAGCACCTGATTCGCCGGACAACAGATGAGTCGGCCGCGACATTGTAGCCGGCACGTGAGGACGGGTGCGGCACCGGCATGTTCATGTAGACCGAACCGCGGAAGCGGCAGTGCGCGCACGTCCATTGGCGAGGGAGTCGGCCGCGGTGTTGGAGCCCAGCGCGCGTGGGCGCAGACAGACGAGTCGGCCGGCGCGTTGATGTAAACTGGATCGCGACACGTATGTTTCGTGAAGCCACGCAACACAGCTGAACGGGCATCCATGGCATATCACCACCCCTTTTTCTTTTAATAGTCCTGCACAAAAAATATTACATGCGAGAGTAATTGTTGTCGAATGAATTAATATGTACTTAAAAATAAGTAGGGTAGATAGCACCTGGTAGTAGTCCCGATGTGGACGTAGCAATCGACGACAATAGTACTAATTCTGCAAAGTAGTACTAGTACTCTGTAGCCTTCTCGTTAATGGAAAAAGTAGTGGTAGCGGTTAATTCCATCGGTACTCGATTCCTGTGGATTGACGTGGAAGTAGAAGATGGCGACTTGGCAGATTGCAAACAACTGCTCCGCCACGATTTCGCTTCATGGTGAAAAATACTAGCGGCTGGCTTGGAACTTGAAGTATGCGGCTGCGGTGACCCGAAGCCGATCCCGAGCAGCTCGGCATGGCGCAGACGACGAGCAGCAACTGCAACTCGGCCATGGCTGAGTTGGGTATGGCGCGATGAAAATCATACAGAGGCAGACCAGCTCGGCAACCGTGCACCATGGAGACGACTCGAGGACGGCTTGCGATGGAGGCGGATGGAAACTGAGGCGGCAGTGTCCGAATCTATCTCCCCATCCTTGTCCTGGTCGTTGTTGGATTACCCGTGTCTTCCTCCAAGCCGTGGCGGTTTGTTCCCAAGTGGTTGATGTATCAAATTTTTCCAGTGCATCCACGTGATGAGCAGTACTAGTGGTACTGCTACTAGCAATTCCTGGGAACTTGTAGCTTCAATTGGAGACGTACTGGTCCTTTGCCTTCACGTCTGGAACCAATAGTACTCGGCGATTTGACGTTTTGATGGATAATCCGGTGACCTTCACGTGGGTACTAAATCACCCATTAATATGAAGTACTCCTTAGCACTTGATTTGATGTCTTGAGTGAGTGCGTAGCCACAATATCAATCTCGGGACTTCCGCTGGGTTGTCGAGCAGCAGCGACAACAGCGTTGCAGCCTTGACTTAGGCGCGTACAGAGTTCATGTCGGTCTCGGCTTCGTAAGGCAGCACACCGGAAATCGATCCGGCGTCGTATCGACGGATTGCGTGTCGCGTGCGGTAGCGCACGTGCTGCAACCCCAATCTCCCACGATCTCAAATCTTATATCTCCATCTTGCACTTGACGGCTCCCAAGTTTACTCATGACCTTGACCATCGAACCAACGAATCTGCCAGCTCGACCCATGTTCGTTCCATGGCGTTTTATTCTCCACAATCGTCCCGTATCGATTTTTTATCTAATTAATCACGAACTTCTTGATCCCTGGAAAAGATCCCTCCAAGAACTCAACACCACCGTGCGTGGGCCCCACGGTGGGCGCCAACTGTCGTGGAATTGTCACGGCAGATGTCCTAGTGTGAGGACTTAGTCGTGAGGCCAACACATCTATGTGGTAGCTTGAGAGGGGTTGAGCGGAATCGAGAGATGCAACACAAGACAAGGATTTAGACAGCTTCGGGCCCCGGGAAACATCATCCGGTAACAACCCTACATGTTGTTTGAGGCTAGATCTCATTATGACCCTCATGGAGTCAACGGTAAACCGGCTCTCCTTTAGTTGTGTCTAGCCCTAAAGAATATGGCGCCTCTAACTTGTGAGAACTTGTCCCTCTTTGGGGAGCCCTGCCCCTCCTTATATATGTTGAAGGGGCGGGTTGCATGACTAGTCCTAGTAGGATTAGGATTACTCTTTTACAAGGAGTCCTAGTCTTGCTTCCTTTGTAGGAGAATATTCCTTGTGCTTTCTTCATAAACCGGCCCACCATAACATGAACCGGCCTTCTGGGCCTTGGGCCTTGTCATCCATGATCCGCCTGCCGGGTTACCAGTAAATTGCCAAGTGTAAACCGTCTCAAGTAAACCGCCAAGTCCGGCCGGGTTATACTTCCGGCCAGGTTACCCTGCGGGGTATATCCTCGACACGTGGTCTCCTACTGGATTAATAAATTGGTTCTCAAAAACTAAGGGAAATACTTACGCTACTGTGCTGCATCTCCCTTTCCTCTTCGAGGGAATACAACGCAAGCTCAAGAGGTAGCACTGCTCCACCACCACCACGCCATTGTGCTGCTGCCGGAGTTGTCTTCCCCAACCTCTCCCTCCTCCTTGCTGGATCAAGGCGCGGGAGACGTCATCGGGTTGCACGTGTGTTGAACGCGGAGGCGTCGTTGTTCAGCGCTTAGATCGGAATCGACCACGATCCTCATCGTTGCATGTATGACTCCACCAACCGCGTTCTTGTAATGCTTCTGCTTTGCGATCTTCAAGGGTATGAAGATGCACCCCCCCTCTTCTCGTTGCTGGTTTCTCCATAGATTGATCTTGGTGATGCATATAATTTTTTTGATTTCTGCAATGATCCCCAACAGTGGCATCATGAGCTAGGTCCATGCGTAGCTTCTGTGCACGAGTAGAACACAAGTAGTTGTGGGCGATGTTTTGGTCAATTTTCTTACCGTTACTAGTCTTATCTTGATTCGGTGGCATCGTGGGATGAAGCGGCCCGGACCGACCTTACACGTACACTTACGTGAGACAAGTTCCACCGATTGACATGCACTAGTTGCATAAGGTGGCTAGCGGGTGTCTGTCTCTCCCACTTTAGTCGGATCAGATTCGATGAACAGGGTCCTTATGAAGGGTAAATAGCAATTGACAAATCACCGTTGTGGTTTTTCTGTAGGTAAGAAACGTTCTTGCTATATACCCATAGCAGCCACGTAAAACATGCAGCAACAATTAGAGGACGTCTAACCTGTTTTTGCAGGGTATGCTATGTGATGTGATATGTCCAAAAGGATGTGATGAATGATATATGTGATGTATGAGATTGATCATGTTCTTCTAATAGGAATCACGACTTACATGTCGATGAGTATGACAACCGGCAGGAGCCATAGGAGTTGTCTTAATTTATTGTATGACCTGCGTGTCAATGAAAACGTCATGCAATTACTTTACTTTATTGCTAACCGTTAGCCATAGTAGTAGAAGTAATAGTTGGCGAGGCAACTTCATGAAGACACGATGATAGAGATTATGATGATGGAGATCATGGTGTCATGCCGGTGACGATGATGATCATGGCGCCCCAAAGATGGAGATCAAAGGAATAAAATGATATTGGCCATATCATGTCACTATTTGATTGCATGTGATGTTTATCATATTTTACATCTTATTTGCTTAGAATGACGGTAGCTTAAATAATATGATCTCTCACTAAATTTCAAGAATTGTGTTCCCCCTAACTGTGCACCGTTGCTAAGGTCCGTTGTTCCGAAGCACCACGTGATGATCGGGTGTGATAGGCTCTAACGTTCGCATACAACGGGTGTAAGCTAGATTTACACGCGCAATACACTTAGGTTGACTTGACGAGCCTAGCATGTACAGACATGGCCTCGGAACACGGGAGGCCGAAAGGTCGAACATGAGTCGTATAGAATATACGATCAACATGGAGATGTTCACCGTTGATGACTAGTCCGTCTCACGTGATGATCGGACACGGCCGAGTCGATTCGGATCATGTATCACTTAGATGACTAGAGGGGTGTCTATCTTAGTGGGAGTTCATTAAATAATTTGATTAGGTGAACTTAATTGTCATGAACATAGTCTAAATATCTTTAAAATATGTCTTGTAGATCAAATGGCCCACGCTAATGTTGCCCCAACTTCAATGCATTCGTAGAGAAAACCAAGCTGAAAGACGATGGTAGCAACTATACGGATTGGGTCTGTAACTTGAGGATCATCCTCATAGCTGCCAAGAAAGCACATGTCCTTGAAGCACCGCTAGGTGACGCACCCATTTTCCCAGTAACTCAAGACGTTATGAACGCCTGGCAGTCGCGTAGTGATGATTACTCCCTGGTTCAGTGCGGCATGCTTTACAGCTTAGAATCGGGGCTCCAAAAGCGTTTTGAGCAACATAGAGCATATGCGATGTTCCAAGAGCTGAAAATGGTTTTCCAAGCTCATGCACGGGTCGAGAGATGTGAAGTCTCCGACAAGTTCTACGGTTGTAAGATGGAGGAAAACAGTTATGTCAGTGAGCATATACTCAAAATGTCTGGGTTGCACAACCGCTTGTGTCAGCTCAGAGTTAATCTTCCACATGACTCGGTCATTGACAGAATCCTCCAGTCGCTCCCACCTAGCTACAAGAGCTTTGTGATAAACTACAATATGCAAGGGATGGAAAAGTCCATTCCCGAGTTTTATTCAATGCTGAAATCAGCGGAGGTGGAGATCAAAAAGGAACATCAAGTGTTGATGGTGAATAAGACCACTAAGTTCAAGAAAGGCAAGGATAAGAAGAACTTCAAGAAGGACGGCAAGGGAATTGTCGCGCCCGGTAAGCCAGTTGCCGGGAAGAAGCCAAAGAATGGACCCAAGCTCGAGACTGAGTGCTTTTATTGCAAGGGAACGGTTCACTGGAACCGGAACTACCCCAAGTACTTAGCGGATAAGAAGGCCGACAACGTCAAAGGTATATATGATATACATGTTATTGATGTGTACCTTACCACCGCTCGTAGTAGCTCCTGGATATTTGATACCGGTGCAGTTGCTCACATTTGTAACTCTAAGGAGGAGTTGCGGAATAAGCGGAGACTTGCGAAGGACGACGTGACGATGCGCATCGGGAATGGTTCCAAGGTCGATGTGATCGCCGTCGGCACGCTACCTCTACATCTACCTTCGGGATTAGTTTTAAACCTCAATAATTATTATTTAGTGCCAGCTTTGAGCATGAACATTGTATCTGGATCTCGTTTAATGCGAGATGGTTACTCATTTAAATCCGAGAATAATGGTTGGTCTATTTATATGAGAGATATGTTTTATGGTCATGCCCCGCTGGTCAATGGTTTATTTTCATTGAATCTCAAATGTGATGTTACACATATTCATAATGTGAATACCAAAAGATGTAAAATTGGTAATGATAGTGCCACATACTTGTGGCACTGCCGCCTTGGTCATATTGGTGTCAAGCGCATGAAGAAACTCCATGCAGATGGACTTTTGGAGTCTCTTGATTATGAATCATTTGACACGTGCGAACCATGTCTCTTGGGCAAGATGACCAAGACTCCGTTCTTTGGAACAACGGAGTGAGCAACCAACTTGTTGGAAATCATACATACTGATGTGTGCGGTCCAATGAGCGTTGAGGCTCGCGGTGGCTATCGTTATGTTCTCACCCTCACTAATGACTTAAGTAGATATGGGTATGTCTACTTAATGAAATACAAGTCTGAGACCTTTGAAAAGTCCAAGGAATTTCAGAATGAGGTAGAGAATCAACGTGACAGGAAAATAAAGTTCTTATGATTAGATTGTGGAGGAGAATATTTGAGTCACGAGTTTGGTACGCACCTAAGGAAATGTGGAATTGTTTCACAACTAACACCGCCTGGAACACCTCAACGTAATGGTGTTTTCGAACGTCGTAACCGCACTCTATTGGACATGGTGCGATCTATGATGTCTCTTACCGATCTACGGCTATCATTTTGGGGTTATGCTTTCGAGACTGCTGCATTCACTTTAAATAGGGCACCGTCTAAATCCGTTGAGACAACACCATATGAATTATGGTTTGGGAAGAAACCTAAGTTGTCGTTTCTAAAAGTTTGGGGATGCGATGCTTATGTCAGGAAACTTCAACCTGGAAAGCTCGAACCCAAATCGGAAAAATACGTCTTCATAGGATACCCTAAGGAAACTGTTGGGTATACCTTCTACCTCGGATCCGAAGGCAAGATCTTTGTTGCCAAGAATGAATCCTTTCTGGAGAAAGAGTTTCTCTCGAAAGAAGTAAGTGGGAGGAAAGTAGAACTTGATGAGGAGTTAGTTCCCCTCTTGAACTGGAAAGTAGCGCAACACAGGAAGATGTTTCTGTGGTGCCCGCACTGACTAGAGAGGAAGTTAATGATAATAATCATGAGACTTCAGATCAAGTTGCTACTGAACTTTGTAGGTCCACAAGGACACGTTTCACACCAGAGTGGTGTGGCAACCCTGTCCTAGAAATCATGTTGTTAGACAATGGTGAACCTTCGAACTATCAAGAAGCGATGGCGGGCACAGATTCCAACAAATAGCTTGAAGCCATGAAATCCGAGATATGATCCATGTATGATAACAAAGTATGGACTTTGGTAGACTTGCTCGATGATCGGGAAGCCATAGAAAATAAGTGGAACTTTAAGAAGAAGACTAACGCGAATGGAAATGTGACCATCTATAAGGCCTGGCTTGTCGCTAAGGGTTACCGACAAGTTCAAGGAATTGACTAAGATGAGACTTTCTCTCCCATAGCGATGCTGAAGTCCGTCCGAATCATGTTAGCAATTGCCGCATTCTATGATTATGAGATCTATCAAATGGGCGTCAAAACAGTATTCCTTAATGGTTTCCTTAAGGAAGAATTGTATATGATGCAATGCTGACAAGGTATGCAAGATCCAGCGCTCCATCTATGGGCTGGTGCAAGCATCTCGGAGTTGGAACATTCGTTTTGATGAAGTGATCAAAGTGTTTGGGTTCATACAGACTTATGGAGAAGCCTGTATTTACAAGAAAGTGAGTGGGAGCTCTGTAGCATTTCTCATATTATATGTGGATGACATATTGTTGATGGGAAATGATATAGAACTTTTGGAAAGCATAAAGGCCTGCTTGAATAAGTGTTTTTCAATGAAGGACCTTGGAGAAGCTGCTTACATATTAGGCATCAAGATCTATAGAGATAGATCGAGACGCCTCATTGGTCTTTCACAAAGCACATACCTTGACAAGATATTGAAGAAATTCAATATGGCTCAGTCCAAGAAGGGCTTCTTGCCTGTATTGCAAGGTGTGAGATTGAGCACAGCTCAATGCACGACCTCGGCAGAAGATAGAGAAAAGATGAGTGTCATTCCCTATGCCTCAGCCATAGGTTCCATTATGTATGTCATGCTGTGTACCAGACCTGATGTGAACCTTGCCATAAGTTTGGTGGGGAGGTACCAAAGTGATCGCGGAATGGAACACTGGACAGCGGTCAAGAACATCCTGAAGTACCTGAAAAGGGCTAAGGATATGTTTCTCGTTTATGGAGGTGACGAAGAGCTCATCGTAAAGGGTTACGTCGATGCTAGCTTCGACACAGATCCGTATGACTCCAAGTCACAAATCGGATACGTGTATATTTTGAATGGTGGGGCAGTCAGCTGGTGCAGTTGCTAGAAAAGCGTCGTGGCGGCATCTACATGTGAAGCGGAGTACATAGCTGCTTCCAAAGCAACACGGGAAGGAGTCTGGATGAAGGAGTTCATCACCGACCTAGGAGTTATTCCAAACGCGTCGGGCCCGATGACTCTCTTCTGTGATAACACTGGAGCTATTGCCATTGCCAAGGAGCCCAGGTTTCATAAGAAGACCAAACACATCAAGCATCGTTTCAACTCCATTCGTGGTTATATTCAAGATGGAGACATAGATATTTGTAAAGTACATACGGATCTAAATGTTGCAGATCCGTTGACTAAACCTCTTCCACGAGCAAAACATGATCAGCACCAAAACTCTATGGGTGTTCGATTCGTCACAATGTAACTAGATTATTGACTCTAGTGCAAGTGGGAGACTGTTGGAAATATGCCCTAGAGGCAATAATACAATGGTTATTATTATATTTCCTTATTTATGATAATTGTCTATTGTTCATGCTATAATTGTATTATCCGGAAATCGTAATACATGTGTGAATACATAGACCACAACATGTCCCTAGTGAGCCTCTAGTTTGCTAGCTCGTTGATCAATAGATGGTCACGGTTTCATGGGCATGGACATTGGATGTCATTGATAACAGGATCACATCATTAGGAGAATGATGTGATGGACGAGACCCAATCCTAAGCATAGCACAAGATCGTGTAGTTTGTCTGCTAAAGCTTTTCTAATGTCAAGTATCATTTCCTTAGACCATGAGATTGTGCAAATCCCGGATACCGTAGGAATGCTTTGGTTTTGCGAAACGTCACAACGTAACTGGGTGGCTATAAAGGTACACTACGGGTATCCCCGAAAGCATCTGTTGGGTTGGCACGAATCGAGACTGGGATTTGTCACTCCGTGTGACGGAGAGGTATCTCTGGGCCCACTCGGTAAGACATCATCATAATGAGCTCAATGTGACTAAGGAGTTGGCCACGGGATGATGTGTTACATAATGAGTAAAGAGACTTGCCAGTAACGAGATTGAACAAGGTATAGGGATGTCGACGATCGAATCTCGGGCAAGTATCATACGGTAGACCAAGGGAATTGTATACGAGATTAATTGAATCCCCGACATCGTGGTTTATCTCATGAGATCATCTTGGAACATGTGGGAGCCAACATGGGTATCCAGATCCCGTTGTTGGTTATTGACCGGAGAGATGTCTCGGTCATGTCTACATGCCTCCCGAACACGTAGGGTCTACACACTTAAGGTTCGATGACGCTAGGGTTATAGGGGAAATATGTACATGGTTACCGAATGTTGTTAGGAGTCCCGGATGAGATCCCGGACGTCACGAGGAGTTCCGGAACAGTCCGGAGGTGAAGAATCATATATGGGAAGTCCTGTTTCAGTCGCCGGAATAATTTCGGGGTTATCGGTATTGTACGAGGACCACCGGAAGGTGTTCGGGGGTCCACCGGGTGGGGCCACCTGCCTCGGTGGGCCAAGTTGGCTGAGCAAGGGAGGGAACCAGCCCTTGGTGGGCTGGTGCGCCCCCCCCCTCCCCAAGGGGCCCTAGTTGCCTAGGGTTAGAAACCCTAGGGGGTGGGGGCGCCTCCTACCAAACTTGGGGGGCAAGCTCCCCCCTTGGCCGCCGCCCCCCTTAGATGGGATCTAAGGGGTCTGGCCCCCTTCCCCCTTCACCCTATAAATAGAGGGGGGTGGGAGGGCAGCCGGACCACATCCCTGGCGCAGCCCTCCCCCTCTCCAACACCTCCTCCTCCTCCATAGTGCTTGGCAAAGCCCTGCTAGAGAACCAAGCTGCTCCACCACCACCACGCCGTCGTGCTGCTGCTAGAGTTGTCTTCCCCAACCTCTTCCTCCTCCTTGCTGGATCAAGGCGCGGGAGACGTCACCGGGCTACACGTGTGTTGAACGCGGAGGCACCGTTGTTCGATGCTTAGATCGGAATCGACCTCGATCTGAATCACCGTGTGTACGACTCCACCAACCGCGTTCTTGTAACGCTTCCGCTTTGCGATCTTCAAGGGTATGAAGATGCACTTCCCCTTCTCGTTGGTGGTTTCTCCATAGATTGATCTTGGTGATGCGTAGAATTTTTTGGTTTTCTGCAATGATCCCCAACACGGATTCGACGTAGTCGAATCCGAGTCGAGATAAGGTCTGAGTCGGACGGACCCAACTATGAGACGCATCGATATGTCATCTGTGAGTCTCTAGTACAACATACGTTCTATGTCCTAAGACCTGAGCTGACGCATGTACTCGGGATGGTGACAGACTTGCTTTGGGCCGACCAAACGCTACTTCGTAACTAGGTAGTTACAAAGGTAGGTTTCGGGCTTGTCCAGACCCATGCTGCGAGACGTGGTTGAGCAAGATGGGATTTACCCCTCCGATCAGGATAGATATACTCTGGGCCCCTCGTGTGATCCGACCAGGATAAGCATGGCCATGCGACAAGGACTATGAGATAATCCGGTTTGAGTTGGCATCACTTGAACGAGAAAGAGGTCGAGCTAGCACAAGGATGACAGTCTCGCCTTGAGCCCGACAACATATGTCGTGTGGCAAAGGGAATGGAAGTGTGACATGTTGTACAGGTTCGCTAGCCAGCTTCATAGTCTGCTTGGTGGTCGGCATGCTTTCTAGAGGCTGCTACCAACCGTTCAGGTCGGATATGATACGAACTGTGACCAAACCGACTTGAACCTAAGGGGTCGCGCGCTCAAGGGAAGGAACCTGTGAGGTTGGATCCGACTCCACGAGTCAGACTTGGTCCTACTCGGACTCGGATACAGACCGAAAAGACTTTGGGCTTTATGGTCCGTGCGGGGCCCAAGTGTTGAGCCTGCGACAGATGCCTATATATAGTGGAGGTGAGGCACACTTATTCGATTGATCGCTTCGGCGCCGTCATCAAGGCTTTGCATGTGTTGCAACTAGCCACCTCTACTCGCCGCCGGTTGTGTGATCGGACCTAGCAGTCCGCCGCACGACGTTTCTCCTGCACGCGAGGATACCGTTAGAGGCGGTGCACTTGTGCCGCTCCGGCGAACCTGTCCGCGGGATCCGACCGGCTACATGGGAGATCGACGAGGAGAAGACGACTCCGGAGACACGCTACCCCAACTCTACTTCCGCTGCATGGCATTGCGCGTCTAGTGGTAACGATCTGTGATCCATCTCCCTTAGCATGTTCATGGATGTTCTTCACATAAGAAAATTTTAATTTGCAGTCGACGCACCCTACAATAGAACCCAACACTCTTCCCGTGCACAGCCGCCTCCGGCGTTCCTCCCCCCTCTCCCCGTGCTGCGACGATGGGCGAGCAATTCCCCGGCGATGGGGTGGCTGCCAATGGCTTCGGCCGCCGCTCACTGCACGAGTGGGAAGCCCACTTGCTGTTCGAGCCCAACATTCCGGCTCCTCCCGACATGCGTGCGCCGAGACGGTGGAGGCTAAGTGTCGTTGGCGTCCCCACCCCCCCACTGCTCGACCTCAATGCGCGCGCCGACTACTTCGCCGATGAGGTCGACCGCATGCGGGCGTCGCTGATGGAGGAGGAGCGGGCCCTCCCGCAGTACGTCGCCGGCAACCACGAGGCGTGGGCGGCGTACTTCCAGCACTGGCAGGCACAACGACTAGCCTCCACCAACGGGGCGCCCGTGGTGCGGGGCACCAAGAACAGCGATGGGTGCCGCCTGTGGTGGGGCGCCCCCGGCCGTACGCTCCACGCCATTCTCCGAAACCTCGAGGGAGGCAATGACCCGCCATTGACGTACCATGCCGCCCCTTTCCGGAACAACGACCAATGGATGCCAAATAGGACGGCGTCCACTTCTTCTTCCTCCTCCCGCTCCTCCTCCTCCGGGTCTGATACGTCTCCAACGTATCTACTTTTCCAAACACTTTTGCCCTTGTTTTGGACTCTAACTTGCATGATTTGAATGGAACTAACCTGGACTGACGTTGTTTTCAGCAGAACTGCCATGGTGTTGTTTTTCTGCAGAATAAAAAGTTCTCGGAATCGCCTGAAAATCAACGGAGAACTATTTCAGAAAATATAAAAAATATCTGCAAGAAGATCTGCACCGGGGGGCCCACACCCTGTCCTCGAGGGTGGGGGCGTGCCCCCCTTCCCAGGGCGCGCCCCCCTGCCTCGAGGGCCCCCCGATGCTCCACTGACGTATCCCCGGGTCCTATATATTCCGTTTCATGGAGGAAAAAATCAAGGAGAAAGAATTATTGCGTTTTACGAGACGGAGCCGCCGCCAAGCCCTAATCTCTCTCGGGAGGGCTGATCTGGAGTCCGTTCTGGGCTCCGAAGAGTGGATATCATCGCCATCATCATCATCAACCTTCCTCCATCACCAATTCCATGATTCTCACCGCCGTGTGTGAGTAATTCCATCGTAGGCTTGCTGGACGGTGATGGGTTGGATGGGATCTATCATGTAATCGAGTTAGTTTTGTTAGGGTTTGATCCCTAGTATCCACTATGCTCAGAGATTGATGTTGCTATGACTTTGCTATGCTTAATGCTTGTCACTAGAGCCTGAGTGCCATGATTTCAGATCTGAACCTATTATGTTTTCATGAATATATGTGTGTTCTTGATCCTATCTTGCAAGTCTATAGTCACCTACTATGTGTTATGATCCGGCAACCCCGAAGTGACAATAATCGGGACCACACCCGGTGATGACCGTAGTTTGTGGAGTTCATGTATTCACTATGTGTTAATGCTTTGGTCCGGTACTCTATTAAAAGGAGGCCTTAATATCCCTTAGTTTCCACTAGGACCCCACTGCCACGGGAGGGTAGGACAAAAGATGTCATGCAAGTTCTTTTCCATAAGCACGTATAACTATATTCGGAATACATGCCTACATTGCATTGATGAACTGGAGCTAGTTCTGTGTCACCCTAGGTTATAACTTCTACATGATGGATTGCATCCAACGTGATTTCCCATCACCGATCCAATTCCTACGAGCTTTACTTATATTGTTAGTCGCTTATTTACTTTTCCGTTGCTACTATCACAAAAACTACAAAAACACTATCTTTACTTTTATTGCTGCTACCGCCACTATCATATTACTTTGCTACTAAACTATCTTGTTGCAGATACTAAGTTTCTAGGTGTGGTTGAATTGACAACTCAGCTGCTAATACTTAATAGTATTCTTTGGCTCCCCTTGTGTCGAATCAACAAATTTGGGTTTAATACTTTACCCTCGAAAACTGTTGCGATCCCCTACACTTATGGGTTATCAAGACTATTTTCTGGCGCCGTTGTCGGGGAGCATAGCTCTATTCTTTAAGTCACTTGGGATTTCTATCCGTTTATCACTATGAAGAATTTGAAGGACTCAAAAACCAAGATCTTACCCTCAACTACGAGGGGAGGTAAGGAACTGTCATCTAGCTCTGCACTTGATTCTCCTTCTGTTATGAGTAAACTTGTGACACCTACTCCTGCTATTGAATCTGATATGTCGTATGTTCTTGATGATGCTACTTCTACTATGTATGATGAAACTACCTATATGCCTGATACTGTGCCACTAGGTGAATTTCTAGATGAACAAATTGCTAAGGTTAGGGAGAGTGCCAATATAGAAACTGATGATATTTATGAAAGTGATGATGAAACTACTCCCAATAGATATGAATTGCCTATTGTGCCTGAGGGTTATGTTATGGATGAAGAAACTTCTAGAGACTTTCTTGCTTGCAATGATAGATATGATCTTAAGAAGTTATTAGCTAAGCTGAAAGAAAAGTCCTTAAATGCTAGAATGAAACATGACCCTGCTTTTGCTACTTCACCTATATGTGTCATTGATAAGGATTATGAATTCTCTGTTGATCCTGAGTTAATTACTTTGGTTGAATCTGATCCTTTCCATGGCTATGAGTCTGAAACTGTTGTGGCACATCTTACCAAGTTAAATGATATAGCCACCCTGTTTACCAACGATGAAAAGATTCGCTATTACTATATCCTTAAGTTGTTTCCGTTCTCGTTAAAGGGTGATGCTAAGACTTGGTTTAATTCTCTTGATCCTGGTTGTGTGCGTAGTCCCCAGGATATTATGTATTGCTTTTCTGCTAAATATTTTCCCGCTCATAAGAAACAAGCTGCCTTACGGGAAATATATAACTTTGCTCAAATTGAAGAAGAGAGTCTCCCACAAGCTTGGGGGAGGCTTCTCCACTTACTTAATGCTTTGCCTGATCATCCTCTTGAGATGCATGATATACTTGATGTCTTTTATAATGGATTAACCGATGCTTCCAGAGACCACCTGGATAGTTGTGCTGGTTGTGTTTTCAGGGAAAGAACAGTTGAACAAGCTGAACTACTATTGAATAATATGCTAGCCAATGAAAATAATTGGACACTTCCCGAACCAGCCCCTAAGCAACTCCGAAGAAAAGAGGTGTTCTATTTCTCAGTCCTGAAGATATGCAAGAGGCAAAGCAATCTATGAAAGAAAAAGGTATTAAAGCTGAAGATGTTAAGAATTTACCGCCTATTGAAGAAATACATGGTCTTGATAACCCGACACAGGTAGTAAAGGTAAATTCTCTTTATAGATTTGATGAAGGTGATATTCCTTGTTATAAGTCTGCTAGCCAATGCTTAGATGAGTTTGACAATTTTATCGTGAAACAAGAAAACTTCAATGCTTATGTTGGTAGACAACTACAACACAATGCTTATATGATTGAACCCTTGAGTGATTATCTGTCTAGTGCTAAAGATGAACTGAAACTCATTAGTAAACATGCTTCTATGGTCACCACTCAAGTAGAACAAGTACTTAAGGCTCAGAATGATTTGCTCAATGAATTAAATAGTAAGAATAATGATAATGCTATTAGAGTTGTAACTAGAGGTGGTATAATGACTCAGGAACCTCTGTATCCTGAAGGCCACCCTAAGAGAATTGAGCAAGATTCTCAGAGAGCTAATTTAGATGCACTTAGTTCTTCTAAGAAGAAGAAAAATAAAAATGATAGGACTTTGCATGCTTCTAGTGAACCTGTAGCTCACCCACCTGAGAATCTCAATGATATATCTGTTTCTGATGCTGAGACACAATCTGGTAATGAACATGAATCTAGCGATAATATTAATAATGATGTTCATGATGATGCTCAACCTAGCAATGATAATGATGTAGAGATTGAACCTGCTGTTGATCTTGATAACCCACAATCAAAGAATCAACGTTATGATAAGAGAGACTTTGTTGCTAGGAAGCACGGTAGGAAAAGAGAACCATGGGTTCAGAAACCCATGCCTTTTCCTCTGAAACCATCCAAGAAAAAGGATGATGAGGATTTTGAGCGCTTTGCCGAAATGATTAGACCTATCTTTTTGCGTATGCGTTTGACTGATGTGCTTAAAACAAATCCTTATGCCAAGTATATGAAAGATATTAGTACCAACAAAAGGAAGATACCTGAAGTAGAAATCTCCACCATGCTTGCCAATTACACTTTTGAGGGTGGAATGCCTAAGAAATTAGGAGATCTAGGAGTACCTACTATACCTTGCTCTATTAAGATTAACTATGTTAGAACTGCTTTGTGTGATCTTGGAGCCGGTGTTAGTGTTATGCCTCTCTCTTTATATCGTCGACTTGACTTGAGTAAGTTGACACCTACTGAAATATCTTTGCAAATGGCTGATAAATCAACTGCTATACCTGTCGGTATTTGTGAGGATGTGGCTGTTGTAGTTGCAAATGTTACTATTCTAACGGACTTTGTTATACTTGATAGTTCCGAGGATGATAATATGTCTATTATTCTTGGAAGACCTTTTTTGAATACCGCAGGGGCTGTTATTGATTGCAACAAGGGCAATGTCACTTTTCATGTCAATGGTAATGAGCATACAGTACACTTTCCGAGGAAACAACCTCAGGTTTATAGTATCAATTATATTGGGAAAACTTCGACTATTACTATTGGAGGTTTTGAGTTTCCTATTCCTACTATCAAGAAGGCATATGACATACTTATTGTTGGGGACATACATATCCCCATTGAGGTAACATAGTGTTATTTGAAAATTCTCCGTTTTCATGTTACTCGGAAAGAGGTTATTAACAAGACTTGATCAACCTTGTTAATGGATTCCTTTTGATGAACATGGGATAGGTGAATCTAGATGGCACAAACCTTCTGTACCCTCCTTTTACTTTCTGTTAATTAGGTTAAATAAAAGAAAATTACCATTATCTGTCTGTTTCCATACTTATCCGTGCAATAAAAAAAATCCCGAAAATAAAAGTTCTCCAAATGCCATGAAAATGAAATATGATTTTTTCTAGAATATTTAAGAAAATATGGCACTGAACACACAGCGAGGGGAGCCAGCACGTGGCCTCGAGGGCACAGGGTGCGCCCCCTTTCACAGGGCGCGCCCCCGTGCCTCGAGGGCCCCACGTGGCCCCCCTCCACTTATCCTTTCATCCATGCTCTTCTTCTTCCTCTCAAAAAAATCCCCAACCAGCTCAAACCCGAGTTCTAGCTCATTTTGCTGCCATTTTTGATCTCCTTGCTCAAAGCACCATTCACCAAACTGATTGGGGAGATTGTTCCTTAGTATGTGACTCCTCCATTTGTCCAATTAGTTTTTGTTCTAGTGCTTTATTTGTTGCAAATTTGTGCTGCTGTGGTGACCTTGTTCTTGAGCCTGCATGTCAAAAATTATTGGTCCCAAGTAGTTCCAATGCATGATATAACTTCTAGGCACTTATAGGAGTTGTTGCTATCAATCTTGTTGAGTTTGGTTAACTTTTATTGTGAGTTACTAAAAATTTCAGAAAAGGAAATTTCAGAAAAGGAAAATGTTAAAAAGATTATTGAGGGGCTCTTCCAGTAAGATCTCAGAGGAGAAGAAGAAAGAAGAAAATAAGAAGCCCAAGAATCATCTTCCTCGCATGGCGGAAGTTTGACCGTGCGAATGGCCTTGTAATAATTTCATGATGTCCGCCGGTATTTACGAAGACTTTTATTGGATGACGAATAATGCAGGCCTCACCGACTTCCTCAACGACCAAAAAGAACAGTATCTCTTACTCACCAATATTTTCACGCAAAGTTTTCATTTTCATTCTAGGAAAACACCACCTACGGTGGAGTTTTGCTTATATGATGTGAGTAAGGAGATATCACTGTTAGACTTTTGTGAAATATGCAAAGTACCCTTTGAAGGTAGACTTGATGAACCACGTCATGAAGACGTCAAAGGGTTTATTGATATGATAGCCATAGGTGAAACTAGACAAGTTGCAGGGGCAAGAATCACTACTATACACTTCCCTGTTCTGCACTACTTTACTTTATTTGCTAGTAGGTGTTTAATTGGTCGCGGGAACAGTGGAAATCTCAGTGCCCTGATATTATCATTTTACGCCATGCTTTGTTTCGTGACACACCTTTTAGCTTGGGCGCCATCGTTGCCAAACGATTGAGTCTTAACCGCTCAAGATGGCATGTCTTTGGAGGCATCTTTGCTTCTCGCCTTGCTGATTATTTTAATATACCCATTAGGCATCATGAGAAGGAAGAAAAATTGCTTGCCCCTGTTTATCTAGACTACAAGAGCATGGTAGCTCATGACTTTATTATTAAAGACAAAAATATGCAGCTCCATTATAAATTGAGGTTTGATGAAATATACTGTGAAATTGTTACCTTGCATGCACCTTCTTTGTTTGATCTATCTACAGGGGTATTCCTCATCACCTCAGATGTCTTCTACAAGTACCAAGGCCAGGCACAAGCTTCAGAGCCTGAGCCAGAACCACCACTTGATCCTTCCCGTCAATCTATTTATGGGTGGGAGCTGGATGAGCTCGCCAACCAGTGGCATACTGAGGACACATCTCAGTACACTGGAGGGAGTGGCTTCGATCCGTGGCCATAGACCAACTTAGGCCAAAAGCCTAAGCTTAGGGGAGTACATGTTTCTCACCGACCTACATTCATGTTCACACTTATGCTAGTTGTCGGTACTCACACTCTTTCACTGTACCATCCATGCTTAGTTTAAATTTCGTTTCTTAGTCTTTTTCTTGTGTGCTAGAAAAACCCAGAAAAAAATATATTAGTTGTAGCTTCTAGCTAGTTTACTTTCTTTGCTTGTAGTAGTAACGAAAAATGAAAACCCAAAAAGATTTCCCGTTCTTCTTTTTGCTTGTTGGGAGCTTTCCCGTGTAAATAGTTTCTTTTCTTTTCCTTAGAGGTTAAGAGTAGAAGACCATGATTAAAATGCTTAGTGTCTCACATATGCTTTGTTGTTGATTTAACCTTGAGCCATATTACCTTGTCTTCTCTCTTGTATCAAATGCGTGCAGATTCCAGCTTAGTCCAATGCACGTGCATTATTATTATTTTCCACACCGTTCGGTCGTGCGAGTGAAAGGCAATAAGGATGATATATGATGAACTAATTGAGATGAGAAAAGCTGGTATGAACTCGACCTCTCTTGTTTTTGTAAATGTGATTGCTCGTCGTTCTTGATTCACCTTGTTATGAAAGAAACATGTTTGCAATGACAATTAGAGATCATAGCTACTTATGCCATGCTTAATTAGCTGAGAGTTTATAATGGTCTATCTTGCGTGCCAACATGATATTAAAATGGTTGTGATGTGGTATGATGGGTGGTATCCTCCTCTGAACGATTTAAGTGACTTGACTTGGCACATGTTTACGCATGTAGTTGAAACAAATCAACATAGCCTTCACGATATTTATGTTCATGGTGATTTATATACTACTCATGCTTGCATTCATGCTTGCATTCATTGTTGATTAATTTTAATGCATGTTCATGACCGTTGTTACTCTCTAGCTGGTCGTTTCCCAGTCTTTTTTTAGCCTTCACCTGTACTAAGCGGGAATACTGCTTGTGCATCCACTTCCATAAACCCCAAAGTTATTCCATATGAGTCCACCATACCTTCCTATATGCGGTATTTACCTACCGTTCCAAGTAAATTTGTATGTGCCAAACTCTAAACCTTCAAATGAAATTCTGTTTTGTATACTCGAACAACTCATGTATCAACTAGGGCTGTCTATATCTTCCATGCTAGGTGGGTTATTCTCACGATGAGTGGACTCCGCTCATCATTCATGAGAAAATGGCTGGTAACCGGGATGCCCAGTCCCATGCTCTAAATCATAATAATTAAACAATACCCCCCCCCCAGGGCCGTTGCTTGTTTGGATGGTAACCCGTGGATTCGGCTGACCGTGGAGTGTGCTTGTTGGTGGTTGGGGGAGTATAAACTTTACCATTCTGTTTGGGAACCGCCTATAATGTGCGTAGCATGGGAGATATACCGCCCAAAATGTTATTCAATCTCTATTTAAAAATCGAGCTCTGGCACCTCTACAAATCCCTGCTTCCCTCTGCGAAGGGCCTATCTATTTACTTTTATGCAGAGTCATCATCCTCTTATCAAAGAGCACCAGTAGGAGAGCATCTCTGTCATTGCATGTATTACTATTAATTTGCATTGAGTATGATCATGACTGGATCTCTTTTACCATGAATTACAATGTTTAGTCAGTCCTTGATCTTTAAAGGTGCTCTGCATTCATGTTTTGCGGTCTCAGAAAGGGCTAGCGAGATACCACCCTGTTATATCATATCATGATTGTTTTGAGAAGTGTTGTCATCCGAGGTTTATTATTATTGCTCGCTAGTTGATTATGTCATTGACGTGAGTAGTCTTGAGACCTGAAAGTTATTGTGAATGTGGTTAGTTCATGATCTTGTTGAAAACATGAATGCTAGCTTACATATTTACACCAACAAGAGCAAACAGAGTTTGTCAAAGTTTTTCTTTATCACTTTCAGTTTATCAACTGAATTGCTTGAGGACAAGCAAAGGTTTAAGCTTGGGGGAGTTGATACGTCTCCAACGTATCTACTTTTCCAAATACTGTTGCCCTTGTTTTGGACTCTAACTTGCATGATTTGAATGGAACTAACCCGGACTGACGCTGTTTTCAGCAGAACTGCCATGGTGTTGTTTTTGTGCAGAATAAAAAGTTCTCGGAATCGCCTGAAAATCAACGGATAATTATTTTAGAAAATATAAAAAATATCTGCAAGAAGATCTGCACCGGGGGGCCCACACCCTGTCCTCGAGAGTGGGGGCGCGCCCCCTGCCTCGAGGGCCCCCTGATGCTCCACTGACGTATCCCCAGGTCCTATATATTCCGTTTCGTGGAGGAAAAAATCAAGGAGAAAGAATTATCGCGTTTTACGAGATGGAGCCGCCGCCAAGCCATAATCTCTCTCGGGAGGGCTGATCTGGAGTCCGTTTGGGGCTTCGGAGAGTGGATATCGTCGCCATCGTCATCATCAACCTTCCTCCATCACCAATTCCTTGATGCTCACCGCCATGTGTGAGTAATTCCATCGTAGGCTTGCTGGACGGTGATGGGTTGGATGGGATCTATCATGTAATCGAGTTAGTTTTGTTAGGGTTTGATCCCTAGTATCCACTATGTTATGAGATTGATGTTGTTATGACTTTGCTATGCTTAATGCTTGTCACTAGGGCCCGAGTGCCATGATTTCAGATATGAAACTATTATGTTTTCATGAATATATGTGTGTTCTTGATCCTATCTTGCAAGTCTATAGTCACCTACTATGTGTTATGATCCGGCAACCCCGAAGTGACAATAATCGGGACCACTCCCGGTGATGACCGTAGTTTGAGGAGTTCATGTATTCACTATGTGTTAACGCTTTGGTCCAGTACTCCATTAAAAGGAGGCCTTAATATCCCTTAGTTTCCACTAGGACCTCGCTGCCACGGGAGGGTAGGACAAAAGATGTCATGCAAGTTCTTTTCCATAAGCACGTATGACTATATTCGGAATACATGCCTACATTGCATTGATGAACTGGAGCTAGTTCTGTGTCACCCTAGGTTATAACTTCTACATGATGAATTGCATCCAACGTAATTTCCCATCATCGATCCAATGCCTACGAGCTTTACCTATATTGTTAGTCGCTTATTTACTTTTCTGTTGCTACTATCACAAAAACTACAAAAACACTATCTTTACTTTTATTGTTGCTACCGCCTCTATCATATTACTTTGCTACTAAACTATCTTGCTGCAGATACTAAGTTTCCAGGTGTGGTTGAATTGACAACTCAACTGCTACTACTTAAGAGTATTCTTTGGCTCCCCTTGTGTCGAATCAACAAATTTGGGTTTAATACTTTACCCTCGAAAACTGTTGCGATCCCCTACACTTGTGGGTTATCAGGGTCACCGGCGCTATTCAGCGTCAAGGCCGAGCCCACGGAGACGCCGCTCGGCCGGCGCACCCGCAACAACGGCATCGTCATCAACGAGGGTGGGTGCGCTTCCTCCTCGACTCATCCCCGCTTCGTCAAGCCGAAGACAGACCTGGGGCTCGCCGCCGTGAAGCCGGAGCCAGGGCACGTCGCCATCGTGAAGCCGGAGCCGGGGCTCGCCTCCGTGAAGACAGAGCTGGGGCTCACCGTCGTAAAGACAAAGCCCGGGCTCCCCGATGAGGCGGCCTTGATGTGGGCGCGCAAAGACTGGGCATGGACGGAGCTAGAGCGCTAGCGCCGCACCCTAGAGCAGATCGCCGCTCGGCCTCGTGGCTGCGACGAGGGGGGCGTCGTCGTTCTCAACGACGATGACGCATCGCCACCGGTCCACCAGGGCGACCTCGGGCAGGGGTCCAACAGGGACGGCCACGTGAAGGAGGAGAAGGACGACAACGACAACGGCGATGGCGACGACGACGACGACTTCGCTACGCTCAACGCGTTCTTCGACATGTAGTTGCAATTTTTTTAAGTATTTCGCTTTGCTATGTAAAAAACTAGTTATGCCTAAGTAAAATGTTATGTTCGCTAAATTTTAGCCTAACCTTAGTCGAATTTCTTCTGAAAAAATAGTTTGAAACACCTTCTAGGGGCGACCCTGCGGCTGGCGGCTAGGAACCCAAAACCCCCACGCCGATTTTAGCGCCGGTTCGCCCCCAGACGACGATTTTAAGAGCTCTCTAGAGGGCCAACGGCTCGAGATGCTCTAAGAGCAACTCCAATGGCGTGACCCATTTCGTCCGCCGCCGTCCGTTTGGGTCGGCGCGGACAGAAAAGGCGGCCCAACACGCCGACCCAAACGGACGCGCATCCGCTTTTCGTCCGCGGGCGACCAATTCCTGGCCCATTTTTGCGCCGGGTTTGCGTTGGCGCGGACACGCGACGGGCGCGCGCGCTCGCCTTCTCCTCTCCCCAGGCCCGCTGGTCGGTGGCACATTGGCCTTCCCTCTCACCCCCAACCAACAGCAACCCTCGCCCGCCTCCTTCTCCGTCGCCGCCCATTTTTGCCGGCGACTCAGCCAGCTGCCGTCGCCCCCACATCCGCCCAGCAACGCCGCTCACCCCCCGTCGTCCGCCACCGCCGTTTTGCCGCCTGGGAGCAAACTGCTTCCCACCGCCGCTCCCCCCACCGCACAGCCGCCCGCGCATAAGAAGCCGCCTCGTTCGACCGGCAAACTCGTCGGACGCCGGATCACTCGTTGGACGCTGGCATGACAGCTAGCTGGTCCGTACGTGCCGTGACTCCCCTCGTCGGCCGTCTCCTTCTTCGACATCCGCAAGTTGTTCGACAGTTTGCCGAGGTACGAAATGGACTCCGCCGACAAGTTCTTTTTCCACAATTTCCTTTGCGACTCCGACGATTCGTCGTCCGACGAGGAGGAGGAGATATTGACTGCTGTGTTGGTCTAGCACCACCTCGACAGCCAGCGGCCGTTGTTCCGCGGCTCCATTCCGGGCCACCTTCCGGCGTTGAATCGCAACCGAGAGAGCGGGCATTTCCTTCAATGGAAAGACTACTTTGATACAACAAACCCGTCGTTCAAACATCAAAAATTCCACCGTCGTTTCCGTATGAGTAGGCATGTTTTCAACCGTATTAGAGAGGGGGTGATCGGCTATGATAACTATTTCGAGTGCAAAGAGGATGCCGTCGGCAAGATTGGTTTCTCCTCTTATCAGAAATGCACTGCCGCCATCCGAATGCTTGCATACAGAGTGCCCGATGATCTAATTGACGAGTACGTCCGTATGAGCGAGTCTACATGCCTAGAGTCCCTGTATAAGTTCTGCAAGGCTGTTATTGCTGTGTTTGGCCCTGAGTACTTGAGAGAGCCGGCAACTGAAGATACAGCTCGTTTGTTGGCGATGAATGCCAGAAGGGGCTTCCCAGTGATGCTTGGCAGCATAGATTGCATGCACTGGGAGTGGAAGAACTGTCCTTCTGCATGGCAAGGGCAGTACAAGGGCCATGTCAGAGCTTGCACTGTCATACTAGAGGCCGTGGCGTCTCAAGATCTCTGGATCTGACACTCTTTTTTTGGCATGGCTGGATCACACAATGATATCAACGTGCTTCAGCGCTCAGTGTTTGCAGGCTTGACGAAGGCAACAACCCACCGGTGAATTTTACTGTCAACGGCCACAACTACGACAAAGGGTACTACCTGGGTGACGGTATCTATCCTTAGTGGACCACTATTGTCAAGACAATACCCAACCCCGTCGAAGAGAAGAGGAAAAGATTTGCCCAAGAGCAAGCGAGTGCTATGAAGGATGTCAAGCGTGCCTTTGGTGTTTTGCAATCTTGATGGAGCATCGTTCGGTATCCTGCTAGTACCTGGAGCACGCAGAAACTGTGGGAGGTGATGACTGCTTGTGTGATCATGCACAATATGATCGTAGAAGACGAGCGCCCAGAACGTTTGTACGATCAAGGCTTTCAGTTTCAGGGTGAGAATGTTGTGCCTGAGCATGGAGTAGCAGCAACGTTTGAACAGTTCAAGTAATTTCATGAAGACATGCGTGATTGGGAAACTCATGTGCAGCTACAAAATGATTTGATTGAGTATATGTTTTTTTAGAAAAGGAGGATGACCCCCGGCCTCTGCATCTGGACGATGCATACGGCCATTTTATTGATTATTCTCACAAAACCTTACAAAGTCATACAACAGTAAGACTAAAGCCGCCGTCTAAGCAACAAAGTGTCACTACACTTATCCAGTTGATGAAGGGGCGCAGATGGCCTGGGCCTAATACCAAACAGACATCGCAGCCAAGCCTAACATCTAAGACCTGAGACCCAGCCTAGCCACTTGCCGGGTCTGGGGCACACACTGGTCCGGCGTGCTCTCAGAGGCCGCCACCGCCAACTGCCACCGCTCCGTCTTCAGAACTGTACCGATGCATCAACCTTGCTCGGTCCAACTATCGTCGACGCCACCACGGCGCCCAACGGCACCTCTTCCCTGCACGCAAACAGCTGAACACGTCGCGGTCGCCACTGATACACCGCAGCGCCATGCTGCCAAGTACCACCAGCCGACACAGCTTGAAGTCCTAGGAGGATCTGTCGTGCGTAGCACCTGCCGACCAGGCATGACAAAGCGTAGCACCTGTCGGTCAGGCATGACTTGACATCTCCACCCAAGCTCCGTGCAAGACGCAGCCGCTCCACCTCCTGCCTCTGACTTCCAGCGCTGCTCCACAAACGATGCTTCCAAGAGAGAAACGACACCGCAGTGCCGCCATCGTCCAATCTGGAACACCAGATCCTAGAGTTTCCCCCGGAGCAGCACGACTGGGTCGACAGTAGTTACACGACGATGCCTTCATCAAGGTAACGGCGTTGAACGCCGCCATCGCCTGCCGTCGGCTCGGTTTTCACCGGCAACCATGTCTCCCCAACACGCAGCCGGGACAAGATGATGGATCTCGAGATCCGATCACCAAGCTTCTGGCCGGCCACCGCCGACGAAGAAGATGACCACCACCACTGGCTACACCGGCCAGAATAGATCTGCCATAGGTGCCGCCCAACAGTCCACCAGGCCCTCGACGCCGCCGCCGATCTAAAGCCAGATGACATGCCGCCGAAGACCGCATCGCGCCGCCGTCCGATCCAGGCCAGCCGCTGCAGCAGCCGCCCATGGCCCGAGGCAGGGCCGACCGCCGCCGCCGTCGAAGCCAACGCCGTCGCTTCTAGATCGGCCGCACCTCCACGCATGTTGGGGCCCCGCCACCCCTGAGAGCGGGAGGGAGGAAGAGCCCCCGCCACCGCCGTCGGCCTCCGGGCGCAAGCCGGCGGCGTCCTCCGGCGGCGGCGGGAGGAGTGGAGGATATTCGTTTGCAAAATCATGTGAAATATTTTTATTTGTATACGACTTGTAAAATTATACTCCCTCTGTTCACTTTTATAAATTCCTGAAGAGATTTCAGACAATATGTAAAGCAATTCATTTTCTTATGTCTGAAACGACTTATAAAAGTGAACGGAGGGAGTACTATTTTTATTTGTATCGGTAATACTATTTTTTAAACAATATGTTTGAATGCAAATCAATGTAATATTGGGCGGCCAGCCGACCAAGCCGGCAGATATGGGTCGGCGCGTTGGGCGCGTTGCCGACCCAAATCTAAAAAAGGGCGGACGCCGAGCGAACAGACCACCAAACGAACAAAAAAACGGTCGAAATCGCCGTTCGTTTGGATCGTCCCATTGAAGTTGCTCTAAGCTCAAAGTGAACAAAATCTTTCCAAGTGATGTGCGTGTAGCCGGCGAAGACGCCTTTTGGTGTATGTGTGAATGTATGAGCAGTGGCGTAGCCAGGGGGTGGACAGGGTGGTCCATGGACCACCCTGAATTTTTTCCCATAGCCAATATATAAGGTAGAAGAAAAGGAATTTTTGAAAAAGACATGAAATTACATGAATTTTTTCATTGTTGGACCACCCTGGCTCACCAAGCTAGCTACGCCACTGTGTATGAGCATCTTTGTCTTTTTTTGTCTGTACTAGCAAAAGAGCCCGTGCGTTGCAACGGGATAGAAAAAAACACACGTTCTTAACCCAATAACCACGACTCGAGACCCTGGTAGGTAGATGTTCTTTATTTTAAAATGGCATCACATTTGTGTTCCCGATAGTGGTCTCAAACGTATTTGAATATGGTCAGTCCTAAGGCGTCTCTCTCTCACACACACGTACGCGCGCTCGCACGCACACAATCGCTCAGAATAAGATGAGAAAAATGTTATTTTTTCCCGTGAGGTTTTTCAGAGTTGTGCGTGCGTGGTTATCAATATTTTTTTCCTCTCAATCTGGTTTTAATGTGTGTTTATTTGCAATTTGGATCGCCACCGGTGCGAAAGAAAAACGGACCGTGCACTATAGATTAAGTTTGCACCCAAATTAATAGTTTAGAAATATTTAACAGCTAAAAGTAACAGTTTATTTGGATTCTACACATTTTTCTAATCAAATTTCATATATAATATGTTAAAATCGGAGTTACGGTTTAAAAGATAAGGATATTTTTGTTTTACATAAACTGCAGATTAATTAACCAAAATGTTAGGGGTTTTTCTGTTAAAACACAAAAAAACGATTCGGCTGACTTAAGTATGGATGGCGGGTTGATTACATGAAACCTGAGGGGTTTTTATGCGAAAATGCCAAAAAACGGTTCGGTATGACTTAAACGTGTAGTGCGGGTTAATTTACAGAAAACAGAGGGGCTTTTCTGCAAAGTGGCATGACGGACGGGCTGAAACCCTATTTTCTTTATTATTAGGTAAAGATATACTGGGTTAAAAAAACAGACAAAAAGGTTCGTGAGCATTATATTTGCTTCGACAACGTGATAGCGGCGGCCTACGCGCGGGGGGGTTAAAGCAGGGTTTTTGGCGTCTAGCCTCTCCCCGTTGTCGCCCCCTCTCTCCCCACTGAGCCTCCTCTCCTCCCCGCCTTCCGCGCCGCCTCGCCCCGCCGCGAGATGCGGAGCCTCGCCGTCGCGAGCCCCGTCCCGCCAGCCGCCGCCCATCGGCGGAGGCTCCGGCCATCCGCCTCCGGCAGGTTCGGGACCTCTCATCATTTCCCTGGCCGCTAGCGTCGATAGGATCCTCTGTTGGCACAACAAGCTCCGACGGCGCGGTCCCCGATTCGACCACGTCGAGTGCTGGCAGCGATCTTATACGCTGATAATGTATTAACCGTGGGCGCGATTTTCCTGGGTTTCATTCGGGGGGATGTTGTTTAGATTTTTGCCTACTAAACGGGGCTTCCGTGTTTGGTAATTTGACGATGCGCAGACATCAGGAATCTGTGCTATCTACGGTGTGGACAGACTTGCTTGATTTTCTTGAACAGAAATGGACAGCTTATAAGCTTGTCAAAGATATTACTTCCTCTGTTTTCGTAGTCAAACTGTTTTAACACTGACCACCACTGTACGAAAAATTATTATAACTTATATTGGTTTGATGAAAATAGCATTATTAGTTTTGTCAGGAGTAATATTTTCATAGTACCTATTTTAAATAATAATTTGTTTACTAACATACACATATAAAAAGTAACAGTCAAAGAAAACTGTTGATAATGGCACACATGTTTATAATTTCATCTACTCCCTCCGTTCCATATTAGTCATCGCTGATTTAGTACAAAGTTATGCTAAATCAGCGACGACTAATATGGAACGGAGGGAGTATCTCCAAATGTCGGGAGTAATGATCTACCATGGGAACCTGCTCTGGAAGGGTGTATCAATAGTCAAGTCAATCTGAGATGCGATTAGTGCGCATCATACTAGTATGAACACGACAACCTGTGTATTCCCATTCTCTTACGCACGGTGTAACAATAGTTGCTAGGAGTTAACCTTGACGTAGGATGTTTTTATCTTTGAAGCAAGGACTGGAAGTATGAAATGGACAGTTCATTTTGGCTGGAGTTTTCAACCAGAATGTGAAGTAACGAACATCGATCTATGGATCAAGAAATGGGCATGTCATATCATTTTCATCTTGACGAGTCACAGTTTGAAACTTGTGCTCCATATACAAGTCAACTTCAATTATAAAATAAATGGATTACTAATGATACATTCCATCAATAACATGATTGTGAACTTTCAGTGGAGATAAGTTGGTTAATGCCATTTTTTTTTGCCAAGTTGTATCTTCTTAGATTGGACATTCTGCACCGCTGTCACTGTTTGTTTTATTTGGAAGTTTTTACTGCCGCTCTTTCAGTCTATCTCATCTCACACTAACGTTATACTGCTTGATAAATCTTCAGGGAAGTAGTTTCACAATGTTTGAAGTGTGAGATAAATCAGGACCGACCTACGGGAGCTCTAAGGTAGTGTTTTGTGCAATGAATGTTGTTGTGACTTAATTAATTTCCTTTCAACTAGAAATGATTTGGCCTATATTTATCCAGTATCTAAATTCTGAACGCACAACGACGATGCTGTCATTTGACCATTTCAATTGCTCCACCTGGCATTTCAAGCCCAAGTTGCATTCTCAATGTTCTATTTCTGATCTTCTCAAAGTCGTCGACTACATTGTTCCTAAAAAATATTCTCAACCTTTCCGGAGTAATTAACTTCGGAACTCTTTTGCTATGCCCCTATCTGCATCAAGTTTAACCATGAAGATGTTGTACTTCTTCACTAATTCTACTTTGATGTCAGTTATGCCTCGCCAAATTTCAGCTAATATCCCATATTTGTTCACTATCCTGTTCAGGATAGGTCACTCTCAAGGAAATTTGCCAAGACATGGTTCGAAGAATCTGCTCACACCAGCTGCTGGTAATTTGCCTTCCATCAGGCCATTATTTTTATTGTTCAAGAACACTAATTAGCGCTACCCATACCTTTTGCAACAGAAGTTTGTTAACCAACTTGATGTATCAAAAAATCTTTTAAATCTTCAACTCTATCCACTAACACTTTCTTGAACACTATAAGTTGGTCTGCATTTTGATATATCCAGACCTGGTCAAAGGCTTGGCTATGGGCTGGGCCAAGTTTGGGCTGCCTCAAATGCTTGGTCTGAGCCCAACCTGACTTGAGAACAAAATCCAAACAAGTAGTGTTTTCTACTTTACCCTACTTTTATTCAATAAAAATATTAGTTTATACCATTCTAATGATAAAAAAGAAGGCAATTATATTTTAAAATAGAATATGAATTTAGTTGCTTACTGGTCCGTAGGCTCAGTTCCTGCCCTCATTTTCAAACCCAGCCTGGTCACAGGCCCATGAACAGGTTTGGTACTGTCCTTCTCAATAACATCGCTACAAGGGAAAGCTTCAATCTTGTAGCATCAACTTATTCTGGGATATCCAGGGGCAGAACCAGATTAATATATCCAGGAGGGCCAATTTATAACATTGGGTCCGAATAGGAGGCTCTCATTAGCATCTCCTAGTTCTTGGGGACATCT
This sequence comes from Secale cereale, assembly GCA_902687465.1. Classification (NCBI taxonomy): domain Eukaryota; kingdom Viridiplantae; phylum Streptophyta; class Magnoliopsida; order Poales; family Poaceae; genus Secale; species Secale cereale. Next base: position 429,473,439 of record LR738713.1, on the reverse strand, counting down.
AATTTTGTCCATTGTTAAGAAAGGCACACCTAGGTGTCCGCTTAAGCATGCCTAGGTGACAGGCGACAGCAGAACGCCTAGTGCTTAATCGTGCTAGGTGTGCGCTTATGTGAGATATACACTATGAAGAGGCATCTCCATAAGAGTGGCTAAGTTTTGAGTTTTGACGTTATCTCGCCAAGCCTATCACAACCCTCCTCCTTTTCCTGGACTTGGGGCCGGCTACCTTGAGACAATATAGGCAACATAGGCGCTATGAAGAGGCAAAATTAGGGAGTTACGCTTAGCGCTTTTTGACCTTGCTTTTGCGGTTCTTCTATTTCTATTTTTCATCTTAAGTTTCAATTTCATATGCTCTGCTTGGTGTTATATTTTAGGTGTACATACAGTTTAAACCTTTCTATCAACCAGACATGTACGTTGTAACCATCTAAGATTTGCTGTTTACTGCAGCAGCCATTTCAGTTGAACAAGTTGAAGTCAGTACTTATCTTCCAAAAGGTGATATGTGGTCTGTGCACAAGTTTGGTGGCACTTGCATGGGAACACCTCAGAGAATTCAGAATGTTGCTGATGTAGTTCTTGGTGACTCTTCCGAGAGGAAGTTGATAATTGTCTCTGCAATGTCCAAAGTTACTGACATGATGTACAGTCTCGTGCATAAGGCTCAGTCAAGGGATGATTCTTACATAGAAGAATTGGATAAAGTTTTTAAGAAGCATATGGCTGCAGCGAAAGATCTTCTTGATGGAGAAAACCTTGCAAGATTTTTGTCTCAGTTGCATTCGGACATCAGTAATCTGAGAGCAATGCTCCGTGCTATTTATATAGGTTTGAGATATTAATTCCTCATAATTCATGGTATTTTGTTTTGGAGTGGCTAGTCTTGATTGATTGTTAGGTCCCTCAAAAAAATGTTTTTTGTATAGCACCCCTCGAAGTATCCTCTTTCTCAGATTGTTGGATTCTTTTTTTTATTGCTATTGCTGTTATGGGGGAGATCGTTGATGTCTGCCAGATCCTGAGTTTTTCATGCTTTAAATTTATATCGGAAGCACCATTGTCTTGTTTGAATATATTTCATGTAAAAGTTTATATTTGCTTTGGTATGTATTTGTTTGAGTGGTCATAATTTGTCCACCGCTTCTCCTACTCCCCACTACCCCTTTCCATACATGTGCTTCTGGTCACTTGAGGTATGACAGAAACTAGTTGGGGAACAGCCTTTACATGTGGTTTACTGTCAGCTAGGGTACACATGTGCTGATTAGCATGTTCACTTCTAATTTTCATCTAATTTTCTTTTATTTCAGAAAGACATAGAATCTTGCTTTACATCATTTTTCACTTCATCAGTTACAACTTCTCTTGGAGCACATCCTTGACCAATGACTAGTATTTTGTTATGTCCATCTTTCATCTTACTAATGTACTAATGGTTGACTTACCTGCTGCCATTTAGTAAATAGGCAATAATGTGAGAGTCGTAATCTTTTTAGATGTGTAACATCTTGGTTCTATTTGTGTATACTTGCAGCTGGACATGCAACAGAATCTTTCTCTGAATTCGTTGTTGGGCATGGGGAGTTGTGGTCATCTCAGATGCTATCGTATGCTGTACAGAAGGTACACATGAAAAGTGCTTATAAAGTTCTGATATTATACAACTTATTAATGCATAAATGCTGCAGCAAATTTATGCACTTCAACACATGCTGCTTGCCTGCTTCAACATCCTATAATTGGCAAATTTCTCAGTTTTTTCTATGCTATTTGAAGTTGCACTTTCTTATGTGACTCGTTAACTAAACCATAACTACACAATAACATTTGTACTACATTAATAGTCCCACACTGTCACAAGCTGAATTAATAATACACCTAGGAAAACGGAAGGTAAGCATCAATGGCGAGAGCATAGGAGCTTCAAGTTTTGCAGGGCTGTTCTGCAAGATCTTTTTAATTAAGTAGCGCAATGCCCGTGCGTTGCTACGAAGCCATAAAAAAGGATGAGGAATAACCACTGGCTTAGGAGATAAAAAAAGATCATGATTAAAAAGAGATAAAAAAAGATCATGTTGCAGTAGTTGAAGAATCTTAAGCGGACCATAGTAGGTCCTTTGCAAGATCTATTGCGAGATAACATTTGAATTTTGAAACATAGGAGAATGGGCATGAGTAAGTTGAATGTACAAGATCATGGATTAGGCAGGAGGACAATGTCTATCGCCGTGTTGAAATTGTGATTTGTTCACTCTCTTCTACTATGATATAGAACTGGAGGAATTGGCTGGGAAGAGAAACTAAAATCAAGACCCTGATTTTGAATTGGAGTGCATACTTACATTTAAAATTTGTGTTTCTACAACTGTTATTCTCACATTAGGGTAGCAGTGTATTTGTTTATCTGGGATAGGTGTGACACCAAGTAAAATTAACATTTGTTTATTTTTGTCTCTTGGAAGGTTGCTAGTCCCACATGTCGGTAGAAGTACATTTGTGTATTTGCGTGGTCCCACATGTGAACTCACCACCAATTCCAACTTCTGTAATTAGGAAGGATTTTTAGGGGCTTTTATGACCTGTGACTTTGTGAGCTTTCAACGCTATGTGATGTTGTAGTTTAGCCCTTATCCTAAAGTACCTTAGAGGATGTGCATCCACCACCATATCCTGCTGTTGTTCGGTACTGAGATGATGCAAAAACATTGTGGCTAAACTCAATTACAGGAGCAGTGGCTCATGATACTGCTTTCTCCTAGTGACAAAGTTTATGTATTACTTTCCCTTCATCTTCTTTCATAATCTAGATATTTTGACCTAGTGTTAACCATTCTGAACAAACTGACCTTTACTCTCTGATCTAACTTATGCAGTCTGGAGCATCTTGTAGTTGGATGGATACAAGAGAAGTTCTAGTTGTAAAACCTAGTGGTCCTGACATGGTAGATCCTGATTATGTGGAATCTGAAAAGCGACTCCAGAAATGGTTTTCACGCCAACCTGCTGAGATAATAGTTGCTACTGGCTTTATCGCGAGTACAGCTGAAAACATCCCTACTACTCTGAAAAGGGATGGAAGCGATTTCTCAGCAGCAATAATTGGTTCTCTTGTTAGGGCACGCCAGGTCACAATCTGGACCGATGTTGATGGGGTATTTAGTGCCGATCCTAGAAAAGGTTTGTAAAACATGGGTATTGTGCTTTTGAACTAAATATTTTCTGTTTTATTCATTCAACTTGCTGTGTTGAACATACACACACATAATATTTTGGGAGAGTATCTAGTGCATGGAAATCTTGTATGCACAAAGGAATTAAGAATGTATCTGATTGACAATCATCTGATTAATGCAGTCAGTGAGGCTGTGATCTTAAGCACATTATCATATCAGGAGGCCTGGGAAATGGTAATTTCTCTATTCTTGAACACGTGCACACATTACTATTTTTCAGCTTTTACTTTTGTTGAGCATGGCGACATAACAGTTGGTGGGAAGCTGCATGATATGCAGCAGGGGCTCTTCCAGAAAAAGAATGCTTGCCACTTTTAAAGTCTTTTGGTTGAGCTGGAGTTGCTTGTTGGGCATGAGAACCTAGCAATAGTTGGATCGCTGTGCACTAAATTCATTCATTTCTTGCAACACCAAACTTCATTGCTAACTTGGATCTGTTCTTTGCAGTCATACTTTGGGGCAAATGTGTTGCATCCCCGTACCATTATACCTGTGATGAAAGACGATATTCCCATTGTCATTAGGAACATGTTCAACCTCTCTGCCCCTGGAACTGTGATTTGCAAGCAGCCTGCTAACGAAGATGCTGATTTGGATGCTTGTGTCAAATCATTTGCTACTATAGATAAATTGGCCCTTGTTAACGTTGAAGGGTAAGTTGGTAAATTTTGTTCTTGAACCTGTAAGTTGTAATTTGAATAATCTTGTTATGATTTTTAATCTCTGTGATACAGTACATTCATGATCTTCGTTAGCTTCAAAAGACGGTGCCTGTGTTTTGTGTTTATGTTGAGTCCCAGTTTATCGTAGATTTTTCAATTCTAATTACTGTTTGGTGCTGACTTAGCAAGCTGAACTCATAACATAATAGAGCTATTGACATGCAAGCAGATGTTATGACTTTGTATTATAATGGTTTCTTCTATTTTATTAATGATCTCCATATCTTTCTTGCAGAACTGGAATGGCTGGTGTTCCAGGTACATCAAGTGCCATATTTAGTGCTGTAAAAGAGGTCGGAGCTAATGTTATCATGATATCTCAGGTAGTTCATGTCTTTCAGTCTTTTGTATCTCCATAATCCATATGATTCATTTAGGTTCTTCCTCACTCTAAGATATGTGCAGGCTAGCAGTGAACACTCGATATGCTTTGCTGTTCCAGAAAAGGAAGTTGCAGCAGTCTCTGCAGCCTTGCATGTTAGGTTTCGTGAGGCATTAGCAGCAGGAAGGCTCTCTAAGGTGATTCTTGTCTTTGAAAAACATGACCTTTATATAAATCCTACCAATGTTTCTCTAATATAGATGTATCAAACTTAAATAGTCTACTTTTCAACACTAAATTTGTTTATTCACTTTTCAACCCTGAACTATCAAGTCTTTGAATTGAACCACTTGAACTATTGAAGTAGTCTGCTTTTCACCCTCAGGTTGTTTCATAATTGGTTTGGGTGATATGGACGCCACATGTCCTCACGTCACTTGCTTGCCGCTTCACATAACAAAAACAAACAATCTAAAACAGACTATACCATTTGGGAAAAGCAGGTATACAGAAATTTAGGGTGTGTACAATGGTGCTATCTTAGGAGTGCCACATAGGATAAATGCTGAGGTGGATGAGAGAGAAACAAGAAGAAAAGGCTTGCCTTCTCTTAATTAAGAGATGATCTCTTAGCACGATTTCTCTCACCACATATTTAGGTATATGTAGTTACTAAAGATAAGACTAAGATATAACCCATTGTACATGCCTTATCTAAATTACATGGCGATGTTCAGATAAGACTGCCTTATCCACCACTGTACATGCCCTTACTAGAAATGGAAGAACAATGTAGACATCAATATAGAAAAAAAACCTGGTGACATGGAAGTGAGGTGGCAAGTGGCATCCACATCAGCTAAAACTACTTGCCAAACCACGTGAGGGCGAAAAGTGGACTGTTCCAATAGTTCAAGGTGGAAAAATAAACTTCTGCAAGAGTTCAAGGTTGGAAATGGGCTTTTTTTTCTTATACTCTATATGGACAAACATGGCTAGATGAATAGGCATGTAGAAGCACATCAAGAAAATCAAACTTGGCATAGCATCACCATCTCAACGATATGTTAACAACTTTGAAAGTATTTTTCCTGTCATTTTTGTGTGATTATTTGTTGCATTGTCTTCATCAAAACAAACATAATACTACCTCTGTACCAAAATATAAGACATTTTTGTAGGCTAAACTAGCCTACAAAAACGTCCTATATTTTGATACGGAGGGAGTAATTTGGAAATTATCATGTTGTAGTCTTTGTCAATGTTTTGCTAAAGAAACTATTGTTGTCATGCAAATGTGTAGCAAAGTATTTATTGTGTTAGTCCAGACAAATTCATGTGCTGTACACGATTCTTTTCAGGTTGAAGTCATTCATGGTTGCAGCATTCTTGCTGCTGTTGGCCTGAGAATGGCAAGTACTCCTGGAGTCAGTGCGATCCTTTTTGATGCGCTAGCAAAGGTGCTTGCAGTTTGGGTTGGTAAAATTGGGATTTCCGTTTATACTGGATTCATTTACCCTGTAACCATTGGCGCAGGCAAACATTAATGTACGAGCAATAGCTCAAGGTTGCAGCGAGTACAATATTACTGTTGTATTGAAGCAAGAAGACTGTGTCAGGGCTCTAAGAGCTGCTCACTCAAGGTTCTTCCTCTCAAAAACCACACTTGCTATTGGGGTCATTGGACCTGGTTTGATTGGGGCAACACTGCTCAACCAGCTCAGGGACCAGGTATCTTGAGTCTGACACCCATATTATGTACTGAACAATATTCATTTGTTTCAATTTATCATGGAGTTGTGACATCTCATGCCAACGATTATAAAATTTATATCCACAAAAAGGGAGAGATTTGACATCTCATGCCTAGGATTTAAAACAATGCTGTCAGTTTGATTTGTTCAAAAATCCTGATAAATACTTGGTTTGAAATAATAAAGTGGTCATTTGTGTCATGTTGTGGTATTTTGTTGTTCTAGCACTTATGATGTCAGCTGTACCGATGAGTATGCATAAAGAAGACAATAAATAACCGCCGGTCGTTAATGATGAGCAGTAGTTCATCGCTGGCGTTTCATCTAGTTGCCCGACCAGATTGGAAGGAAAACGCTAAGATCTTCCTATGATCCTATCTAATATGGGCAAACTATGCATGAGAATAACATATTATAATCGTTTCATTTTATGTTCTACATGACCGGAACTTTAGTGTAAGCCATCTACAAAGTCTACATGGAAAATGAAGTGTTGGGCTTGACCTGACAACGGAACAATTTGAAGATAGAGTTCACTGTTCAGTACACTTTTATTCCGTGCTGATTGAACTTCTATGCAGGTAGCAGTCCTGAAGGAAAATATGAATATTGATGTGCGTGTCATCGGAATAACTGGCGCAAGCACGATGCTTTTGAGCGACACGTATGTAACTAAATCTTCCCCTCGTAAACTAATTCCTTCGTTTTGCGATCGTGCTGCTTTTCTGTGAAGATTTACCTTCATGTCTGTTGATAAATCTTCTTCCATGATTGTCTAAAAGTGGGTGCTTTCTTATGAATCTCTGCTTGTCTTTATTTTTTTTGGGCATTTCCCATGACTGTCAATGGCATCATGTAACTGGAATTCCTGGTTACCCATTACACTTTTGTTTGCTCCCTCATTAATGACCTAATATTGTAGTTTGGGAGTTATTTAATGTTGCATTACAATTAGTTAGTCAGGATCCTGAGAGATTTGGAATTAGATACAAACCAGTACTGATATTTTTTTTCTGTCTCACCGAAACTGTTTCATTAAGCCAATTAATAATTTGTCCATCATTTAGTTTTTTAGTTTAATATTGTTGAAGTGTATATGTGGATTGCCTAGCCCTTTCCATCAGTTTTGACATTTGGTTGCGCTGGCTAGTGCAGGAAGGTTGACAAATATTATATTAATATGTTGCATTCCTCTTTATTTACATGTCTCACAGTTTTTTTGGGGGGTTTTCTTTGTGTAGGGGAGTAGACCTAACCAGGTGGAAAGAAGAAATGCAAAAGGAAGCAAAACCAGCTGATCTTGCTAATTTTGTTCGCCATTTGTCTGAGGACCATGTGTTTCCAAACAAAGTATTGGTGGACTGCACAGCAGATACAAATGTGGCATCTCACTACTATGATTGGTTGAAGAAGGGTATCCATGTCATCACACCGAATAAAAAAGCAAATTCTGGTCCACTTGATCGGGTAAATGTTTGGCTGGCTAAACATACTTCTATATTTCTATGCCTTCTGTTTTTTGAAATAATATTTGAGCTCTTTAATGATCATGGACTGTACATCAATTGACTTCACATTGCAAGCTTTAAAAGTTTAAATGGATCGAGTCTACTTTGGTGCATATGTTCCAAATATGAAATGAAAAAAGAGGAACACATACTTTACAAAAACTTTACCAATTTAAATAATCAGCCAGTTATTGAAATTCTCAGTCGTCAAATATTAGTCAGTGAGCGGAAACATGGCTGCTCAATAATTTTAAACTCTGTATTTGAGATCCTGTTGCTCTCAGGATGAAGATCCCGAACACACATCAATGTTCATCCCCTGTGTACTACTCTAACGTGCACCTCTGCATGCCAGATTGTCTTCTGGATTGTATAAACTAAAGAAAATGTTTTTGTGTGTACAGTATCTGAAACTAAGGACTCTACAGCGTGCATCATATACTCATTACTTTTATGAAGCAACTGTTGGTGCGGGCCTGCCAATAATTAGCACCCTGCGAGGTCTTCTGGAGACAGGTGACAAGATATTGCGTATTGAAGGCATTTTCAGGTGTGTTTATGCTTCAGGAACACAAACCAAGTTTTACTTTCACAAACTATATTTTTAAGCAAGTCACAAGATATGTCAGTGGAATTACTTGCAGAAGTAGATGCTCTTTTTGTTCGTGAATGTAGTTTTTTGTTTCAAAAGCTTTTGCACACCTTTTCATTAAGAGGAGAAATAGGTTTTGGTTACAAGATAATAGCAGCAGGGCGAACAAGAGTCCACTGCCACAGTGTTTCTTACGTTCAATAAATATAGTATTAAGATGCTGGCTGACACAATGTTGACTGTTTTAATTGCAGTGGAACTCTGAGTTATATTTTCAACAATTTTGAAGGAACAAGGAGCTTTAGTGATGTTGTTGCTGAAGCAAAAGAAGCTGGATACACCGAGCCAGACCCAAGAGATGATCTATCTGGAACAGATGTTGCCAGAAAGGTAGATCCTGATTTCTTTTGAAGTTACTGTCACAAATTCCGTGCTATTTTTTACTATATTGCTCTACCCAGATATATCAACTTGGTTGACTCATTTCTGATTCCCATAATCATATCAACAATAAGCTTTGCAACATCTATTTTGATTTGGACTAAGCCTTCCCTATTAACCAAGTCAAATACTCTTGGGTAACATTGGGTACCAGATATGCCCTTGGAGCCTTTATCCAAGGTTCCACATTCTTCCTTGGCTCATTTCTCTGGCAGGATTCCTCTCCAATATATATTTAGTCTTGTGCATATAAACAGGTGTTCCCATATGCAGTTTCCCTTCACTTGCCTTTAACATGTCAATCTCTCTCAAGCTTGCTATTCCAACTGCTTCTCGAATGCAATGTTGATCTTGCATTTCATATCCAATCACTTGACGAGGTTTCTAGCTTTTTCTTGTTTAGGTAGACAATGCCATATCTGCAAACCAAAACATAGTTCTGACAGACGTTATATTCTTTGATGACTTGGGTAAAATGGAAGAAAATAAAATATACTGGGTTAATAATTTCGACTTTGTTGTTCCAGTCTTTATTTTAAGAACTTATGTTTTCCATTAACATTTTTTGTTAAGTGTTTCATCATAATTTGTGGCCTTTTGGGTGAGCAGGTCATTATCCTTGCAAGGGAGTCTGGTTTGAGACTTGAGCTTTCAGATATCCCGGTAGAGAGCCTTGTGCCAGACGCGCTAAAGGTAAGGACCTGTTATATCTTATTCATAATAGCCAATACCCTGTTACACATTTACAGCTTTACACATGCTAACTGGGTTCGCCTGCAGTCATGCTCGTCGCCAAATGAATTCATGCAAAAGCTACCATCGTTTGACCAGGATTGGGCCAGACAGCGCCATGAGGCTGAGGCTGCAGGCGAAGTGAGTAAACCTCTTTCACTTTCTTAAATTGCCCCCATGTTTAATTCAATTCAGAGCACGTGACCATAACCAGAATTGTTCAAATTCCCAAATCTAAATTGCCCACTCCAGTACATCTACTCTGGATGTTTGCAAACATTTTTGAGTAGAGGTGATTGAGTCTTTTAACCTGAAGGTACTGCGGTACGTGGGAGTGGTGGACGTGCTGAACGGAAAGGGAAGGGTAGAACTGCAGAGGTACAAGAGGGACCACCCATTCGCCCAGCTATCTGGTTCGGACAACATCATCGCCTTCACCACTTCGAGGTACAAGGAGCAGCCGCTGATCGTGCGAGGGCCGGGCGCAGGCGCGGAGGTGACTGCCGGAGGCGTCTTCTGCGACATCCTGCGGCTGGCGTCCTACCTCGGCGCCCCCTCATAGACATCTGTGCCTGTATTGGTAGATTTTGTGGGGTAGATGAACGGCAACTTGTACTCTTCTTGCACAATATTGGAATTGGTAGTATTTTGTTCTGAATACTTGCGAGGAAAGCAAATAAGGTGTTTTGTTCTGTTTGCCAGTGTGCTGTTCCTTGGTAGGGGGTGTAGGGATCAGGTGTTTTGTTTTGTTTTGGTTTGTTTGCCACTCATGCCAGAACTATTACTCAGTGCAATAATAAAAAAGGGAATGCCTCTTCTACAGCTGACGGCCTTGGTGCTTTGCTATTAGCCTTTTCAACTTAATGCAAGCAAGTGCTGGCTCTGCGTTTTAGATAGCAGACGTGGATTGGGGAGGTGAGTTAGCTTTGCTTACCCTCATTTTCTACTTCCTTGGTAGGGATTTGTTTGAATGTGGACTCATTTTTCTCTTCCTAAACTCTAGAGCGGTGTCATCAACTCTCAGGGAGCAGATGTGGATTCCAGAAAAGATAATGTTCGCATCAAACATACCACAGCTCTATTTTTCTTCTTCAAGCTTCTATGGACTTAACACCTTCCTGCATTTAAAAAATGTAAGTACATACACCTCGAGCCTATCCATCTCGGTTTTCTTCGTGCCTTCGGGGAAAAAGCTATTTTGTAAACTAAACACAGATTAAACTGACCTCAAAAGTATACAAGAGCCACATGAGTCGACAGCTGCAGGAAATGGATGCCTCATAAGAGCATCTACAACCGAACCTCTCAAAGCCGCCTCATACGCCCGGGCGGGCTGCCTGGTCATTGTCCGGTCACGTTTTTTGACCCAGACAGACGTCTCAAACGCCCGGACTGACCCCCCCCAATCCAGCCCAAATATGAGCCGGATATGGGGTGGCCTAGGCACGCCCGGGTGTGTCTGCCTGACAAGCCCGATCCATCACCGACCTCACAAATGTCCCATAAAAAACCCAGCGGCCTCGTCGGTCCGAAACCCTAGCTCACTCACTCTCATCTCTCGCTCTGTCCTTTCCTCTTCCCTCATCGATTCCGTTCGAATCCGGCGCAATGTCCAGCTCCGACAGCCGCTCCGAACGAGGTGGATCCGGAGTATGAGCTTGCCCTCCGCATCGCCTTGGAGCTGTCCAAGGTGGAGTTCGGGGGCACCGCCTCGCCGCAGCCGCCGCTTCCCCGTCGGCGCATCTTTGACGCTGGCGCTGGCCCCTCCCAGCCCATGGGCAGCTTCGATGGGTGGCCAGCGCAATCGACGCCTCCCCTACACCGTCCCCTCGCCCCGTCGACTGCTGCTTCCCCATGCCGTCCCCTCGCTCTGTCGGCTGCTGCTCCCCCTCGTGGGAAGCGGTGGGTACTTGTGCCCGCCCCGCCCGCCCGGGACGCGCACGCCGGAGTCGGAGGCGCGCACCGCCCGCCGCGAGAGGCAGCGGGCAAGGAGAGGGAGGCTGTGGAGAGCTCTGTCCAACGCCGACGTGGGTTACCGGCGGAGCCCAACGAGGACCAGCGGATCCTCGCGTGGGTCTACCGCCAGTCGCTTACCTCGGCAGCTCTGCCGGAAGAACGCCAAGGCTCTTCGGCTTGCCATCGAGCAGTCCGAGCGGGAGGCGTTGGAGAAGGTGAAGGAGGCGGCTAGACTGGCCAAGCTCAAGCGCTAGCAGGACCGTGCCGTCCAGCGCCTCAAGGGCCTCGTCATCGTCGACTCCTCCTCCGACGACGACTACAACTCCTCCTTCGACGAATAAGACAATCCTCCACCAGTCGCCGACAGGTATAGCTACGCCAACGACCAGAAAGGGAAAGGGTCGGCGTGGAAGTGGTGAAGTTGATTCTAATTTTAAGTTTTAGATGTAGTATAAAGTTGTTCGTCGTTTATGTGAACTTTGGTGGATCTTTTGGTGAACTATTGTGCAATTTCTATGTCCGGAGCTGATCTACGTACTTTCACCGACGTTGCTGTTGGAAATATGCCCTAGAGGCAATAATAAATTGGTTATTATTATATTTCCTTGTTCATGATAATTGTTTATTATCCATGCTAGAATTGTATTGATAGGAAACTCAGATACATGTGTGGATACATAGACAAACACCATGTCCCTAGTAAGCCTCTAGATGACTAGCTCGTTGATCAATAGATGGTTACGGTTTCCTGACCATGGACATTGGATGTCGTTGATAACGGGATCACATCATTAGGAGAATGATGTGATGGACAAGACCCAATCCTAAGCCTAGCACAGATCGTGTAGTTCGTATGCTAAAGCTTTTCTATATGTCAAGTATATTTTCCTTAGACCATGAGATTGTGCAACTCCCGGATACCGTAGGAATGCTTTGGGTGTACCAAACGTCACAACGTAACTGGGTGGCTATAAAGGTGCACTACAGGTATCTCCGAAAGTGTCTATTGGGTTGGCACGAATCGAGACTGGGATTTGTCACTCCGTATGACGGAGAGGTATCTCTGGGCCCACTCGGTAGGACATCATCATAATGTGCACAATATGTGATCAAGGAGTTGATCACGGGATGATGTGTTACGGAACGAGTAAAGAGACTTGCCGGTAACGAGATTGAGCAAGGTATCGGTATACCGACGATCGAATCTCGGGCAAGTGCTATACCGATAGACAAAGGGAATCGCATACGGGATTGATTGAATCCTTGACATCGTGGTTCATCCGATGAGATCATCGTGGAACATGTGGGAGCCAACATGGGTATCCAGATCCCGCTGTTGGTTATTGGCCGGAGAGTTGTCTCGGTCATGTCTACATGGTTCCCGAGCCCGTAGGGTCTACACACTTAAGGTTCGATGACGCTAGGGTTATAGGGAAAGTATGTACGCGGTTACCGAATGTTGTTCGGAGTCCCAGATGAGATCCCGGACGTCACGAGGAGTTCCGGAATGGTCCGGAGGTAAAGATTCATATATGGGAAGTCCTGTTTTGGTCACCGGAAAAGTTTCGGGCGATATCGGTAATGTACCGGGACCACCGGGAGGGTCCCGGGGGTCCACCAGGTGGGGCCACCAACCCCAGGTGGCTGCGTGGGCTAAGTGTGGGAGGGGACCAGCCCCAAGGGGGCTGGTGCGCCCCCCCACCAAGTCTCTAGGCGCATGGAGAGGGGAGGGGGGCAAACCCTAGGTCCAGATGGGCCTTAAGGCCCACCCTAGGGCGCCCCCTCTCTCTCCCCCCCTTGGCCGCACCCTAGATGGGTTCTGGGGGGCTGCCGCCACCCCTAGGGAGGAAACCCTAGATGGGGGCGCAGCCCCTACCTCCCCCCTATATATATGTGAAGTTTAGGGCTGCCCAGAACAAGTTTTGACCTCGGTCGATTGGCGCAGCCCTACCTCTCTCCCTCCTCGACATGATTTTGAAGGAGTTCAAAATAGATCAGTGAAAGAAGGAGTTCTTACCTGAGTTGTAAGGTGTGAAGTTGAGTAAGACTCAAAACTTGACCACGGCAGAAGGAAGAGGAAGGACGAAGGTCGTCCCCTATGCTTTTGTCATAGGCTCTGTACGGTATGCCATGCTAAGTACCGCACCTGATGTGTGCCTTGCCACATGTCTGGCAAGAGGGTACAAAGGTGATCCAGGAGTGGATTACTAGATAGTGGAGGAGTAAGGAAATGTTTCTCGGTTATGGAGGTGATAAAGAGTTCGACGTAAAGAGTTACGTCGATGCAAGCTTAACACCTATCCGGATAACTCTAAGTGGAGATACCGGATACGTATAATGGAGCAACAGTCTGGAATAGCTCCAAGTGGAACGTGGTAGCAGCATCTACGATATGACATAAAGTTTTGCGAAGTACATAGGGATCTGAATGTTGCAGACCCGTTGACTACAACCTTTCTCACAAGCATAACATGATCAAACACAGAACTCATTGAGTGTTAATCACATATTGATGTGAACTAGATTACTGACTCTAGTGAACTCTTTGGATGTTGGTCACATGGCGATGTGACCTGTGAGTGTTAATCACATGGCGATGTGAACTAGATTATTGACTCTAGTGCAAGTGGGAGACTGTTGGAAATATGCCCTAGAGACAATAATAAATTGGTTATTATTATATTTCCTTGTTCACGATAATCGTTTATTATCCATGCTAGAATTGTATTGATAGGAAACTCAGATACATGTGTGGATACATAGACAAACACCATGTCCCTAGTAAGCCTCTAGATGACTAGCTCGTTGATCAATAGATGGTTACGGTTTCCTGACCATGGACATTGGATGTCGTTGATAACGGGATCACATCATTAGGAGAATGATGTGATGGACAAGACCCAATCCTAAGCCAAGCACAGATCGTGTAGTTCGTATGCTAAAGCTTTTCTATATGTCAAGTATCTTTTCCTTAGACCATGAGATTGTGCAACTCCCAGATACCGTAGGAATGCTTTGGGTGTACCAAACGTCACAACGTAACTGGGTGGCTATAAAGGTGCACTACAGGTATCTCCGAAAGTGTCTGTTGGGTTGGCACGAATCGAGACTGGGATTTGTCACTCCGTATGACGGAGAGGTATCTCTGGGCCCACTCGGTAGGACATCATCATAATGTGCACAATATGTGATCAAGGAGTTGATCACGGGATGATGTGTTGCGGAACGAGTAAAGAGACTTGCCGGTAACGAGATTGAGCAAGGTATCGGTATACCGACGATCGAATATCGGGCAAGTGCTATACCGATAGACAAAGGGAATCGTATACGGGATTGATTGAATCCTTGACATCGTGGTTCATCCGATGAGATCATCGTGGAACATGTGGGAGCCAACATGGGTATCCAGATCCCGTTGTTGGTTATTGGCCGGAGAGTTGTCTCGGTCATGTCTACATGGTTCCCGAGCCCGTAGGGTCTACACACTTAAGGTTCGATGACGCTAGGGTTATAGGGAAAGTATGTACGCGGTTACCGAATGTTGTTCGGAGTCCCGGATGAGATCCCGGACGTCACGAGGAGTTCCGGAATGGTCCGTAGGTAAAGATTCATATATGGGAAGTCCCGTTTTGGTCACCGGAAAAGTTTCGGGCACTATCGGTAGCGTACCGGGACACCGGGAGGGTCCCGGGGGTCCACCGGGTGGGGCCACCAGCCCCGGAGGCATACGTGGGCCAAGTGTGGGAGGAGACCAGCCCCAGGTGGGCTGGTGCGCCCCCCACCAAGGCCCAGGGCGCCTCCAAGAGGGGAAGGGGGCAAACCCTAGGGCAGATGGGCCCTAGGGCCCAATCTGGTGCGCCCCCCTCTCCCTCTCCCCCTCTGGCCGCCACCCCTAGATGGGATCTAGGGTGGCCGCACCCCTAGGGGTGGGAAACCCTAAAGGGGGCGCAGCCCCCCCTTCCCCCTATATATATATGAGAGTTTTGGGGCTGCCCACAACACGTTTTGACCTCTGTCGCATGGCGCAGCCCTACCTCTCTCCCTCCTCATCTCTTGCAGCGCTTGGCGAAGCCCTGTTGGAGTCCCGCGCTCCTCCACCACCATCACGCCGTCGTGCTGCTGTTGGATGGAGTCTTCCCCAACCTCTCCCTCTCTCCTTGCTGGATCAAGGCGTGGGAGACGTCACCGGGCAGCACGTGTGTTGAACGCGGAGGCGCCGTTGTTCGGCGCTTAGATCGGAATCAACCGCGATCTGAATCGCAGCGAGTACGACTCCTTCATCCACGTTCTTGCAACGCTTCCGCATCGCGATCTACAAGGGTATGTAGATCCACTCTCCTTTATGCTCGTTGCTAGATTACTCCATAGATAGATCTTGGTGACGCGTAGGAAAAATTTTGATTTTCTGCTACGATCCCTAACAGTGGCATCATGAGCTAGGTCTATGCGTAGTATCTTGCACGAGTAGAACACAAAGTAGTTGTGGGCGTAGATCATGTCAATTCTCTTGCCGTTACTAGTCTTATCTTGATTCGGCGGCATCGTGGGATGAAGCGGCCCGGACCGACCTTACACGTACTCTTACGTGAGACAGGTTCCACCGACTGACATGCACTAGTTGCATAAGGTGGCTAGCGGGTGTCTGTCTCTCCCACTTTAGTCGGATCGGATTCGATGAAAAGGGTCCTTATGAAGGGTAAATAGAAATTAGCATATCACGTTGTGGTTTTGGCGTAGGTAAGAAACGTTCTTGCTAGAAACCTATAGCAGCCACGTAAAAACTTGCAACAACAATTAGAGGACGTCTAACTTGTTCTTGCAGCATGTGCTGTGTGATGTGATATGGCCAAAAGGATGTGATGAATGATATATGTGTGATGTATGAGATTGATCATGTTCTTGTAATAGGAATCACGACTTGCATGTCGATGAGAATGACAACCGGCAGGAGCCGTAGGAGTTGTCTTATTTATTGTATGACCTGCGTGTCACTGAATAACGCCATGTAATTACTTTACTTTATTGCTAAACGTTAGCCATAGTAGTAGAAGTAATGTTTGGCGAGACGACTTCATGGAGATCATGATGATGGAGATCATGGTGTCATGCTGGTGACAATGATGATCATGGAGCCCCGAAGATGAAGATCAAAAGGAGCAAAATGATATTGGCCATATCATGTCACTATTTGATTGCATGTGATGTTTATCATGTTTTTCATCTTATTTGCTTAGAACGACGGTAGTGAATAAGATGATCTCTCACTAAAATTTCAAGAATTGTGTTTCCCCTAACTGTGCATCGTTGCTAAGGTTCGTTGTTCCGAAGCACCACGTGATGATCGGGTGTGATAGGTTCTAACGTTCGCATACAACGGGTGTAAGCCAGATTTACACACGCGATACACTTAGGGTTCACTTGACGAGCCTAGCATGTACAGACATGGCCTCGGAACACGGAAGACCGAAAGGTCGAACATGAGTCGTATAGAAGATATGATCAACATGAAGATGTTCACCGTTGATGACTAGTCCGTCTCACGTGATGATCGGACACGGCCTAGTCGATTCGGATCATGTATCACTTAGATGACTAGAGAGATGTCTATCTGAGTGGGAGTTCATTAGATGAACTTCATTGTCATGAACAATAGTCTAAGTTGTCTTCGCAAATTATGTAGTAGACCAATAACTGCGTTGTAGCTCCCTGTTTAATACGATCCTAGAGAAAGACTAAGTTGAAAGATATTGTAAGCAAGGATGCGGACTGGGTCCGTAGTCCGAGGAGTGTCCTCACTGCTGCACAGAAAGCTTACGTCTTTGATGCATCGCTCGATGTGCAAACCCCTACAACGTTGTCTGTGGATGTTGTGAACACCTAAGAGACACGTCCTGATGACTACTTGATAGTTTAGTGCACCATACTTTACGGCTTAGAATCGGGATTCCAATGACGTTTTGAACGCCATGGAACATATGAGATGTTCTAAGAGCTGAAATTTGGATTTCAGGCTCATGCCCGTGTTGAGAGGTATGATACCTCTGACAAGTTCCTTTGCCAAAAAGATGGAGGAGAATAGCTCAACTAGTGAGCGTGTGCTCAGAATGTTTGGGTGCTAAAATCACTTGAACCAAGTGGGAGTTAATCTTCCAGATGAGATAGTGGTTGACGGAATTCTCTAGACACTATCACCAAGCTACTAGAATTTCGTGATGAACTATGGCATGCAAAGGATGGAGATGATCCCGGTGCTGTTAGCGGTTCTTAGTACCGCAAAAGTAGAAATCAAGAAGGAGCATCAAGTGTTGATGGTTTAGCAAGACCACTGGTTTCAAAAGGGGTAAGGGCTAGAAGGGAAACTTCATGAATGGCAAACCTGTTGTCGCTCTGATGAAGGAACCCATGGTTGAACCCAAACCTCGAGACTAAGTGCTTCTATTGTAAGGGGAACGGTCACATGGTAGCGGAACCACCCCAAATACATGGTAGATATGATAGCTGGCAAATTCAACAAAGTATATTTGATATACGTGTTATTGATGTGTACCTTAGTAGTACTCCTTGTAGCACCTGGGTATTGGATACCGGTTCAGTTGCTATTATTAGTGACTTGAAGCAAAAGCTACGGACTGAACGGAGACTAGCTAAGGGCGAGGTGACGATGTGTGTTGGAAGTGTTTCCAAGGTTGATAAGATCACCATCGCACACTTCCTCTATTTTCGAGATTAGTGTTGAACCTAGATAAATGTTATCGGGTGTCTACGTTGAGCATGAATATGATTAGATCATGTTCATTGCAATACGGTTATTCATTTAAGTCAGAGAATAATGGTTATTCTGTTTACATGAATAATACCTTTATGGTCATGCACCCTATGGTTTGTTGAATCTCGATCATAGTAATACACATGATGATAATATTAATGCCAAAAGATGTAGAGTTAATAATGATAGTACCACTTTCTTGTGGCACTGCCGCTTAGGTCATTTTGGCATAAAATGCATGAAGAAACTCCATGCTGATGGACGTTTGGAGTCACTTGATTTTGAATCGCTTGACACATGCGAGCCATGCCTCATGGGCAGGATGACTGAGATCCCGTTTTCAGGTACAATGAAACGGGTAAGTGACTTGTTGGAAATCATACATGCTGATGTATGTGATCCAATGAGAATTAAGGCGTGTGGTGGATATCGTTATTTTCTCATCTTCACTGACGATTTGAGTAGATATGGTATATTTACTTAATGAAGCAAAAGTCTGAAACGTTTGAAAGGTTCAAACAATTTCAGAGTGAAGATTAAGAATCATCATAACAAGAAGATCATGTTCCTACGATCTGATCAAGGGGATATTTTCTGAATTATGAGTTTGGCAATCACTTAAGACATTGTGGAATTGTTTCGCAGTTGAAGCCCCCTGGAACACCACAGCGTAATGGTGTGTCCGGACATCGTAATCGAACCTATGAGATATGGTGCGATCTATGATGTATCTTACCGATCTACCGCTGTTATTTTGAGGTTATGCATTAGAGACAGCTGCATTCACTTTAGATAGGGCACCATCTAAGTCCGTTGAGACGACGTCGTATGGTTTGGCAAGAAACCGTAGTTGTCGTTTCTCAATGTTTGGGGCTGCGAGGCTTATGGCTTCAGCCGGAAAAGCTCGAACCCAAAGCGGACAAATACATCTTCATAGGATACCCAAAGGTAACAGTTGGGTATACCTCCTATCTCAGATCCAAGGGCAAAAATGTTTGTCCCTAAGAATGGGTCCTTTCTCGAGAAGGAGTTTCTCTCGAAAGAATTGAGTGGGAGGAAGATAGAACTTGATGAGGTTGTCGAACCCTCACTTCAACCGGAGAGTAGTGCAACACAGAAAGATGTTTCTGTGGAACCTACGACAGTTGAAGAGGAAACTAATGATAGTGATCATGAAGCTCCAGATCAAGTTGCTATCGAACCTCGTAGGTCGACAAGGATATGTACTACTCCTGAGTGGTACGGTGATCCTGTCTTAGAGGTCATGTTGTTGGACAACGATGAACCTACAAACTATGGAGAAGCGATGGTGGGCCCATATTCCGACAAATGGTTAGAAGCCGATAAATCCGAGATAGGATCCATGTATCAAAACAAAGTATGGACTTTGGTGGACTTGCCCTATGATTGGCAAGCCATTGAGACAAATGGATCTTTAAGACTAAGACGAACGTGGACGGTAATGTCACCATCTATGAAGCTCGACTTGTGGCGAAGAGTTTTCCACAAGTTCAAGGAGTTGACTACGATGAGATTTTCTCACCCGTAGCGATGCTTAAGTCCATCGGAATCATGTTAGCATTAGCTTCATTTATGAAATCTGGCAGATGGATGACAAAACAAGTTTCCTTACCAGTTTTCGTAAGGAAAGGTTGTATGTGATACAATCAGAAAGGTTTTGTCGATCCAAAGGATGCTAAAAGGTATGCTAGCTCCAGTGATCCTTCTATGGCCTAGAGCAAGCATCTCGGAGTCGGAATATATGCTTTGATGGAGTGATCAAAGTTTTTGGGTATACAAAGTTTGTTAGAAACTTTTATTTACAATAAAGTGAGTGGGAGCACTGCAACATTTCCGATAAGTATATGTGAATGACATATTGTTGATCCGAAATGATGTAGAATTTCTGGAAAGCATAAAGGGTTGTTTGAAATGAGTTTTTCAAAGGAAGACCTAGATAAAGCTGCTTACATATTGGGCATCAAGATCTATATAGATAGATCAAGACGCCTGATGATACTTTCAAAAGGAACACACACCTTTGACATGTTTTTGAAGGAGTTCAAAATAGATCAGTCAAAGAAGGAGTTCTTACCTGAGTTGTAAGGTGTGAAGTTGAGTAAGACTCAAAACTTGACCACGGCAGAAGGAAGAGGAAGGACGAAGGTCGTCCCCTATGCTTTTGTCATAGGCTCTATACGGTATGCCATGATGAGTACCGCACCTGATGTGTGCCTTGCCACACGTCTGGCAAGAGGGTACAAAGGTGATCCAGGAGTGGATCACTAGATAGTGGTCAAAATTATCCTTAGAGTAATAAGGAAATGTTTCTCGGTTATGGAGGTGATAAAGAGTTCGACGTAAAGAGTCACGTCGATACAAGCTTTACACCTATCCGGATAACTCGGGGTAGAGATACCGGATACGTATAATGGAGCAACAGTTTGGAATAGCTCCAAGTGGAACGTGGTAGCAGCATCTACGATATGACATAAAGTTTTGTGAAGTACATAGGGATCTGAATGTTGCAGACCCGTTGACTACAACCTCTCTCACGAGCACAACATGATCAAACCCAGAACTCATTGAGTGTTAATCACATATTGATGTGAACTAGATTACTGACTCTAGTGAACTCTTTGGATGTTAGTCACATGGCGATGTGACCTATGAGTGTTAATCACATGGCGATGTGAACTAGATTATTGACTCTAGTGCAAGTGGGAGACTGTTGGAAATATGCCCTAGAGGCAATAATAAATTGGTTATTATTATATTTCCTTGTTCATGATAATTGTTTATTATCCATGGTAGAATTGTATTGATAGGAAACTCAGATACATGTGTGGATACATAGACAAACACCATGTCCCTAGTAAGCCTCTAGATGACTAGCTCGTTGATCAATAGATGGTTACGGTTTCCTGACCATGGACATTGGATGTCGTTGATAACGGGATCACATCATTAGGAGAATGATGTGATGGACAAGACCCAATCCTAAGCCTAGCACAGATCGTGTAGTTCGTATGCTAAAGCTTTTCTATATGTCAAGTATATTTTCCTTAGACCATGAGATTGTGCAACTCCCGGATACCGTAGGAATGCTTTGGGTGTACCAAACGTCACAACGTAACTGGGTGGCTATAAAGGTGCACTACAGGTATCTCCGAAAGTGTCTGTTGGGTTGGCACGAATCGAGACTGGGATTTGTCACTCCGTATGACGGAGAGGTATCTCTGGGCCCACTCGGTAGGACATCATCATAATGTGCACAATATGTGATCAAGGAGTTGATCACGGGATGATGTGTTACGGAACGAGTAAAGAGACTTACCGGTAACGAGATTGAGCAAGGTATCGGTATACCGACGATCGAATCTCGGGCAAGTGCTATACCGATAGACAAAGGGAATTGTATACGGGGTTGATTGAATCCTTGACATCGTGGTTCATCCGATGAGATCATCGTGGAGCATGTGGGAGCCAACATGGGTATCCAGATCCCGCTGTTGGTTATTGACCGGAGAGTCGTCTCGGTCATGTCTGCGTGTCTCCCGAACCCGTAGGGTCTACACACTTAAGGTTCGGTGACGCTAGGGTTGTAGAGATATAAGTATGCGGAAACCCGAAAGTTGTTCGGAGTCCCGGATGAGATCCCGGACGTCACGAGGAGTTCCGGAATGGTCCGGAGGTAAAGATTTATATATAGGAAGTCCTATTTTGGCAACCGGAAAATGTTCGGGATTTTTCGGTATTGTACCGGGAAGGTTCTAGAAGGTTCCGAAGTGGGGCCCACCTGCATGGGGGGGCCCACATGAACGTGGGTAGTGGGGGCAAGGCCCCACACCCCTGGTCAAGGCGCACCAAGATCCCCCCTTAGAAGGAATAAGATCATATCCCGAAGGGATAAGATCAAGATCCCTAAAAAGGGGGGATAACAATCAGTGGGGAAAGGAAATGATGGGATTTCTTTCCCCCACCTTTGCCAACGCCCCAATGGACTTGGAGGGCAAGAAACCAGCCCCCTCCACCCCTATATATAGTGGGGAGGCGCATGGGAGCCGGACCCCAAGCCCTGGCGCCTCCCTCTCCCTCCCGTGACACATCTCCCTCCTCCCGCAGCGCTTGGCGAAGCCCTGCTGGAATCCCGCTACTTCCACCACCACGCCGTCGTGCTGCTGGATCTCCATCAACCTCTCCTCCCCCCTTGCTGGATCAAGAAGGAGGAGACGTCCCCGCTCCGTACGTGTGTTGAACACAGAGGTGCCGTCCGTTCGGCGCTAGGATCATCGGTGATTTGGATCACGACGAGTACGACTCCATCATCCCCATTCTCTTGAACGCTTCCGCTCGCGATCTACAAGGGTATGTAGATGCACTCTCCTTTATGCTCGTTGCTAGATTACTCCATAGATAGATCTTGGTGACGCGTAGGAAAAATTTTGATTTTCTGCTACGATCCCCAACAATTGTATCCATACATGGGTGGGGCGCCAAGGACCTGAACACCACAGTGATATGCGGGCTCATCAAAATTTGAGTTGTAATTGCGATAACTTTCATTTTTTCCAATCCTGCAGGCCATTTTTGAGGGCCAAGACGACCCTTTTTGGGCTCCAAATTTTCCGCGCATGTGATCCTGTGTGTGCACGTATGTAAAATCCTCCAGATCATAAAAACTAGAAGTCCTATCACCTCAATTCCCCAATAGCTTTCCAACGCCTATGAAAACGACGAAATCGGTGCTTGTTCTCACTTGCTTTGAGAGTCTCGATCAATTCGGACTCTAGGTTGATTTTTGTATTTTCTTTGATCACCGTTTCTTCGCGAGAGTTGGCCTAATACCCTATTGTATCCATACATGGGTGGGGCGCCAAGGACCTGAACACCAAAGTGATATGCCGGCTCATCAAAATTTGAGCTGTAATTGCGATAACTTTCATTTTTTCCAATCCTGCAGGCCATTTTTGAGGGCCAAGACGACCCTTTTTGGTCTCAAAATTTTCCGCGCACGTGATCCTGTGTGTGCACGTATGTAAAATCCTCGAGGTCATAAAAACTAGAAGTCCTATCACCTCAATTCCCCAATAGCTTTCCAACGCCTATGAAAACGACGAAATCGGTGCTTGTTCTCACTTGCTTTGAGAGTCTCGATCAATTCGGACTCTAGGTTGATTTTTGTATTTTCTTTGATCACCGTTTCTTCGCGAGAGTTGGCCTAACACCCTATTGTTGTTGGAAATATGCCCTAGAGGCAATAATAAATTGGTTATTATTATATTTCCTTGTTCATGATAATTGTTTATTATCCATGCTAGAATTGTATTGATAGGAAACTCAGATACATGTGTGGATACATAGACAAACACCATGTCCCTAGTAAGCCTCTAGTTGACTAGCTCGTTGATCAACAGATGGTCACGGTTTCCTGACCATGGACATTGGATGTCGTTGATAACGGGATCACATCATTAGGAGAATGATGTGATGGACAAGACCCAATCCTAAGCCTAGCACAGATCGTGTAGTTCGTATGCTAAAGCTTTTCTATATGTCGAGTATCTTTTCCTTAGACCATGAGATTGTGCAACTCCCGGATACCGTAGGAATGCTTTGGGTGTACCAAACGTCACAACGTAACTGGGTGGCTATAAAGGTGCACTACAGGTATCTCCGAAAGTGTCTGTTGGGTTGGCACGAATCGAGACTGGGATTTGTCACTCCGTATGACGGAGAGGTATCTCTGGGCCCACTCGGTAGGACATCATCATAATGTGCACAATATGTGATCAAGGAGTTGATCACGGGATGATGTGTTGCGGAACGAGTAAAGAGACTTGCCGGTAACGAGATTGAGCAAGGTATCGGTATACCGACGATCGAATATCGGGCAAGTGCTATACCGATAGACAAAGGGAATCGTATACGGGATTGATTGAATCCTTGACATCGTGGTTCATCCGATGAGATCATCGTGGAACATGTGGGAGCCAACATGGGTATCCAGATCCCGCTGTTGGTTATTGGCCGGAGAGTTGTCTCGGTCATGTCTACATGGTTCCCGAGCCCGTAGGGTCTACACACTTAAGGTTCGATGACGCTAGGGTTATAGGGAAAGTATGTACGCGGTTACCGAATGTTGTTCGGAGTCCCGGATGAGATCCCGGACGTCACGAGGAGTTCCGGAATGGTCCGGAGGTAAAGATTCATATATGGGAAGTCTCGTTTTGGTCACCGGAAAAGTTTCGGGCACTATCGGTAGCGTACCGGGACACCGGGAGGGTCCCGGGGGTCCACCGGGTGGGGCCACCAGCCCCGGAGGCATAGTGGGCCAAGTGTGGGAGGAGACCAGCCCCAGGTGGGCTGGTGCGCCCCCCACCAAGGCCCAGGGCGCCTCCAAGAGGGGAAGGGGGCAAACCCTAGGGCAGATGGGCCCTAGGGCCCAATCTGGTGCGCCCCCCTCTCCCTCTCTCCCTCTGGCCGCCACCCCTAGATGGGATCTAGGGTGGCCGCACCCCTAGGGGTGGGAAACCCTAAAGGGGGCGCAGCCCCCCCTTCCCCCTATATATATGAGAGTCTTGGGGCTGCCCACAACACGTTTTGACCTCTGTCGCATGGCGCAGCCCTACCTCTCTCCCTCCTCATCTCTTGCAGCGCTTGGCGAAGCCCTGCTGGAGTCCGGCGCTCCTCCACCACCATCACGCCGTCGTGCTGCTGTTGGATGGAGTCTTCCCCAACCTCTCCCTCTCTCCTTGCTGGATCAAGGCGTGGGAGACGTCACCGGGCTGCACGTGTGTTGAACGCGGAGGCGCCGTTGTTCGGCGCTTAGATCGGAATCAACCGCGATCTGAATCGCAGCGAGTACGACTCCTTCATCCGCGTTCTTGCAACGCTTCCGCATCGCGATCTACAAGGGTATGTAGATCCACTCTCCTTTATGCTCGTTGCTAGATTACTCCATAGATAGATCTTGGTGACGCGTAGGAAAAATTTTGATTTTCTGCTACGATCCCTAACAGTTGCATGCTATAGTATGGATGTAGGGGTTCGGATGTGAGAGACACAGATGTGGACGACGCAATTTGAGGAGTGCCAGGTCACTGTCCGCGGACGCGTTCGGGCGTGTCCACGGGCCTTTGAGGGCCCGGATTTGCCAAGTCCGGCTGTAGATGCTCTAAGGGGTTGACCAAGCTCGTTTTCTTGTTTTAAGGATGGGTAGCTCGTGAGGGGGCACCTGTGATAGCCTGGCTTATTAGGGATGATAGACTACACATATCAATAAGGAATTTCTTTTTTCCGGGAGCCCATTCAGAAAGAACTCCAAAGTTAAGCGTGCTCAGTTTGGAGTAGTTTCGGGATGGGTGACCGACCGGGAAGTTGCTCCCGGGTGCGCACGAGTGAGGACAAAATGCGTAGAAAAGACTAGTATTGATATGTGAGGCCAGTCTAGATCCCGCCAGGAGTAACGACCACCGGCGGGTGTGTCCGGGGCGTTACAAGTTGGTATCAGAGCCGACCCTCGCGGTTACACGGATGTTTGCGGACAGGTGCGCGGGCATGTTGTTCATGACGTTTGTGACCCGTCATGGCACACGACATGGCACATGTACCGGACTGGATGAACAGAGGTATGTGCCAAGAGGGAACATTCATGTGCCCTTACGAGGACGTCGGTTCCTCTGAGTGGGGGTGCATGTAATAGCCTGGCTTATTAGGGATGATAGACTACTCGTATCAATAAGGAATTCCTTCTTTTTCGGGAGCCCATTCTGAAAGAACTCCAAAGTTAAGCGTGCTCAGCTTGAAGTAGTTTTAGGATGGGTGACCAACCGGAAAGTTGCTCCCGGGTGCACACGAGTGAGGACAAAGTGCGCAGAAAAGACTAGTATTGATATGTGAGACCAGTCTAGATCCCGCCAGGAGTAACGACCATCGGGGGATGCCTCGCGCCGGGAGGAGCTCAGATGGGCCTGCCCATCCATGCGGGAGGCCACAACCTGTTTTTTCTTCTATTTTATGTTCTCTCTTTTGCTTTATTTTTGTATTTTTAATTATACTTTAAAATATTCTACATGTGTATACAAAAAATCTCCGATACGCCGATGACACCATGATTATGGTGGAATGATCCGCCCTCGACATAGTTAATCTTAAGTTTCTACTCCTCTGCTTTGAGGCTATGTCGGGACTCAGGATCAACTTTGACAAGAGCGAGGCCATCGTCTTGGGCTGTCCCGCAGAGGACAAGCAGAGGATTGTGGATAACCTAAACACCAGACTAACCTCATTCCCCATTACCTACTTGGGGATGCCGATGGCAGACTCGAAGATCCCGACGAGTGCGTTCGATCCTTTAGTGGGAAGAATGGCAGCTCGGGCCGAGCCCTGGCGAGGACGATTTACCTCCAAAGGGAGCAAATCGGTCCTTACTAGTTCCAACCTAGCGAGCCTCCCCATGTTCATGATGGGGATGTATATCCTACCAGAGGGCGTTCATAGTGCCTTCGATAAGGATCTCGCTAGGTTCTTTTGGTAGGCGGCCAATGGCCGCCAAATGTACCACATGGTAAAATGGGCGGATATTTGCATGCCCAAGGACCGTGGTGGTCTGGGCAGCATTGCCTCCCATCGTATGAACGTGGCGCTCATGTTGAGATGGATCTGGCGGATCCTACGCGGCGAGGAAGGATTGTGGCTACAGCTCATTCAGGCGAAATACCTTAGGGGAGAACCGCTCTTAGCATGCAACCGGACGGATGGCTCACAATTCTGGTGAGCCATCCAAAGGATCAAGGAGGACATCTGCCTAGGATCTCCTTCTCCTCAAGGAACGGGAAAGGGATCCAATTTTAGCTAGATCCCTGGCTGGATACTGAGCCTTTACGCGTTTCCTTCCCTGGGCTATTCTCGATATGTGTGGATCCGTTTGTCCTAGTGGCTACGGCTTTCCAAGTTGGACGGTGGAACATCGGGTTTCGTCGCACCTTTGGACATGCCGAGAGTAACGACTGGACTAGACTGCGGGTTGCCCTACCACTTGTGCTCCTGGACTATCCGGACATGGTATCCTGGCGGCTTGCGCCGACGGCAGAGTTTTCAGTGAGCACGGCATACCATGCCCTTTGCCCGTCGCCTGCCACTCCCTGGCTGTCCCATTTATGGAAAGCCCCCGTTCCTTTACAGATTAAGATTTTTGTTTGGCAACTTCTACGGGATCGCCTCCCCTTGGGGACAGAGGTACTTAAGCGGCACGGACCTAGTGATGGTCTATGCCCTCTCTATGCGGTACCAGAGACCGAGACACATATCCTCTTCTCGTGTACCACGGCAAGGGTACTATGGACGTGCGTCCGTGAGGCGTTGGGGCCTGAATGGGAGGCCCTAAATCTCGCGGAGTTTCTCCAACATATAGCTTTACAGCCGTCACGACATCGCCGCCTATTTTGTCTTATTTTTACGGCGATGACATGGACTCTTTGGACGACTAGGAATAAGATGGTGATCGAGAAGGTTTTTCCGAGGAAGGCATCTCACTCCTTCAAATTCCTTGCTTTCCTGCAGAACTGGCACCCGCTCTCAAGGCAGCGTGATCACAATCGGCTTGGATTGATGATGGATACACTTTTGGCTTCGGCGTGTCGACTATCATCCTCGTAGTGCCGCTACGCGGCGGCCACTAGGTGGCTTTTTTTAATTTCTTTTATGCTTTCTTGGGCTTGACTGTGCTGTGGCCCCAGCTGTTATCTGTCGGGTGATGTTCGAACATGAATTGTATGGACCGTGGCTTTATTTATAAAATGGGGCAAAAGCCTGTTTCGAGAGAGAGGATCGATCAAAATCTATGGGTGTTGAGCACTTGACGCCGGTCAGAGACGTCAAGGATTTTTAATAAAAGATAATATATTATTATTAAATTGGTATCAATTACACTTTTTATTTGAAACAACATAATGCCAAAAACTAGTCAAGATATTGAGGGGCTGTTTGGATTGTGACTATCTTTGCCATATGTTGCCACATGATTCTTGCCACACTTGCCACACTTGCCTTACTTGAGTTGCTCAAATTGTTAGCCACACTTTGGCTTGCCTAAGGGAATCTTGCCACACTTTTTGTGTCTATGACATGTTGGGTTCATTGCTCATAAAAAAAAATCCTTGCCTCAAGTGTGGCTAGAACCAAACACATACCTAACTTGGTCAAATTTGCCTAAGGTTAGGCATGGCAAAGTGTGGCAAGGTGTGGCTAGAAACCAAACTGCCCCTGAGTATGCACACAACCACACTACTAAAAGAAAAGGGAGAAAAGTGGATGTGACACCGAAATAACACGTTGAAGCAGCTATGAATCACACGTAGCAACAAGCAATCACATTTGCCACCACCTTTTTTTTGCGAGAAAACTTCCAATCTATTCATCTTCAATCATGGCAGTACAACGGACACCAGAAATAAAAATTACATCCAGATCCGTAGACCACCTAGCGACGACTACAAGCACTGAAGCGCGCCGAAGGCGCGCCGCCGTCATCACCCCTCCATCGCCGGAGTCGGGCACACCTTGTTGTAGTAGACAGTCGGGAAGTCGTCATGCTAAGGCCCCATAGGACCAGCACCCCAGAACAGCAACCATCGCCGATGAAAAATAACGTAGATCGGAAGGATCCAAACCGAAGACACAAGAACGTAGACGAACAACGACGAGATCCGAACAAATCCACCAAAGATAGATCTGCCGGAGACACACCTCCACACGCCCACCAACGATGCTAGACGCATCGCCGGAATGGGGGCTAGGCGGGGAGACCTTTATTCCATCTTCAGGGAGCCGCCGCCGTCTCGTCTTCCTGAGTAGGACAAAAACCCTAGCAAGATTGAAAAAAACAACTGAAAGCGAAGCCCTCCCGCCGGCCCTTGCCAGGATCCACCGCGCCTCCATGGCCCTAGGGCCACCGGAGACGAGGCGGACCTGCGCCGGCTCCGGCGAGAGGCAGGAACCCTAACTTTCTTTCTTGAAGGAGGAGGAGGAGGCGGCTAGAGGGGGAGACATTTGCCACCACCTTTGAAAACACACATTCCCTCAAGAAAAAACATGATGTGGCGACAGTGAACTTTTCTGGTTACCGCTCGCAGCGGTTGTAGTGGGGCATCTTCCTAGTGGAGGCATTTGATGGCTGGAATGGTTGGGGCTGATACGTCCAAAACGTATCTATAATTTCTGCTTGCTCCATGCCTCTTTTGGGTGATATTGCTATGATATTTATACACTTCCATACACTTTTGATCATATTTGGACTAACCTATTAACTCAGTGCACCCCAGTGCCAGTTTCTGTTTTCTGCTGTTTTTGTATTTCAGGTTTTCCCGTCACGAAAACTGCCAGAAAAATTCCGGAAAAATTATATAAAAAATCAGCGTTCCCGAAGCTTCCACACGGCCGAAGTAGGGCCGGAGGGGGGCCACCAGGGCTCCAGGCGCCCTGGTGGTGCGGCCCCCCTCCTGGCCGCGCCGGGGGGCGCCTGGGCCCCCCAGGCCTCCGCTGATGCCCCCCTTTGGCTTATATTTAACACGCGTCCCGAACCCTCGAGGACGGAACCCTTTTTCGCGATCTCATCTCTGTTCCGCCGCCGCCGCGCTTCCAAGATCGGGAGCACCAGGAGAACTCTTCCCGGCACCCTGCCGGAGGGGAGGATCACCACCGGGAGCCTCTCCACCACCATGGACGCCTCCCGGATGAGTTGTGAGTAGTCTCCCTTGGACCATGGGTCCATGACCAGTAGCTATGTGATGTTCTCCTCCCCTTCTTGTGCTTCACTAATTAGACCTCGTGAGCTGCCCTACATGATCGAGGCACATATGTAATCCTTATGCTGTTGCTATGTTGAGTTTGCTGGGATCCGATGGATTGTGAGATTATGTTCAGATTGTGTTTGAGTAATATATTTGATTTACCTCTTTTATATTTATGTTCTTAAGTAATTCTTGCATGTTCTCCGTTGCTATTTATTGCTTTGGCCGAGTAGTAGGTAGTGACTCCAAGAGGGAACGTTATGCTTGATTGTGGGTTCATGCCCCTCGATGACTAGCTTGAGTGACAGAAACATGAGTCTAGGGGATGTGCTGTTGCCACAAGGGGGAAAACAACGGCGCTTGCGCTCGCAGGTGCAAGGATTGTTTACTTTACGCAAAGTTCTTTTAATGCAGTTGTCTGTTGCTTTGAGTTTACACTATGGGTGGGACTCGCAACTTAATACCAGCGAGATGTTCTGGATAGATATCTCAAGGTGGATGATTAGTAGTAGATGCAGATGGATTTCGGTCTACTTGCCTTGGCGTACCGCCCATGCTTTGAACCTCTACCTTTCTTGCAACATAGTTAGCATTGGTTTGCGCACATAATTCTGTCAATTGCCCAGCTGTAATTCGTTTACCTCACATAGCTGTTTTATCGTCTTTTGGGAGAGAGACATCACTAGTGAACATAATGGGACCCCGGTCCATATTACCATCACTGATCACATCCGCTATTTACTTTCCGCTTTTACTTACTAGTTGCAGCAATACCTATCACTATTATCTCTTGTGTTTGATCCTTTGTAAACGACAAGGCCGGAGGGATTGACAACCTCTCTGTACTCGTTGGGAGCAAAGTTATTTGTATCTGTGTGCAGGTCCAAGTTGATTGCTAAGTATCTGGCGCCGTTAGCAGTTGACACCTTCTTGTTGAACCTTGGAGTCTCAGGGGAAATCGATCCTTGGTATCTTTGCCAAGGGAAAACTTCCGCTACACTGCATCTCAAACCTTCCACTTGGGGTAACCAACGAGGGGCGAGAAGCCATCAAGCAAAGTTTTCTGGCGCCGTTGCCGGGGACTCCACTCTTCAAGATAGGGGAGTTGCATGCTATCTTTTACCTTTGCTTATTAGTCTTGTTAGTTTACCTTTCAGTTTTTTGCTTTAGTATCTTTTATCGAAAATCACAAAAATAGTTATCTTGCTTGCTTGCTGCTATGGGTTCCACCGAGAACACCAAGTTGTGTGACTTCACTAGTCATAACAACGATGACTTTATCTGCACGCCTATCACTACACCTGCCACTTCAGCACCTTCTTATGAAATTAAACCTGCTTTACTGAACTTAGTTATGAAAGATCAATTCTCCGGTGCTGGAGATGATGCTGCTTTACACTTAAACAACTTTGTTGAACTTTGTGATATGCAAAAGTACCAAGAAATAGATGGTAATATTGTTAAGCTTAAGCTTTTTCCTTTCTCCTTGAGAGGAGGAGCTAAAATTTGGTTTCAATCTTTGCCTAGAAATAGCATAGATTCATGGGACAAGTGCAAAGATGCTTTTATTGGAAAATACTATCCACCTGCTAAAATTATCCAACTAAGAAGTAACATAATGAATTTTAAACAATTGGATAATGAACACGTTGCCCAAGCTTGGGAACGCATGAAGTCTCTTGTCAGGAACTGCCCTACTCATGGTTTGACTACTTGGATGGTTATCCAAACTTTTTATGCAGGCTTGAACTTTACCTCGCAGAACTTGTTAGATTCGGCCGCGGGAGGAACCTTTATGTCAACTACACTTGGTGCTCCACGAAGCTTCTCGATGAGATGATGACCAATTATTCCCAATGGCACACCAAACGCGCTCCAACAGGTAGGAAGGTAAACTCTGTCGAGGAGATTTCCTCCCTAAATGAAAAAGTTGACTTGATCATGTCTCTACTTTCGAAGCAATCTTCTGTTGATCCTCGTGATGTTCCTTTAAATTCTTTGATTGCTCAAGAACAAGTAGATGTGAACTTTATCTCTAGAAACAATTTCAATAACAATGCTTATAGGAGTAATTTTGGTAGCAATCCTAGACCGTTCCCCTCTAATTCCTATGGGAACAACAATGCTTATCCTAGCACCAAGAACTCCACTACTGAACTAGAGTATGCTTAAAGATTTCATCACTACCCAAAAAGCCTTCAATAAGAGTGTAGAAGAAAAACTAAACAAACTAGATAATCTCTCTTCGAAGGTACACAATTTAGCCCATGAGGTAGAACTGCTTAAAATTAGAACTTCTCCTCTTGAGGAGAGGAAGGTCACTCCTATGAATGCTATTCAAGTGCAAATTAATGAAAACATTAGGATGTTGGCTAAACTTAAAGAGAGATGGGCTAGAGAAAAGGAGGAAGAAGATAGAATTAAGAACCTTCCTACCCACCACACTGTTGCTACTATCCAAGTTGTTGAGGATATCCAAACTCTTAGCACCCAATGCACTCCTGGTCCCGTTGGACCTATTAATGGTGATGCTATGACTATAGAAACTACCAAACAAGTGAACCTAAAGGACACCACTACCACTTTACTTGATAGTAGTGACCTTGATTTTGATAATTGCACTCTTACCGAAGTTATTGATTTCCTTCACAAGATGTCTAGAGATCCCCGCACTAGCACGCTTAACCTTGCCTTCACAGAGCATATCACTAATGCTCTCATCAAAGCTAGGGAGGAGAAACTTAGAGTAAAAGCCTCCATACCTAGAAAGCTAGAAGATGGTTGGGATCCTATGATTAAAATTAAATTGAATAACTTCTCTTGCTATGCTTTATGTGATGTTGGAGCTAGTACCTCCGTTATGCCCAAAAGAATATATGATATGCTTAAACTGAAACCTTTCGATTCTTGTTCTTTTGGTGTTCGTCTTGTTGATTCTTCCATAAAGAAACCTTTGGGGAGGATCGACGATGTTCTTATCATTGTCAATGACAATTATGTTCCCGTTGATTTTACTATTATGGACATTGAATGTGAACCTTCCTGTCCAATTATTTTGGGACGTCCTTTTCTTCGCACCGTTGGTGCCATCATTGACATGAAAGAGGGGAATATAAAATTCCAATTTCCTCTCAAGAAAGGGATGGAACACTTCCCTAGAAAGAAGATTAAGTTACCTTTTGAGTCCGTTATACGGGCTAGCTATTCTTTTACTCTTGATAAAACTTGATCTCTATGCATTATGCCTAGCTTAAAGGCATAAAAGAAAGCGCTTTTGGGAGGCAGCCCACAATGAATAAAATTTTATTTTGCTTTTGTTGTGTCTTGATGTTGTTACTACAGTAGCATCATCATTGTATCTTTACTTTTCAGTTTTGTGCCAAGTGTAGCCTCTGATTGCAAGAAAGTTCAAAAGTTGTGACGTGTTGTCCAGGAAACAGATTCTGTCCTTGGACAGAAAAATTCGTATAAAATCACCAGATCATCTTTTTGGTCTGAATTTTTTCGACAGCGTGCTCTATACAATTGTATTTCGGGCGTCTGTTCTGAGTTTTTTGATTTGAGTTGCAGAAGTGCCCCGAAAAAATCATTTACTACCTGCTGGTATGTTTTTCACAGATTCTGTCCTGTTTTGCCTTTCCTTCATTTTGCAAACCTTGAGCTTGCTTTTTCTTTGAAAAAACCTTTTGGAAATCTTGAGAAACAGTAGACCTTTAAGAATATCCTTATTTCCAGCAAGGAACAATTATATTATTATGGGTACTAACCTCGCTAATCAGATTATGATGAGTTATGTATGAAGGGAGTTTTCAAGTGTGCGAGGGAAGATGATAAAAAGATTCAGGAGTGTCAAACGTTCAAGCTTGGGGATGCCCCCATGCATACCCAAGAAATATTCAAGAAGACTCAAGCTTCTAAGCTTGGGGATGCCCCCGTGCATCCCCTTCTCCATCAACATTATCAGTTCGTCTTTCGTTTCACTATATTTTTATCACTTCATGTGTTATGTGCTATGCTTGGAGCGTCTTGCTTTTAGTTTCCTTTTTAGTTTTCTTTAGCTTTTCATAACGAGTCGGAACTCAGCTTTCCTTGTGTGGGAGAGAAACACGCTCCACTTCAACCTAGAACATAACATAGAATTTTCATGTCTATCCTTGCTCTGTGTGTTCTTTGTCTTTTAATAGCTACTATCATGTTTAGCTCTTAGTTTTCATGCTTATCTTTTTAAAGAGCTTTTGTTTAGTTGGTCGTTGGAACTCTCTTTATTCATCATGCTTATCTTATTAAGAGAGTTGGCTTCTGTTGCATTGGTCTATATGTCTATGATAAAAATACTACGTGCATAATGGTGCTTAGTAGTTCATGTTTTCTTATGGTTAGTCTCAAATAGCTGGGGGTTCCCAATGTGTTATTGGAGTACCAACATGATTTGTTTGCCTATGATGTGGTATGGTTTAGTGATATCTTCCTTCGAGAATTTATTTTGATTGACTTGGCGTATGCTCACGCATATTTAAGACTGTAAAGAAAGTCTGTCAAGCCTTGATGATCTTTTGTTTCTGAGTAGCGATATAACTTCCATGCCTGATTCAATGTTGCTTTGTCGCTCTGCATGATTATGACCGTCATTGTTCTTTTAGTTGGTCGCTCCCAGTCTTTTGCTAACCTCCACCTGTACTAAGCGGACTGACTGCTTGTGCATCCAAAATCCTTTAAACCAGTTATGCCATATGAGTCTACCATACCTTCCTATACATGGTATTTACCTGCCATTCCTAACGAAGACTTTCATGTACCATCTCGAAATTATTCAAAAAAAAGGCATTCCTATTTTGTGCCTCTGTTTTAGTTCATGAGGAAGTAGTAGTTAATTCATGATCTTTTTAAGTTGGACAAGCTTCACCCCGGGATTGCATGTCTAATGTGCAAACCCATAACACGAGAAGGAACTGGCAAAGAGTGCGCCCGGCTCAAAAATAATATAACAAACAAACCCTCCTTCACGCTTTGTTCATGAGAAATCAGAAAACTTTGGCACTGATAAACAAAGGAGATTAAGAGGATGTGATCGTCCTCATTCGGGAGCCGTTCCTCGAAACTTGTCCAGCTCGAGAAGTAATTGAGTTATCTGCTAGCATTCGTTGACGAAACATGCATATCCAAAAAAATAATTATTACCTCTGTTTTTTAAACCTAAGAGCTCTGGTATATGTTTTGTCTTTGTTTCCGACCATGGGTTTTTCAACTTTGCCAACAAAAGCCACGGTTCGAGAGTCTCCACCTTCTTTTAAAGCACCAACTACTGAGAGCATGATGGTCATTCTGAGTGTAATGTGCATTGTCCCAAAGTAGCATTGTCTTTTGCATGATTATGATATCGTTTATTCTGAAATCATTGTATCTAGTCATCACTTAAACCTTGGAGGTGCCCCTGCATTTATGTTTTGCTTCACTAAAGGGGGCAAGCGAGATACCACTTTATCATATTTGCACACCATGCTCATTACAAATCTATTTGATGTTTCAGTATCATATTGTAAAACTTTCAGTTCTTTGTGATTTTCTCATGAGGCAACTTAATTACTACAGATTCATTGTCTCAGTAAGCTTTTGTCATATGACTATGAAAAGTCCTTATATGGTTAATAGCATGTCACCACAGAAATTATTCTTGTTATCATTTACCTACTCGAGGACGAGCAGGAATTAAGCTTGGGGATGTTGATACGTCCAAAACGTATCTATAATTTCTGCTTGCTCCATGCCTCTTTTGGGTGATATTGCTATGATATTTATACACTTCCATACACTTTTGATCATATTTGGACTAACCTATTAACTCAGTGCACCCCAGTGCCAGTTTCTGTTTTCTGCTGTTTTTGTATTTCAGGTTTTCCCGTCACGAAAACTGCCAGAAAAATCCCGGAAAAATTATATAAAAAATCAGCGTTCCGGAAGCTTCCACACGGCCGAAGTAGGGCCGGAGGGGGGCCACCAGGGCTCCAGGCGCCCTGGTGGCGCGGCCCCCCTCCTGGCCGCGCCGGGGGGGGGCGCCTGGGCCCCCCAGGCCTCCGCTGATGCCCCCCTTTGGCGTATATTTAACACGCGTCCCGAAACCCTCGAGGACGGAACCCTTTTTCGCGATCTCATCTCTGTTCCGCCGCCGCCGCGCTTCCAAAATCGGGAGCACCAGGAGAACTCTTCCCGGCACCCTGCCGGAGGGGAGGATCACCACCGGGAGCCTCTCCACCACCATGGACGCCTCCCGGATGAGTTGTGAGTAGTCTCCCTTGGACCATGGGTCCATGACCAGTAGCTATGTGATGTTCTCCTCCCCTTCTTGTGCTTCACTAATTAGACCTCGTGAGCTGCCCTACATGATCGAGGCACATATGTAATCCTTATGCTGTTGCTATGTTGAGTTTGCTGGGATCCGATGGATTGTGAGATTATGTTCAGATTGTGTTTGAGTAATATATTTGATTTACCTCTTTTATATTTATGTTCTTAAGTAATTCTTGCATGTTCTCCGTTGCTATTTATTGCTTTGGCCGAGTAGTAGGTAGTGACTCCAAGAGGGAACGTTATGCTTGATTGTGGGTTCATGCCCCTTGATGACTAGCTTGAGTGACAGAAACATGAGTCTAGGGGATGTGCTGTTGCCACAAGGGGGAAAACAACGGTGCTTGCGCTCGCGGGTGCAAGGATTGTTTACTTTACGCAAAGTTCTTTTAATGCAGTTGTCTGTTGCTTTGAGTTTACACTATGGGTGGGACTCGCAACTTAATACCAGCGAGATGTTCTAGATAGATATCTCAAGATGGATGATTAGTAGTAGATGCAGATGGATTTCGGTCTACTTGCCTTGGCGTACCGCCCATGCTTTGAACCTCTACCTTTCTTGCAACATAGTTAGCATTGGTTTGCGCACATAATTCTGTCAATTGCCCAGCTGTAATTCGTTTACCTCACATAGCTGTTTTATCGTCTTTTGGGAGAGAGACATCACTAGTGAACATCATGGGGCACCGGTCCATATTACCATCACTGATCACATCCGCTATTTACTTTCCGCTTTTACTTACTAGTTGCAGCAATACCTATCACTATTATCTCTTGTGTTTGATCCTTTGTAAACGACAAGGCCAGAGGGATTGACAACCTCTCTGTACTCGTTGGGAGCAAAGTTATTTGTATCTGTGTGCAGGTCCAAGTTGATTGCTAAGTATCTGGCGCCGTTAGCAGTTGACACCTTCTTGTTGAACCTTGGAGTCTCAGGGGAAATCGATCCTTGGTATCTTTGGCAAGGGAAAACTTCCGCTACACTGCATCTCAAACCTTCCACTTGGGGTAACCAACGAGGGGCGAGAAGCCATCAGGGGCGCATCGGTTATTTTTCTCCCAGCGGTTTGACCCCAGGCCGCTAACCATCTCTATGGGGCGCAAGGTCGGCCAGTTTCAGTCTCCATATTGGAGGTTCCCGACGGCCCGCTCCAATGATTGGATGTCTTCCGCTTGGAGCATAGGTTTTGAGTGCTCGACATGGTCT
Organism: Secale cereale; assembly: GCA_902687465.1. Classification (NCBI taxonomy): domain Eukaryota; kingdom Viridiplantae; phylum Streptophyta; class Magnoliopsida; order Poales; family Poaceae; genus Secale; species Secale cereale. The sequence continues at coordinate 429,436,069 of LR738713.1, read as the reverse complement.
AACATGGCGCCTGCGACAGTAGATCTTGTGACTCTGCTAGATGTGCGGGTTCCGCCCTTATTTTAGGTCGCCCGTGGGACTAGCCTAAATTGATTCGAACGGGGTGTAGACTCTCGGTGGCATGGGATCGGTAGAGATGACGGGAGTCCCTACGTGATGCTCGTCAACATATGTTGTGCGGGCATGGTTCTAATTGTGTGGCTAGGTCCATCAAGACTATACGCCTGTGTGATTGTGCGATGGACTAACAGGTGGTGGTAGCACATGGCAAATTTGGCCAGGTGGTACTCCTTGAGTGCAAGGCTCGAGTTCTAGGGTGAAAAGTCTAGGTTTCACCTTCGGTAGTTGAAACTGACAACATCGTCGTTCACACGATGTTTCCTTGTTGAAGACATTGTATGGAGTTTGCTTGGCCTCCCCTCCAGGGTGAAAACTCATGATCTCGCCTCGGAGGTTGGGTGCAACAGCGGCTTCGCTCATGCATCGTTCCCTTCCTTGAGGTGTCAGTGTTGGAGCATCCATCATGATACCTGGGGTTTTCATCATTGATGGTTGTTGTTGATCACTGCAGGTTTTTGTTGATCACTATTTTTTTCTTTTTTATGACTTGGTTGTGTGTATCCTCGGTGTCTTGAGTAGCTGTTGATATGTGTTGTGCAAATGCTATGTGTAATTGCCATCTTCTCAACATTAATATATTCCCTTTATCAAAAAGAAAACACCAGACCTTAAATGTAAAAAATATCTAGTGTACACTTGCAATGTGCAATTGTAGAGGACTTATTATACTATCCAAATCATGGGAGGCCGTACGTGTGATAGTGAAATTTTAGAAAAGAAAAGAAATCATTAGCCGTCCATGTGTCACGAAAGCGCAGATGGCCGGCATTAGAGGCTAAGATATAAAGTTTTTTAAGTAACGTAAGAACATTTTCCTCCTTTTTGTTGAAAGGGGCTGAACGATACAAGTATTGGTCACTACCAGTAAGGACTACTAATTTGTATACACGCCACGATGGTCAAATGCTTAATGTCAGTTCACTATAATTAAGTTTACTATATTCCAAAGTATAAACCTACAACACATATAGATATCAGAACATCTCATTGACGAAGTCATATGCATGAATGCACGGGAGTACCCTATAAAAGATACACATAATTAAGCTTTCCTAGAATATATGTGCACATGCAGGCAGTGCACCACACAATTCAAGCACCTTGATTTTGGTTGCTTCTGTTGACTTCCCTGGATTGAGAGATTTTAAGAATGTTTTATGGGAAGGCACAAAAACACTTGACGTGTTTGCTTGTTCTCTTGCTATTTATTGTTGTCACGATACTAATAGAGAAGGTGACATATGGCAATATATAACCAGGTTTGGACTATGTGAATTGTCTAGGCATTTCTACGTACCAACAAGAAATGGATTTAATTTGGTTGGTGCGAACTTCATCACACAGATGTTCTAAGAGAAATAAACTTCATCACAGCTACAACTCACTAGGCATATAGAAAAACTCTTTGATCAGTGCATGTCGAATGCTCGCTAAGTGAGGGAGCTCTGTTGGAGAAGAGTGGGACTAGAAAGAGGGAGTACGCATGTCTGGCCATGTAAGGCAAATAGTTTTTTTTAGAACGACAGCTCGAGAGAGAGTCCGGCTTTGAATCAACAAAGCCATCAACCGGCCAGGAATTACATCGGACAGGACCAAACAAGAAAAAAAAAAGACGGCAGATACATGGTGCTACTAGACGACTTACAAACATCAACTAGACCAAGTACTACGACACAATGGAAAACAAAGCTTCGCTTGATGTCGATGATGTCCCCAGCCACGGAATGAACACCATAGGTGGAGAGGAAGCACGAAGAAGATGAGGCCCGGCATAGGAAGGGAGCATGCCCTCATCTGCACCAGGAGTGGTGAGCTGCAACAACCAACCCAAAACCATCTCCGAAGAGGACCCCTGCCCCTCGTCCTGGCTCGAAGGACGACGTACCGTCAGAAGATGGGGAAGCTCACCCTAGAGCTAGATTATATGGCAGCCACGAACTACCATGAGAGATACTCAGCCCCGCCCCCAGCTGAGTCGAGCTCGCCTTGGAAGAGCCTCGCCCACACACATAGAGCCACACACGATGGGATGAAGCCGACAGATCGAAGGCGCTGGGGAAGGAAGAGCAGAATGATGAGCTGACACCTCAAGTGCAAAAACAACACCGATGTGACAGATCAGACCACGCGACCATCGATCCCCCAATCCCCAAACCAGAACGCCCTCGCAGCTCTCGGACCTCCAGAGCGGCACCTCCAGGGAGGTGACGGCGAAGAGTGCCGCTGCCGCCCCATCCAAAAGGATGAGGTTTTCACCCGGGGCGAGAGGGGGAGAGGGGAACAGAACCTCGACGGAACCACCAGGGAGGGGCACGACACATGTTGATGTCGTCACCGTCGTGGCCGGGCCACACCGCCCAAGGATTCTTCCCGGACTGCCGCCACTCCTGCACCCCAAGCGCACCAGATCCGGCGTCCAGAGCCCGCCAAGGACCAGCAACGCCGGGGAGGAAGGTGCAATGAGAGGGGGAGGAAAAGACCTGCAGATCTGGCGCCGTCCGCCGGGGGGGAGGGGGGAGACCGCACGCACAGACCAGCCACCAAACGACCGCCACCACAACGCTGCCCGCGCGTCCGAGGGAGCGAAGCAGCACCCGCGACCACTCCTCGTTGGAGAGCCAGCCGTCGCATCTCCTTCCGAGGTCGCCGCCTCGGCGTCCGGGGCACTCCGCACGGAGGCGGAGCAGCAGATCCTCACCGCCACCGTCCACGTCGGCCGAACTGGCTTGCCCGGAGGCCTACTCTGGTGGCGGCGAGGGGCAAGCTAGCAGGGGGCGGCGGCGCGCGCTAGGGTTTCGAGTCGCCGCCCGAGTCACCCCGAGCGGAGCGACGCGGGGGCTGGGCTGGGCTTTTGGTCTTCTGAACCAGTTCCCAGCTAGATGTCGTAAGGCCAATAGTTGAGGTACTTGGATCTAGAATAAACGTCTTTTTCTTTGTAACTTTTCATTTTTATATACATTCAACGTGAACTTCCTCAAATTCAAAACTTTCTCCAAACTTGGATCTTTTCCTCAAATTCAAATTTTCTGAATTTTTTTGTTGATTTTTTCTTTAAAAAAATCTCTCAAATATGTGAAATTTTTAAAATACGTGAACAATTTTTACAAATTTTTGAACTTTTTTCCTCGAAATCATGAACATTTTTTACATATGGCAATACATAACCAGGTTTGGACTATGTGAATTGTCTATTCATTTCTACGTACCAACAAGAAATGGATTTAATATGGTTGGTGCCAACTTCATCACACAGATGTTCTAAGAGAAATAAACTTCATCACAGGTACAGTTCACTAGGCATATAGAAAAACTCTTTGATCAGTGCATGTCGAATGCTCGCTACTCTGTTGGAAAAGAGTGGGACTAGAAAGAGGGAATTCTCATGTCAGGCCATGTAAGGCAAATAATTGAGGTACCTGGATCTAGAATTAACTTCTTCTTTTTCTTTGTAACTTTTCATTTTTATATATTTTCAATGTGAACTTTTTCAAATTCAAAATTTTCTCCAAACTCGTGATATTTTCCTCAAATTCAGGAACTTTTTTGAATTTTGTTTTCATTTTTTCTTAAATACGTGAACTTTTTTTACCTCAAATATGTGAACTTTATAAATACATGATTTATTTTTTTTACAAATTGTGAACTTTTTTCGTCAAAATCATGAACTTTTTTTCAAATGTGCAAAACTCATCAACATTTTTTCTCGAATTAATGAACTTTTGTTCAAAATTTGAGAACTTCTTCAAACTAACAAACTTTTTTGAAAAGAACAACGATAATTCATGAACTTTTCCCAAATACGAACGTTTTTTCAAAACCATGATTTTTCTAAAAACAATTGTGAACTTTTACAATTTTTAGATCTTTTCAAAAATTTGTGAACTTTTTAAATTTCATGATTTTTTTTCATATTCTCAATATTTTTTTGTAAACTGGTTTTTTTTTTTTCAAAAGTCAACGGTTCACCGGTCGACAAATGGAACAGGCGAGCGAGCGGGCGTTGATAGGCCGCAGCCCGCCTGGGGCGCGCATGACATGGAAGGAGTCCATAAAGAGAGATCTGAAGGACTTGTGTATCACCAAAGAACTAGCCATGGACCGGGGTGCGTGGAAACTTGATATCCATGTGTCAGAATCATGAGTTGGTCACGAGATCTTATGGATTTCATCTCTAGCCTACCCCGACTTGTTTGGGACTAAAGGCATTGTTGTTGTTGTGAACTTTTTGAAATTTCACAAAAAAAATTCAAATTCTTGATTTTTTTAACTGATTTGGGTTTTTTGCAAAAGTCAACGGTCCACCGGTTAAACCCGTCAACCTATGGAACAGGCGAGTGAGCAGGCGTTCTTGGGCCGCAGCCCGCCAGTGGGGGTGCATGACCGTCATCCCACTTTCCCGGCGCTGAAGGCGTGGGATAGGATGTCACCACAATAGCGCGGCGACTATTTCTCAATTTAAGCGAGATAGGAAGAATCGCTCGCTGAAGGGTTACGCTAATCGGACCGGCCCATTCAAACACGCGCAGAGTAAAATGAAAAACACGCATAAATAATGGAGCGCGACGAGGATTCAGAGTTGTGGTCTCATGGTTTACAGAAGCTGCGCCAAACCACTGGGCTAGCATTCGGTTAAACCTACTCCCTCCGTTCCTAAATATTTGTCTTTCTAGACATTTCAAATGGTTACAACATACGGATGTATGTAGACATATTTTAGAGTGTAGATCCTCTCATTTTGCTTTGTATGTAGTCATTTGTTGAACTCTCCAGAAAGACAAATATTTAGGAACGGAGGGAGTATTACAGAGCAAAAGAGCCGGGTTTTTAATATTTATTAAATAAAATTTAATATTTATTCAAAATTTGTCAAATACTTGTTCAAGATTTTTAATATTTATTAAATAAAATTTAATACTTGTTCAACATTTTGTAAATACCTGTTCAACATTTTTTAATACTTATTGAAAAAAATTCATATACTTGTTCAACATTTTTCAAATGTGTTTTTGAAGCGACCCCTCCTCCCGTAATGAGGTGACCAACAACTCCTGAGAGGTGGCCGAACCTCCTAGCTTTGTCCAGAATTCCAGCCAGCGCGTCCATGACAGAAGGGGGGAAATCGGGTCCCCTTGCTTCACTCCCGCAGAGGACGAGAAGAATGGCCCCACCTCATCGTTAATGTTAATCGTTGTCTTGTCAGACCATACCAACTGCATAATCCAGTTGCACCATCTGTCCTCGAAGCCTTTGCGCTGCATGACTAGCCACAGCAAGTCCCAGTCTAGCCGATCATAAGCTTTCTGGAAGTACAGCTTGAGAAAGACACCCTTGTACTCACGTGATCGCACCTCGTGGACAATCTCGTGAAGGGAAAAAAATCCCATCATGGATTCGTCTCCCTTTCAGGAATGCTGTCTGAAGTGGGTGATTCATCCTCTCAGCTACCGACGCGAGTCTAGTCGCGCATACTAAGAAGATGCGCTCCAGAACATTGATAACTGTGATAGGTCTGAATTGGCGAATGTCTGTCGCCCCAACTACTTTGGGGATCATGGTGATAACACCAAAATTTATGTGCGCCATGTCAAATGTTCCGATGTAGAATTCATGGAACATTGGCATGATCACATGTTTTAGGACATTCCAGAATTTCTGGAAGAAGGCAACTGGCAAGCCGTCCAGCCCCGGTGCCGACCCCGCCTTCATTGAGGCGATCGCCCTCCCCACCTCTTCCGGCGAGAACGGGATAGTTAGTTCCACATTCTCATTATGAGATACCCTGTCCGCTAGGGGCCAGAAATCATCCGCCAAGGAAACCCCACCCCGGGGTTCCGCCGAGAAGAGCCCCTTAAAAAGGAGTAAATATGGGCCCTAATCTCATCCGGGTGCTCGAGAAGGGTGCCCCCTTCCCAAAGGCACGAAATGGAGCACTTCCTGCATCGCCCATTACCGTTTTCCTGGAAGTAAGCGGTATTAGCATCGCCTTGAAGGAGCCACTTCTGGTCCCCCCGGTGTTGCCAGAATAGCTCCTCCACCTTGAAGATCTCCATTAGGGAGGCTTCAAGGGAGTACCGCCGCAACCAGTCGTCAGCCAACAGACCGACTGAATCAGTAGTCGCGTCTAGGGCCTTAATCTAGTCCAATAGAGCCCCTTCACGGGACCTCAGGGCAACACCAAGGTTGGCGCCCCACCCCCACATAAACTGGCGGGTGGTTTTAGAGCAGTGATGCCAAACGTCTGTGGCATAGAATACCCTTGGTGGGTTATTTGACGCCTGCACCCAACGGTCCTGAACCATCTCGGCGAACACCGACTGCAGAAGCTAAGATGGTTCCAAATGGAAGCGCCTAGACCTCGCTGGAGACCCTTCCCCTGACGCAAACAATGGGGGAACGTGGTTAGAGCCAATCCGAGTGACCGCCCGCAGAGAACATAGTGGGAACATAACCTCCCACTGCATAGACACGAGGACCCGATCCAGCACACACTGGATAGGGTCCACCTGTTTATTTGTCCATGTGAACCTAGCCCCTACTCGGGCTATCTCACGAAGGGCCATCTCAGCTATGGAGTCGTTGAACATGCGCATACGTCGTCGGTCGAAGTTGGACGAGCTTTTGTTTGCTTCTTGTCTGATAAGGTTGAAGCCACCCGCCACCACCACTTAGGTCGTGCAACGTTCTACCTTATCCCCCAGCTCGGCCAGGAACACCGCCGACCGCCCGTGATCAACCGGGTCATAGACAATGATCACCACCCAACTGAGGTTCACACGTCGGCCGGTGATGGACATACTAAGGAAAAATTCCCCGCGGTCCATATCCTCTACTGAAAATAAATCCTCCCTGACCCCCAGGAGTATGCCTCTAGACAACCCAGACGCCGGCAACCATTGCCAGGTAAACGGGTGACGAGAGAGCCCCTGTAACTCTTGAATGGAGAAGTCCCAATGAGTCGTCTTATGAAGACCTACTATGTCGATATCTTCCTGCCAGATGTAGTCAATCAGTTGGCGCCGGTGGACCAGGTTGCCGAAGCCCCTAATGTTCTAGCATAGGAGCTTCATATGGGAACTCCGCCGGAATCACTAGGCCCCTTAGGTGGGGCCGAGCTAGCCCTCCCCCCAGGGCGGGATTGGACGTTTGCTTCGACGGACGGCCGCGACGCCCCCGCTTAATGGGGGCATCTCCTGCTATGTCAGCGCTAACACCTCGAACTACCAACACCTGTTCAGAGGGATGGAGTCGCGTAGGTGGTCTTCCCCCCAGGGCCTCCCCACTTGAGGGCCACTTGGGGTGTCAAGTCGGGATGACGGCCGGCTCATGCCCGATCCAGCCCTGGGATCTCTATGCCCAGAGCCAGATGGAGCCGAGGCATCCACAGCCCGTGATACGTCCAAAACGTATCTATAATTTCTGCTTGCTCCATGCCTTTTTTGTGTGATATTGATATGATATTTATGCACTTCCATACACTTTTGATCATATTTGGACTAACCTACTAATGGTTGCAAAAGTGCACAATGTTCTTGTTTTACACTTTATTGTGTAGGAATTACTTGGAAATTGACAAAAACGCAAAAGGAGTCGTATTGGAGTAGGACTCTGACTTTCCTGAAATCTGTCTGAGAACGTTTTTTAAAGATGGTCACGTTCCGACCCGAAGACGACGTCAAACGGAAAAAGTCTAGTTGCGAAAGTTGTGGGGAATTTCGAGGCGATGCTTCTCGATATAAAATTCGTCCAAATCGAAGTCCGGACGGCCGAGTAAAGCCCGTTTTACTGAGGCCCAAAATTTGATGACGGGAATCCGAGAGTCTATATAAAGAGAGGAAACCTAGGTCACCAAGGGCCACGAATTTTCCTCCTCCCGAGCCGCCGTCTTGGAGGGGAGGACCAGCACCATTGCAGCACCATCCACAAGGAAGAAGGGGGGCCAAGGAGCCGCTGCCCCCTAGGGCCGCCGCCGCCCCAAGGGCCGCCGCCACCCCCTAGGGCCGCCGCGCCCCCAAGGGCCGCCGCCGCCGCCTCCGTGGCTGCCGCCGGCCGTCTCCTCCTCGCGGGGCTGCACCTCTTCATCAACACCATCATCAACCTCCTCCTCACCATGTCCATGCATGAGTAGTTTCCTCCGGGGCTGAAGGCTTGTACGTGTAGCTATGTGGTTATCTCTCTCTCCCATGATGTGATCTTCGTTGTGATCATAGGCTATGTTAATCTAGGGTGATCCCATGATATTTCCCCTTCCTCTATGCATTGGATTGATGTACTCACTTGTCTTTATCTAGTATAATTCCTGAGACCAAGGTGACAGCGGTCTATTGGACATGGATTAGAAAAATATTTTCATGAGTGATTTCCTCTTTTGTGTGTTGATTGAAGATTGAGAGTCTCTTGATGCTTGTCTTTGACTATCCTTTAGATATGTTGTGGTGATTGTGGGACTCTCTTTGGATGGCCGCGGTGACATTGGGAAATCCATAGATTGAGAACTACGAACTTTGAGGTGTGCTTTTGTAGCCCTACATAATTCTCGTCCTCTCTTGACCACGAAGGAATGACCTCCGGGTGCGTCTCCATTGCATGTTTTATGGGAAATATCATGTGATTCGATTATGTTAATGTTGTTGGGAGCTGCCACTAATGAAAGTATGATCCCTAGGCCTTGTTTCCACCATTGCAATACCATTTGTGTTCACGTTTACCACTTGTATGCTTGCTGCACTTTTTATTACAGATTTATATTACTTTGTTTTGCCACTTGCCATTTAACATCTCTTCGCCGAACTAGTGCACCTATACATCTGACAAGTGTATTAGGTGTGTTGGGGACACAAGAGACTTCTTGTATCTTAGTTGCAGGGTTGCTTGAGAGAGACCATCTTCAACCTCTACTTCCCTGAGTTCGATAAACCTTAGGTCATCCACTTGAGGGAAATTGCTGCTGTCCTACAAACCTCTGCGCTTGGAGGCCCAACATAGTCTACAAGAGTAGAAGCGTGTGTAGACATCAAGCTATTTCTGGCGCCGTCGCCGGGGAAGTGAGTGCTTGAAGGTATATCTTTAGATCTTGCAATTAAATCTTTTTGTTTCTTGTTTTTATTTCACTAGTTAAGTTTATGGAAAACCACATTCTTAGTTCGCTGCTTATGGGAAGACGCCCCACACCTGTGGTGGTTGCTCCTCCCCCTACTGAAATTGTGCCCTATAAAATACCAGCTGGTATTATCGATTATGTATTGGCTAATAGTTATGCAGGAGGCAGACATCCCGGTGAACACTTGCTGTATCTGTCACAACTATGTTCATTATTTAAGCTTGCAGGTGTATCAAGGGAGTTTGTCATGAGGAACTTGTTCGCCGTATCACTTATAGATAAAGCTTCAGATTGGTATAAGCTTCTCGATAACTCGCACTTGCTTGATTGGCAAGAGCTTATGTCTCTCTTTTATACTAAGTTTTATCCTCTTCATGAAATTCATCGAGACAGGAACTATATCTATAACTTTAGGTCTCGTGACGGAGAAAGCATTGCTCAAGCTTGGGGGAGACTGAAAACGTTAATGCTAAAAAGTCCTAACCATGGGCTCCCCAAAGATGCTTATGTGGAGAGTAAGAGTACCTTTTTGCATGTGGATCATGGTAACAATGCTTTATGTGATGCTTATATTGTTGAGTTTATTCGTGATCCCACTGAAAATTATTATGAGAAGGGAACATATGCTTATAGATATTTCAATAATATTAAGTTCCCTCTCTTTATGTTGAAGGTTTTGAAGCTGCACTTGTTTTGTCTTCCTATGCTTATTGCTTTGTGCTTCAATGAATTATTCTATTGCAATATTCCTATGCATAGGAAGCATGTTAGGCTTAAATGTGTTTGGTATTTGCTTCTTGATGCTCTCTTTTGTTCTTCAGCTCTTATTTCTACGAGAGCATCATTAAAGTCTTAAGCCTATCTTTATGGCTATAAAGAAAGAGCTCTAGGGAGACAACCCTTATTATCTTTTCTTTCAGTTTTTAGTGGTCTTGATGTTTGTTACTACTGTAGCAACATCATTGTATCTTTATTTTTTAGCTTTGTGCCAAGTTTAGCCTCCGATTGCAAGAAAGTTCAAAAGTTGTGACATGCTGTCCAGGAAACAGATTCTGTCCTTGGATAGAAAAATTCTTATAAAATCACCAGTTCATCTTTTTGGTCTGAATTTTTTCGACAGAGTGCTCTATACAATTGGCTTTCGGGCGGCTGTTCTGAGTTTTTTGATTTGAGTTGCAGAAGTGCCTCGAAAAAATTATTTACTACCTGCTGGTCTGTTTTTCACAGATTCTGTCCTGTTTTGCCTTTCCTTCGTTTTGCAAACCTTGAGCTTGCTTTTTCTTTGCAAAAACCTTTTGGCAATCTTGAGAAACAGTAGCCCTTCAATATTATCCTTATTTCCAGCAAGGAAAAATTATTTTATTATGGGTACTAACCTCGCTAATCAGATTATAATGAGTTATGTATGAAGGGAGTTTTCAAGTGTGCGAGGGAAGATGATAAAAAGATTCAGGAGTGTCAAACGCTCAAGCTTGGGGATGCCTCCGTGCACCCCCAAGAAATATTCAAGAAGACTCAAGCGTCTAAGCTTGGGGATGCCCCCGTGCATCCCCGTCTCCATCAACAATTATCAGTTCGTCTTTCGTTCCACTATATTTTAATCACTTCATGCGTTATGTGCTATGCTTGGAGCGTCTTGCTCTTAGTTTCCTTTTTAGTTTTCTTTAGCTTTGCTTGCTGTTCATAACAAGTTGGATCCTAGCCTTCATCGTTTGGGAGAGAAACACGCTCCACTCCACTGTAAAACACAATATAGGCTTGCATGCGTATCTTCTTGTGTGTGTTCTTTATCTTTTCATAGCTACTATCATGTTCAACTCTTAGTTTTCATGCTTTATTTTTTGAAGAGCTTTTGTTTAGTTGGTCGCTGGAACTCTCTTTAGTTATCATGCTTATCTTGTTAAGAGAGTTGGCTTCTGTTGCACTGGTTGATATGTCTATGATAAAAATGCTATGTGCATAATGGTGCTTAGTAGTTCATGTTTTCTTATGTTTAGTCTCAAATAGCTGGGGATTCTTAATGTGTTATTGAAGTACCAACATGATTTGTTTGCCTATGATGTGGTATGGTTTAGTGGTATCTTTCTCCAAGAATTTATTTTGATTGACTTGGCGTATGCTCACGCATATTTAAGACTGTAAAGAAAGTCTATCAAGCCTTGATGATCTTTAATTTCTAAGTAGCGATATAACTTCCATGTCCGATTCAATGTTGCTTTGTCGCTCTGCATGATTATGACCGTCATTGCTCTTTTAGTTGGTCGCTCTCAGTCTTTTGCTAACCTTCGCCTGTACTAAGCGGACTGACTGCTTGTGCATCCAAAATCCTTTAAACCAGTTATGCCATATGAGTCCACCATACCTTCCTATACATGGTATTTACCTGTCATTCCTAACGAAGACTTTCATGTACCATCTCGAAATTATTCAAAAAAGCATTTCTCTTTTGTGCCTCTGTTTTAGCTCATGAGGAAGTAGTAGTTAATTCATGATCTTTTTAAGTTGGACAAGCTTCACCCCGGGATTGCATGTCTAATGTGCAAACCCATAATACGAGAAGGAACTGGCATAGAGTGTGCCCGGCTCATTAAAAATTATACAACAAACAAACCCTACTTCACGCTTTGTTCATGAGAAATCAGAAAACTTTGGCAGTGATAAACAAAGGAGATTAAGAGGATGTGATCATCCTCGTGCGGGAGCCGTTCCTCGAAACTTGTCCAGCTCGAGAAGTAATTGAGTTATCTGCTAGCATTCGTTGACGAAATATGCATCTCTAAAATAATAATTTTTACTTCTGTTTTTAAAACCAAGAGCTCTGGTACATGTTTAGTTTTTGTTTCTAACCACAGGTTTTCAACCTTGCCATCAAAAGCCACGGTTCGAGAGTCTCCACCTTCTTTCTTTAAAGCACCAACTATTGAGAGCATGATTGTCATTCTGAGTGTAATGTGCATTGTCCCAAAGTACCATTGTCTTTTGCATTATTTGATATCGTTTATTCTGAAATCATTGTATCTAGTCGTCACTTAAACTTTGGAGGTGCCCCTGTATTTATGTTTTGCTTTACTAAAGGGGGCAAGCGAGGTATCACTTTGTCATGTTTACACACCATGCTCACTACAAATCTATTGAGTGTTTCAGTATCATATTGAAAAACTTTCAGTTCTTTGTGATATTCTCATGAGGAAACTTAATTACTATATATTCATTATCTCAGTAAGCATTTGTAATGTGACTGTGAAAAGTTCTTATATGGTTAATAGCATGTCACCACAGAAATTATGCTTGTTATCATTTACCTACTCGAGGACGAGCAGGAATTAAGCTTGGGGATGTTGATACGTCCAAAACGTATCTATAATTTCTGCTTGCTCCATGCCTTTTTTGTGTGATATTGATACGATATTTATGCACTTCCATACACTTTTGATCATATTTGGACTAACCTACTAATGGTTTCAAAAGTGCACAATGTTCTTGTTTTACACTTTATTGTGTAGGAATTACTTGGAAATTGACAAAAACGCAAAAGGAGTCGTATTGGAGTAGGACTCTGACTTTCCTGAAATCTGTCTGAGAACGTTTTTTAAAGACGGTCACGTTCCGGCCCGAAGACGCGTCAAACGGAAAAAGTCTAGTTGCGAAAGTTGTGGAGAATTTCGAGGCGATGCTTCTGGATATAAAATTCGTCCAAATCGGAGTCCGGACGGCCGAGTAAAGCCCGTTTTACTGAGGCCCAAAATTTGATGACGGGAATCCGAGAGTCTATATAAAGAGAGGAAACCTAGGTCACCAAGGGCCACGAATTTTCCTCCTCCCGAGCCGCCGTCTTGGAGGGAAGGACCAGCACCATTGCAGCACCATCCACAAGGAAGAAGGGGGGCCAAGGAGCCGCTGCCCCCTAGGGCCGCCGCCGCCCCAAGGGCCGCCGCCGCCTCCTAGGGCCGCCGCGCCCCCAAGGGCCGCCGCCGCCGCCTCCGTGGCTGCAGCCGGCCGTCTCCTCCTCGCGGGGCTGCACCTCTTCATCAACACCATCATCAACCTCCTCCTCACCATGTCCATGCGTGAGTAGTTTCCTCCGGGGCTGAAGGCTTGTACGTGTAGCTATGTGGTTATCTCTCTCTCCCATGATGTGATCTTCGTTGTGATCATAGGCTATGTTAATCTAGGGTGATCCCATGATATTTCCCCTTCCTCTATGCATTGGATTGATGTACTCACTTGTCTTTATCTAGTATAATTTCCCGAGACCAAGGTGACAGCGGTCTATTGGACATGGATTAGAAAAATATTTTCATGAGTGATTTCCTCTTTTGTGTGTTGATTGAAGATTGAGAGTCAGTTGGTGCTTTTCTTTGACTATCATTTAGATATGTTGTGGTGATTGTGGGACTCTCTTTGGATGGCCGCGGTGACATTGGGAAATCCATAGATTGAGAACTACGAACTTTGAGGTGTGCTTTTGTAGCCCTACATAATTCTCGTCCTCTCTTGACCACGAAGGAATGACCTCTGAGTGTGTCTCCTTTGCATGTTTTATGGGAAATATCATGTGATTCGATTATGTTAATGTTGTTGGGAGTTGCCACTAGTGAAAGTATGATCCCTAGGCCTTGTTTCCACCATTGCAATACCATTTGTGTTCACGTTTACCACTTGTATGCTTGCTGCACTTTTTATTACAGATTTATATTACTTTGTTTTGCCATCCATATCACTTGCCATTTAACATCTTTTCGCCGAACTAGTGCACCTATACATCTGACAAGTGTATTAGGTGTGTTGGGGACACAAGAGACTTCTTGTATCTTAGTTGCAGGGTTGCTTGAGAGAGACCATCTTCAACCTCTACTTCCCTGAGTTCGATAAACCTTAGGTCATCCACTTGAGGGAAATTGCTACTGTCCTACAAACCTCTGCGCTTGAAGGCCCAACATAGTCTACAAGAGTAGAAGCGTGTGTAGACATCAGCCCGCTGTTCAGCATGGGCCCGGGCCTCAGCAAGTGCACCATCGAGCCGCTCTTTGGCACAAATGGCCGAGATTTGCTCAAGTCGAAGGCCCTTCTCACCCCGAAACACAATATCACAATCCTAAGCAACGTCACCAAGGTGTGCCATCGGCACCAAGTCAAGAACCACAAATTGAGAATCAGAATAAGAAGGCCCCGGGGGACCAGAGGGAGGGGGTGGTGTCGTACCTGGAGTGAGGTTGTGTGTTGCCGCACGCATGGCCGCCATCTCAGGAACCGTCGGGACCCGGCCAACCGAAGGGTCCGGACCGGCAGAGACGGGTGCTCTGCCTAGACGCCACAACCGGAGAAGACACCACCCGAGTGTCAGGGCTGGGCACGGGATAGTCAGAGTTAACCGTGACCAACCCCACTCCCGGTGGAGGCTATCTTTCTGTAGTCTTCTTTGTTTGGATGAACAACGCCCATCTTTCTTAGCATATGTTCATCTTGGACAACTTCTGTAGCATGTTGAATCGTAGACCTGGATGTTGTTATATCATCAGCGACCATCGTAGTTAATTTACATATGGTCGTATCACATGGAGGGGAACGTTTGGTTCCTGGTACATATGTATCCTATACGTTTTTTTAGCAATTCAACAAAAAATAAAAAATTTCTGATTTTTTTTTGAAATAAACTTGACCTTTCGTTGTACTAGTGAGAAAATTTCCAAAAAAGAAAATTCTTCTTTGACTTCTTTAAAAAAAAGACAAACTTCCGATCAAAATAGCGTGAATAGTGACCTATAATAGCAAATAAATTTTGTCTTTTTCACTGTGAAGTCAACATTGTTTTTATTTGTTAAAAATTATATACTAGTGTGCAAGTAAGTCAAATTTAATCTAAAAACACTTTTGAACTATTTTGACTTTTTGTTTAATTATTAAAAAAAAAACCCATATAGGGTGTATATACATGCGGGAGCCGAAGGGTATTTCCCCGTATCACATCCGCTACCCAGCAATGCGCCGACGCACCCTTGACCCGCCGCACCAAACTGTCGACGCGTGACATTTTGCATTTCACATCGGGGTCTCAAATTCGTAGAGACGGCCTTGCTTATTGTGTTAAATTTTTACTCGTATTTTACAGGAAAATCCAAAATTATTTTACAACATGATTTGCTCAAAGGGTAAAATCACTTCCAGGCAAATTCCATGCAAGTGCTAACCTAAAAGGACAAGTAGAAGAGAGCATGCTGGTCCTGGCGTGTTACCATATAGGCATATACTACTTTCAGAAGTGCACGATTTGCTAGCGTATGCACTAGATAGCTAGTAGTCGATTATGGTTGGTGAACAAACTCAGATTTATCACTAAAGCAAGTAAAGGAATCCCTGAAAATGCTGGAAGGCTGCGTCACAACATCCATTTTCTTAACTTTGAAAGGAACCTTGGACAGACCTCCGAAAAGGAGTTGGGTAAAGAGTTGGTGAGATCTGAGTTGGAAATCTGCGAGGAAACATGTTTCAACGTGAAAGTTTAACGAGAAAGAGAGGGTATATGTAGTCACAACATCAACATCAGTATTGTTTGGGGCCCAGCCCAGCCCCCGCGTCACTCCGCTCGGGGCAACTCGGGCGGCGACTCGAAACCCTAGCGCGCGCCGCCGCCCCTGCTAACTTTCCCCTCGCCGCCACCAGAGTAGGCCTCCAGGCAAGCCAGTTCGCCCGACGAGGACGGTGGCGGCGAGGATCAGCTGCTCCGCCTCCGTGCGGAGAGCCCCGGACGCCGAGGCGGCGGCCTCGGAAGGAGAGGCGACGGCTGGCTCTGTGGCGAGCAGTGGTCGCAGGTGCTGCTCCGCCCCCTCGGCCGCGCCGCCCGCGCGGCGGCGGTCGTTTGGTGGTTGGTCTCCGCGTGCGGTCTCCCTTCCCTCATCCGGCGGACAGCACCAGATCTGCAGGTCTTTTCTTCCCCCTCTCATTACTCCTTCCTCCCCGGCGTTGCTAGTCCTTGGCGGGCTCTGGTCGCCGGATCTGGTGCACTTGGGGTGCGGGAGTGGTGGCAGTCCGGGAGAAATCGTTGGCCGGTGTTGCCCGGCCACGACGGTGATGACATCATCAGGTGCCGTGCCCCTCCCTGGAGGTTCCGTCGAGGTTCTGTTCCCCTCTCCCCCTCTCGCCCCGGGTGAAAACATCATCCTTTTGGATGGGGTGGCAGCGGCGCTCTTCGCGGTCACCTCCCTGGAGGTGCCGCTCTGGTGGTCCGAGAGTTGCGAGGGCGTTCTGGTTTGAGGATTGGGGGATCGATGGTCGCGTGGTCTAATCTATCACATCGGTGTTGTTCTTGCACTGAGGTGTCAGTTCATCATTCTGCACTTCCTTCCTCAGCGCCTTCGATCTGTCGGCTTCAACCCATCGTGTGTGGCTCCATGTGTGTGGGCGAGGCTCTTCCAAGGCGAGCTCGACTCAGCTGGGGGCGGGGCTGAGTATCTCTCATGGTAGTTCATGGCTGCCATCTAATCTAGCTCTAGGGTGAGCTTCCCCATCTTCCGACGATACGACGTCCATCGAGCCAGGACGAGGGGCAGGGGTCCTCTTCGGAGATGGTTTCGGGTTGGTTGTTGCAGCTCACCACTCCTGGTGCAGATGAGGGCATGCTCCCTTCCTATGTCGGGCCTCATCTTCTTCGTGCTTCCGCTCCACCTATGGTGTTCATTCCGCGGCTGGGGACATCATCGACATCAAGCGAAGCTTTGTTTTCCATTCTGTTGTAGTTCTTGGTGCAGTTGATGTTTGTAAGTCGTCTAGTAGCACCATGTATCTGCCGTCTTTTCTTTTCTTGTTTGGTCCTGTCCGATGTAATTCCTGGCCGGTTGATGGCTTTGTTAATTCAAAGCCGGGCTCTCTCTCTCGAGCCTTCGTTCTAAAAAAGACATCAACATCAAGCATGTACGTCAAAGTTCAACAAGAGAAATGGTAGATAGCCATGACACTTAGGTCGATCACGTATGTAAGACCCATGACATTGTCATCTTGTGTTTTCAGATATTTGTGTTTGAAAGACGTCTATATGATTGCCAAATGCAGCGAGAACATCAGTAAAATTTTCAGGTAATTTTTGAATGAGTGATGTGCATCCTACGTCCTCGAACTATTTCGATGGTGTCATGTAGGTCCTCAAACTATGAAAAATGTCATCTAGGTCCCCAGAAATCCTTGAAGTGTAATAAGTGTGTATATATGTGACACCTCCGAAATAGTTCAAGGACCTATGTGACACCTTTGAAATTGTTTGAGGACCAGGATGACATACCTATTGCACTTTGAGGACCTCAATTACGATTTTTATAGCACCCGAAAAAAATTGACGTTTTTCATAGTTCAAGGACCTACACCTCTGAAATAGTTCGAGTACCTATGATGCACTTCACTCTTTTTGAATCTATGCAAAGCACAAGCTTGCCATCTCCAGTGGAATACATTTAAACGTGATGCTTTCGATTGATTAACTATTACACCAAAATTGGAACAGTAAATACTCTAAATAACACAAATCACATCATACAAACTGATTCCAAATTAATGAATGTTTTGGTTCCGTTCTAATAAAGTCAAACTTTATAAATTGGACCAAGTCTATAGACAAATATGTAAACATGTAGAGCACGAAATTAGTCTAATTAGATTGTCCATGAAAATAATCATACTATGTATATTTGCTGTTGTAGACCTTAGCACATTTTTTGTAGGGTTGGTCAAAGTTTAATAAGTTTAATTTAGAACAAATCTATAACTTCAACTAATTTGGAACAGAAGGAGCACCTAAGAATTATCTTTCGTGGCCAGCAGGCTCTTTTTTGTAGGGATAATAGCATGGTCTACTTGAACTCCCTATCGCTCAGCGTTTGTTTCACCCATAGGTATCCATGAAGTGCACAATATTTAATTTTGCCTGGTAGGAGCCTTAAGTTTGTTTTCTTGTTGGCATGGCCCTGTTGTCCTACACATGCAACCTTGCTGGATTGCCACTAATGACTAAAACGACCTTTTCTCCGTGTCTAACACTCTAACTAGGTATCATTTTTCAGTTACTCCAGATACATTCCCAAAATTACTCTTTTTGTACGTAAAGCTCGAACTAGAAAAAGGAAGAGTAATACAAATTCTGACCAACGGTAAATTAAACAAAAATGGCAAAACAGAAATGTTGCTAGTCAAGTCAAACTTGCCCCTTTTTTACTGACAAATTCTGAGTTTTGAGTAGTAATTTTAAATGGTGTTCCGGTCCACCATATACTGAGGTCAAATTTCATCAAACCTATCATATACATTTTTTGACAGATGAACTTTTCGTGTGTTGAATAGTGACCAATCCAAAAGTTCTTCTATCGTTATACAAAACACTTTTTCGTGTTCCACACATGTCTCTCTAGTTGTATACCCACTCTATGATGAAGAAAAAAAATGTATTGAAGATAATCATTTAGAGCATCATGATAATACATTGCCTCACTAGATCGTGGTGTGAACCACATGATGCAATTTACATTTTTTTTGCTAGAAAACATCCGATCTGTTCATGTGCAATCATGGTTGTACAACGAACACTGAAAATAATAAAAATTACATGTACATCCATAGACCACCTAGCGACGACTACAAGCACTGAAGCGAACCAAATTCGCGCTGCCGTCATCGTCCCTCCCTCACTGGAGCCGGGCAAAACTTGTTGTAATAGGCAGTCGAGAAGTCATTGTGCTAAGGCCCCAAAGGACCAGCGCACCGATGAAGAGTACCGTAGATCGGAAGGATCCAACCCGAAGACACACGAATGAAGACCAAGGTCAACAACATCCGAGCAAATTCACCAAAGACTGCAATTTACATGTACAAGATACATTCCTATTATGTACTGTGCTTTAACAATTTTGCTTTGCACACAATTGGGGTCAATTATAGCAAAGCGGATTTGCTATCAATCACACATTCTGGAGTATGTATCTGTCCCTTCAAAACATGGGTCCCTAATGGAATTTCTCATAGATCAGGGAAGCTTATTAATTACCATGGTGTTGCATGATGACAACCAAGCAAGATTCAGAATGGATATACATCTCAAAATGGTGAAGTTTATAACAGAATGCTAGTTGGAAGATGTCACGGTGAACACCCATAGTGATGGAGTAGCTAAGAGGAAAAGGTCCAAAGCTAGTCCTATTTTCCTGGCATCCCTATAGTAGCCTGATAGTGCTTCTACTTACCAATGCAAGTAATTGGTAGTAGAATAACATTGAGTAGGAAAAAAAAGGTTAGTCCTAGATCCTTGTTTCAAGACACACATATTACAAGGCCATTTTGGATGTGTGCACTTATTCTATTGGAGGAAAGAGGGCGAAAAGGTGAGTCCTTTGCTTTGTTTGATGCCAAAGAAGCCATCTATTTGCACAGAGCTCAACGACATATTGGTGCTAAATTCATTTACTTTGATGGATGTGTCACCAGGAGTACCAGCATCTGTGGCACCCATGCCCAACATATGATATGCCTCTTGTGCAAGCCAAACCTGATGTGTCCAAAGGGGTCATCTGGTTCCTCCATAAAAAAATTCAAAACCTATTGTATAATTCTCCAAGGAGCCAATGTTTATTTGTACTATACCATACTTTGACATACTGACATAATACCGATATCTTCGAACTTGGCCCCGAATTTTCCTTATGTTGAGGATTGGTAGAACATGCATACCCAAATTCTTGAACACACATACGTCTTGTGGCATGCATGGAAGAAGAGCAACCGCTGTATCTTTCATGATGTTCCCTTCTGGTTGTTGATGTCGCTTACCTTGTAAAGGAGAGTACCTTAATAACTCCGGTCTGGCAATTCTGCAATTGCCTCTGGGTGCAGTTCTTTAGTACGCTGCATCATACGGCACCCCTGTTCCATATTTCCTCAAAATGGAATTATAATTATGCTCTGAAATTATTTATCTATTGTGCACCTTGAGTCATAGTAAAACAATTCCTTAAAAATAAGGTTACTGAGGGCAGAACCATGACTTGGATCGGCTCTGGTCCCTCTACCACGGCCGAGCTAGCCCCCGCTGATTGTAATCTCTTGGTGGTTGAGTAATGCAATATTTTCACTCGCAAAAAAGGGTACAATAATTCCTTAAAAAAATATTTCTAAAGATAGTTCTAAGTTATATAAATATTTGGGTGCACCCATCCCCACGGAAGAAGAAATTAAACACTAAAAGGAGTGAAAGTTTTGTCCCACGCCTCCTCAAAACAAGGGAAAAGGTAATGATGAATTGCATTGGAGAAGCAAGCTTAGATATCAAATGCAGTAAACAAAGTGTTTAACAAGGAAAAGACCCCACACATAGCCAAAAACAATTAATAATTTGCTAGTTACCAAGGTCTCAACCCCTCTACCCAGGGTGCTGTCTATCCTGTGGCAGCAACTCCATTGGTCAGGGTGACCATGGTGATTGTATAATAATGCTATTTGACTAATTGTGCTCGTTTAGGAAAGTACTTCCTTCGTTCGGGTTTATTAGCTCCCTTTGTGTTTTGGGCCAAATTTTGACCATGAATTTAACCCAAAAAGTGTGAACTATATGCCAGAAAAATAATATCACGACAAACCTCTTTCGAATACAGATCTAATATTATACTTTTTGTAACATACACCTCATATTTCGTTAATCATATAGATAGCCAAAATTGGACTCAAAACGCGAGGGCTGCCAATAAACCCGGATAGAGGAGGTAGAAAAAAAGAGAGGTGATATTTTCCTCCTTAATTTGTCCGGCCCACAAATGTTTAAAACAAATAAGACGGTAAACATGACTTTTCGGGACTAATCAGACGATTATCAGCGTTAATTAGCACTAAAGCCTCCAATAGTAAACACCTCTTGCACATAGCAAGATCAGCATGTTTGTCTGTGGCGTGGCGCCGTGGCTGAGACGCATGCACGCATGTAGCTTGACGTTGAAGGATGAAGCGATAATATTACTTAAGAATAATTTGGCCACCAAACATATATACCCAATCCGATTAGGCACGATGGTATAAACAAACGTCTGACCGTACGCAGCTCCAACGAAAAGAAAGGTGTGTGAACGTACGTGCTATGCATCCTTTGACACGATCTCACACAGCCATTTAGCTAGCGGGCTTTTTTGATGCAGCACCGATCCTACACGAACAAACTGCTCTATATCTAATGCCGAGTGTATGTACGTGTATGTAAGCATCTGTGTTCATACTATGTTGAAAACGAATAAATAAATCTGCGTGTCTACAAATTGGAAATGCCTGTAAGATATGCACTGTGAACGAGCAGTTTAAGGGCCGGCCGGCCGGCCGCCCGGAAGAGCAGAGAGCAAGTCAACTAGTGGAAGAGAGATAATCGTCGCTTTTGTACGCCTAACTGCTGCGTCCCCTTTTTGAAAATATATGCATGTTGGCGATAAGAATACGGAGCCATGTCGCGTGACGCGCTGGAATACCGGTGTTTGTCGCCGCTGATCGATCACGTCGACGGCGACGTGTTTTGGATCGTCACACAAAGCGCCTTTTCATCTAGTCTAGTCTAGATATATCTAGACTAGACCAACATGCAGGTCCATGCAAAAACTCTTGGTTTCCTTTAACCATATCACTCTCGATTAATTTCCTTGATAAATGATTCGCCAAAAAAAAACTTTTGCTAAATAAACGTAATACTCCCTCCACTCTAAAATACTATCTGTAAACAAATGTAAGACGTGTTTTAGATCACTAAGTATAAGATGTACGTATGTGTATTTTTCAAAACTCAAATGTTTCTACGCAGAACGAACCGCGTGTCTTGATCGATCAAGGAGCTGTATTTTCTTCTATAGTGTTGTGTTCAACACAGACAACACTTCAACTACTACTCGCCGGAAGTTGCATTTTCTAGTTAGAAGAAGCTAAGCATAAATAAAAGAATGCATATATTGCATCACACATGCATGAATGTATCAAGTATGGCGTATGCACATTATAAAGTAAAACAAATCTTTGGATTCGACACCCGTGCGTGGAGGGCCAGCTGCTCAATTCAAGCATTAGTATGACCAAGTGGACGGCATTTTTTATTTGGCCATGAAAAGGAGTGAGATGTTCGCCTCATCGTTGCTTGCAGGTCGTTCCAACCCAGTTGCACGCTTGCTCGGACAAAATAAAACAGGCTTATCATCTCAATAATGAGAGGAAAAAAAAACAAGGACTTCGAGAAATAGTTTTCATGTGCTGCATGCATGGAAGACTCGATGACTAGTTTAGCAGTTTGTTTGTCAGGTGACGATGGTGCTTGATGTTCATTTTTGCATCTTGAGATGTACATTTGGTTTCGGTCGTCGAGGCAAATTTTATCTAGGAAATTTTTGGTTCATGCAACTAAGCAACTCTCATCACCCATGTCTGGCGACTCGGGGGATCTGGTGCCGCCGGCCCTCAGAATGCCATCTGACCTCCCGTCTCGCAGCCATCAGAGGCTGACCGCAGGCAAAGCCTGCATGGATGCCTAGGACGATAGCAGCGGGGCTCTCCCCTTCTCCATCGATATAGCTTTCTCCTAACCCGGCGGTCCTTCGATCTACATGACACGGCGGCTGGTGGCTTCCGTGATGGCGTCTCTTTGCAGTGGACTGCATGTGAGCAGCACGATCCGCTTCGGATCCGCTCCTCCATTGATTGTCCGATTTCACTACTCAGATCCGGCCCATCGGGATCGAAGGGAGTCCCGCGGTGGTTGGCCCTGCTGTTCTTCGTGCTCCAAAACTTTGATCTGCTTCATGCCGGCCTCCTCGATCTGGACACCGACGGGTTCCGGTCTTCCTATCGGAGATCTCAGCTTGTGGCGCACGACGTCACTGAATATCTAAATCGGAATTGTTCCGGTCGGGCGCGTCCTCACCTTCAGGCAGAGAGGCTTTATGAGGGCATGGCGCAAAGCTTCGCTGTCTTGTCGGTGCCATGGGCCATGTCGAAGTACAGATTTCCACGCCGTTGACAATGGTGAAGAAAGTCATGATGGATGCGATCGGAGACTCGTAATGTTGGAGATGAGTTTTGGTTGCGCTGAAGAATGCCGACACATGTTTCTTTCCTGTGTGTCGGGTGTTGAGCACTTGCAGCAGCGATCTTGGTAGGAGGGGGCGGCAACACATGTGGACAACATTTTTGGGTGTGCTTCTCGAGTACCGAGCCGCAATCTCGAGGGTGAAAACCCAAGGTATGGCCTTCATTGGTTGTACCTCGCAATGGTCTTGTGAAGGCATTGTTTTTGAGATCTCGGACTCTCTCCAGGGTGAAGACCCAAGATCCTTGATCGGGCGACGACATCGCTTGTGCATTGTTTCCTTCTTGAAGGCGTCACTTTTGGAGAACCTATTCTATTGTCCGGGTGTTGTCTTTGGTGGTGTTTAGAGTGTTGTTGTTGCGAGTGTTTCATCACTGCGATGTGGTCTTTGTTTTTAGTTTTATTTCTTTTTTATTTTTGTTCTTGGCTGTGTGCATTCTTAATGTCTTCGATATCTTGTTGGCGCAGAGGCGGGGTGTAATTGATATCTTCACAATATTAATATATTCTCTTTATCGAAAAAACTAAGCAACTCAGATATTTGAAGGCAGCCACCAGAATTTCAATTGTGGTTACCGCTAAGGATTGAGAATATATTACTTGTATACCCATGCACGCCGGCTCTGCCAGTTGCTATCTGGACATGCCTCATTTTTGACTCCTTTGACCCGTTTCCTCCTCTGTGAGACCCATCACTTATCATGTTAACCTTATCGACTGAAGTCCGTAGCATCCGTTGTAGGCCTCATGGTCGACGGGGCGAGACATCACACTGGTGGTGCTCGACAGTGGCATGAGATTCGACATTCTGGCTCGTGGCTGGGGGGGGGGGGGAAGAGCTGGGGTCACATGGGCCCCATATGCTTCTCCTCGATGTAAGGGCATGTTCCTTCCTAAGCCGTTTTGGTGATTGATGACAATGCTTTTGCGGACTAATCGTGTGTGCTAAGTATTTCAGGGATTCATCCTTTGGCATGAGACGATTCCTTCCCCTCGAAGCTTTAAGTAAAGACGTGTCGTCTCCTTCATTTTGGGTTTTGATGGACTTGAGTCATAGGAGACACCGTACTATCAAGAGGGAGTCCGCATTGGAAAGGCTAAGGTGGAATCAACATGTACAGTTCATTTTTGCACCCCTAGCTCCTTTCCTCTCATTGGAGTTTACTGTTTCATCGAAGTGAAGGTTGTGAGGTGGTAGCGGTAGTACCACCGCCGGAGCGGTAGTACCGCTTATGGTCGTCAAGCGGTAGTACCGCTGCCCACAGCGGTAGTACCGCTTGAGGGCATCAGTGGCAGTACCGCCCCGGTTCGGCTCAGCTACCGCCTCAACTCGAGGGGGTATTTTCTTGTGTCGGGTTGTGCGGTAGTAGCAGCGATAGTACCGCTTACAAGCGGTAGTACCGCTGCCACCACCGCGACTAGTACCGCTCCACCTCTCCTCTCTCTTCCTTTCTCCCACTGCTGCCTCTGCTCTTTGCCTGCGCGGTAGTACTGCTGGGGGTCGCGGTAGTACCACTGGTACCAGCGGTAGTACTGCCCCACCCAGCGGTAGTACCTCTCTATGCAGGCTGAAGTGGGGATAATGGTTGGTTTTGCTCTCCTACTATAAAAGGAGGTCTTCGTCTCCAAGAAGACCTACCTCTTCCCTCCCCAAACTCCATTGCTGCTCAAAGCTCCATTTTCGCCCGATCTCTCTCCCTAGCCAATCAAACTTGTTGATTCTCTAGGGATTGGTTGAGAAGGCCCAGATCTACACTTCCACCAAGAGAAATTTGATTCCCCCACTAACCCCTTGCGGATCTTGTTACTCTTTGGTGTTTGAGCACCCTAGACGGTCGAGGTCACCTCGGAGCCATATTCCATTGTGGTGAAGCTTCGTGGTGTCGTTGGGAGCCTCCAATTCAGTTGTGGAGATAGACCCAACCTTGTTTGTAAAGGTTCGGTCGCCGCCTTCAAGGGCGCCAATAGTGGAGTCACGACATCTAGCATTGTGTGAGGGCGTGAGGAGAATACAGTGGCCCTAGTGGCTTTTTGGGGAGCATTGTGCCTCCACACCGCTCCAACGAAGACGTACTTCCCTTCAAAGGGAAGGAACTTCGGTAACATATCCTCATCTCCACCGGTTCCACTCTTGGTTATTTCTTACCTTTACTTGTGCAAGCTTATATTGTGTGTATCCTTTGCTTGCTTGTGTTCTTGTAGTTGTTGCATCATATAGGTTGCTTACCTAGTTGCATATCTAGACAACCTACTTTGATGCTAAGTTTAATTTGGTTAAGAAAAGCTAAAAATTGTTAGTTGCCTATTCACCCCCTCTAGTCAACCATATCGATCCTTTCAATTGGTATCAGAGTCTCGTCTCTTTATTAAGGAATTTACCGTCCAAAGAGTATGGGTGACACCCTAGTCGAGGCAGAAGAGCACTCCGGTGTGAACCCGTCCTCGTCTACGGTCGATGGGGGATCCTCGGTCTCTCGTGAGGAGTTCAATGCGGCTTTGGACACATTGAAAACCTCTATGACGACCGAGGTCAAAGGCATGTTCAAAGAATTTCTTGATGGGCTTAAATTATCCACCGCACCGTTGGAAGTGGCTCGTCCCACTAACAAGGTGACGGATGCTATTCCCGATAAGGGAGAAGCTAGTAGTGATCAAGTTCCCATGCCTAAGAATGGGAGTGGCATCTTTGCTCATGTTGAACCTCCCATTGTTTATGGAGGACCCGTTCCCTCCACGCATCTTAATCATGTTGGTCCTCCATCGAAGTTTGTGAAAAATGTTGAATTTCCCACTTGGGTTTATCGCTTTAAACATCATTTAAATCATAGTTTTACTAATCTTTGGAGAATTATTGAGCAAGGTTTCTACCCACATGATCCAAGCAACCTCACTCCTGGAGAAGCCATGGATCATCAATTCAAAGAGTCCGTTCTCTTCATTCTCCAAGAAGCAATTCCTCCCGAAGATATTGCTCATCTCCGACCCTTCTCCGTGGCCAAGGAAGCATGGGAGCATGTGCTTTCCTTGTACAAGGGAAGCGCAATCATTCAATGCTCAAACTATGAAGTGGTGCAAGATGAGTCCGATGAGTTTGCATGATCGAAGATGAAGAACCTCGTGAACTTTATCGAAGATTAACCACTCTCGCGGTCTCACTCCGAGATTATGGGAGCAAGGATACAGATGACAATTGGATCAAGCGCAAGTTTCTTAAGGCCATGATGCCTTACCACAAGGCCATGTCCTCCATCATCCGTCAAAGGCAGGACTTCCACTCCTTGTCCTCAAGTGAAGTGTTGGATGAGTTTGTCGCTATGAGGATCTTGGAAAAGACCGCCGACAATGCGGTGTTGCGGTCTCAACGATCAAAGAAGCCCAACCTTGCTTTGAAGGCCAAGGCTTGTGTAGAAGAAGAGGATGAAGGGGAAGAAGAGGAGTGTTGTCCCGAAGATACCAAAGATACCAAATATGCCTATCATGAGCACATGGCTCTTGCTTCACGACAATTTTGGGGCAACAAGAAGAACTCAAGGCCCAACTTCAACAAGAACAACTCAAGTGGATCCAAGGGCAAGCAACGTGTGAGGACGTGCTACAATTGTGGTAATGTGAGTCACTTTGTTGTGGATTGCCCGTACGAGAAGAGGGAAAACAATGGTGGCAAGCTTATCCGAAAAGACAAGGCCAAGTCTTTCACAAGCAAGAACAACTTCACCAAGAAGACTCCTCCCAAAGGGTTGGTGGCACAAGAAGAGTACGGTGAGAGTGATGATGATAGTGAAGATGATGAGTCGATGGCCATGGCCTCCATTGACATTGCAACAACTCCCCAGGTGTCTCTCTTCGATTCACCCAATGAGAACATCACCACCAAGTGCCTCATGGATAAAGCTACCAACAAGGTAATCCCCAACATCAAAACTTCCCTCACTACTAATCCTTCATTGACGGTTTGCATTGATGAAAGTGAGGAGGCGATGGTTGAGGAAAATGAATTTGAGTCTTTTATGAGTAAACTCAAAGGTAAATCCAAGAAGCACTTCATTGCTCTCTTGGAACATGTTGGTGAAGCCAATGACATGACCGAGGCTCACGAAGAGACCATCTCTAAGATGGAAGGATATAGTCGTGACTAGGCCGATGAGATATCGGATCTCTCTAATGCGCTTGAGGAAGAGCGTGGTCATCATTTGGCTCTTGAGGAGTCATACAACGATGATCATGCTAAATTAAAGAAAGATCTAGATCATGCTCTTGTTGTCTCTCGTGTGCTCAATTCCGAGAAGGCCAAACTTGGGGTTGACCATGCTAGACTCAAGGAGGAGTTTGAACTACTTGACAAGGCTCACAAGATCTTAAAGAGTGTTCATGCTAGCCTCAAGGAGTCTCATGATCAACTCCAAGTTTCGCTAGCCAAGGAGAAATCAATTTTCTCTCATATGGTTTTAATTGATAATGCAAATGCTTCTAACCCGTGTTGTGAGCATGTGCATCTTGTGGAGGAGAATGCCAAGTTGAAGGAACAACTTGAGAAATGCCTTGTGTCTTGCAAACAAGGTGAGAAGAACCTTAACGAACTTTTGAGCAATCAAAAGGAAGTTGTGGCCAAGGAGGGAATTGGGTTTGCACCCAAGACCAAGAAGAAGAAGAATGACAAGACTAAGAAACCTCTTCCTCTCATGCAAACTTTTGTGAAGGAGGGAGAGGGTACTTCTATGGATAAGAAGAACATGACAAAGGGTGGTGGTGCCAAGAAGGGAAATGACACTCCTTCCAACAAGGCGTGCGACTTTAACCCGTCTTTTGTGTTGTGTCGTGCTAGCGATGGGCATGTTTATGCCAAATTTGTTGGTTCTTCTTATGAGTACATTGAATGGTCTATTTGTGTTCCTAAGACCCTTGTTGCTAACATCAAAGGACCCATTACAAAATGGGTACCTAAAACCAAGCATTGATCTCTTGTAGGAGTTTGCTTCCGGTGAGGGATCATGGTTGCTCGATAGTGGAGCCACAAATCATATGACCGGAAGCAAAGACTTGGTAGTGGACACGCACAAAGTCTCATCTATGCCCTCTAATGTAGAGTGGGGTGATGCATCATCTTCTAAGGTATTGGGTCTTGGCAAGGTTGTCGTTTCTCATGATCTCACGATCGAGAAAGTCATGCTTGTTGAGTCCCTTGCATATAATTAACTTTCTGTTCGTCAACTTGCACTCATGGGCTTTGCTACTTTCTTTGATATTGACTCCGTGGCCCTCTTGTGGAGCAAGAGTCTTAAAGTAGCCTTTGTTGGGCATGTCAAGAACGGTCTCTATATGGTTAACTTCTCGGAGCGACCCACTAAGACCGCGGCATGCCTAATGGCTAAAGTTGACGTGGGGTGGCTTTGGCATTGCCGTTTAGCCCATGTCAATATGAGATCTTTGCAAAGTATTCTCAAGGGGGACCATGTCCGTGGACTAACAAATGTTAGTTTTGCCAAAGATCGTGCTTGCAGTGCTTGTATCACAGGAGAGATACATGATAAGGCTCACCCTCCCACTACTATCATCTACTCGACGAGGCCTTTGGAGCTCCTC
The DNA here is from genome assembly GCA_902687465.1 of Secale cereale. Taxonomy (NCBI): domain Eukaryota; kingdom Viridiplantae; phylum Streptophyta; class Magnoliopsida; order Poales; family Poaceae; genus Secale; species Secale cereale. Next base: position 429,407,195 of record LR738713.1, on the reverse strand, counting down.
CACATGGATATCTTTGGGCCTCCATCCTTTGATAGTCTTGGGGGTAGAAAGTATTTCTTGGTGATTGTGGATGATTATTCAAGATATACTTGGGTATACTTTCTCAAGAGGAAGAGTGAGACCCAACAAACCATTATCAACTTTGCAAATGAAGCTCAACGTCAACATGATGTAAAGATTTTGATGATATGAAGTGATAACGACACCGAGTTCAAGAACTACACCTTGGACGAGTTTCTTAGTGATAAGGGGATCAAGCATCAATATGCCGCACCCTATACCCCTCAACAAAATGGTGTGGCGGAGAGGAAGAACCAGACATTGATGGACACGGCAAGGACCATGATGGCAGAGTTTAATTCTCCGTACAACTTTTGGGCCGAAGCCATCAACACCACTTGTCATGCATCCAATCGGCTCTATCTCCGCAAAGGCTTGAACAAGACTACATATGAGATACTTACCGACAACAAGCCCAACCTCAAGTACTTCCGGGTGTTCGGTTGTAAGTGTTTCATACTGAAGAAAGGTGTTCGTTTGTCTAAATTTGAGGCTAGAGCTCATGAGGGCGTATTTGTTGGTTATGCTACAAACTCTCATGCTTATCGTGTCCTCAACAAGTCCACCGGACTTATTGAGGAAACATGTAACGTGGATTTTGATGAGAATAATGGCTCCCAAGTGGAGCAAAGTGGTACTTGTGATGTAGGTGATGAAATTCCTCCCCAAGCCATAAGAAGAATGGTTGTTAGTCATATCCTACCCATTGAGGAACCCCTTGTGGCCGAAGGAGAAGGACAATGTTCCACTCAAGTGGAACCATCACCAACCCAAGACCCACACGCTTCCGAAGAACAAAGTGAAGGCCCTCAACCTAATGAACTAGGCCAAGTGCAAGATCAAATGCAAGAAGGTGATAATCCACCAAGTGATGCACAAGGACAAGTTCCTTTCCCTGAGCAAGTTCAAGATCAAGAGCAAGCTCAAGATCATGAACAAGCTCATGACGACGGTCATGAGGATCAAGTTACCGCCCCTCAACTCTCTCTTGAGGAGCAACTGGAGCGGCGTGCTGCCAAAGTTTCTTCCAAGCTTGCTTCTAGAGAGCATCACATGGAGAATATACTTGGAAGCATAACAAAGGGGGTAAGAACTCGCATCCAATTGGCAAACTATTGTGCACATCATGCATTTGTTTATTGTGTTGAACCCCAAAAGGTCTATGAGGCGCTCAGAGATCTGGATTGGCTCAATGCCATGCATGAAGAACTCAACAACTTCGAGCGCAACAAATTGTGGCGATTGGTGCCAATGCCAGAAGAGAACCATAATGTCATTGGAACCAAATGGATCTTCAAGAACAAGCAAGATGCTCACGGGATTGTCATTTGCAACAAGGCTCATTTGGTGGCACAAGGCTACTCCCAAGTCGAGGGTGCTACTTCTTGAGCTTGCATTGTATTCCCTCGAAGAGGAAAGGGAGATGCAGCACAGTAGCGTAAGTATTTCCCTCAGTTTTTGAGAACCAAGGTACCAATCAAGTAGGAGACCACGCGCGAGTCCCTCGCACCTGCACAAACAAATAAGAACTTCGCAGCCAATGCGATAAGGGGTTGTCAATCCCTTTACGGTCACTTACGAAAGTGAGATCCGATAGAGATGATAGTTTGATATTTTTGGTATTTTTGATTATAAGAACAGAAAGTAAAAGTAGAAAAGTAAAGTAGATTGTAGATTGATATGTTGAGAATAGACCCGGGGGCCATAGTGTTCTCTAGTGGCTTCTCTCATGATAGCGGTATTCTACGGTGGGTAAACAAATTACTGTCGAGCAATTGATAGAAAAGCGAATAGTTATGAGACTATCTAGGCATGATCATTATATATAGGCGTCACGTCTGAGACAAGTAGATCGAAATGATTCTGCATCTACTACTATTACTCCACACATCGACCGCTATCCAGCATGCATCTAGTGTATTAAGCTCATAAGAACAGAGTAACGCCTTGTGGGGACCCCGACTCATAAGTCGTGATCACCGAATGCACGTGTACGGTGATCCCAGAGATCAATGCTCACTAAACACACAGAAGCTGAATAACAAGTGTCTTACATCCATACATACCATATTACACAAATTGTGACTATTATGGTCAAGTCTTGAGTATAAATCATCGCAGTGGAAATCTTTAATAACAACTTGGACCCATGCCATCTGCCTTAACCCTACAGACATTCTGACTGGGAAGCGTCCTAGCTCGCATGTTTGTCACCAAGAAATCTTCATCATATCCTGTTCTTTCATGCATGGCCAATAAAATAACCAGTGGCAAGCCAATGAGTACTTTGAATGTACTCGCAAGCAACCCAAGTGTGATGACAGAATAATTATGCAAGGCTCTACTACTAAATTGGCATTTTTGCGTAAGGCTAGTTTTTCTCATGCAAGTATGATCAATATTTATCAAGGATATGAATGTGTCTACAACAAGTATCAGGAGGTTACAGACATCAATATCGAGAAATAGTTATAAACAACTCATGCTCGAGCTCATCATGACTTCCTCAAGAATCACATCACCAATATCACTGAACTGTGTTGTTTTCCTCAGACACACACACCAGGTTTCGCAAACATTGGACATATCCCAAGAGCGGTTACCCAACCGTCCTTAACCGTGGACATGGCTATTCGAATAGTTTTACACTCTATAGAGGTTGCACACTTTACCCACAAGATCCGGGGAACTTCCGTGTGATCCACGACCCGCGATACTTCAAGTACCTGGGGTAAGCACCCGATCACTATCTTTCCCTAGACGACACTAACATAGAGTCCACTCGATTGGTAGCAACCCCCGTGCCCAACATTTCACATCTTAAAATTGTGGAGCCTCGCTCCCATATTCATCACATACCACTGGCACGGGGTACCAACGGTGTGTTCGGTGCCCTGTGAAAACAGTCATGGCCTCCTATCCAAGCACGACCCCGTCCCAAGAGTGACCTCGTGTCACCCCCATCACTAGTAATGCGGGCACCATGCTAGTATCGGCCTAGGTAATCAATAATGCCCTTTCCCATATAAGGGTAGAGTGGTTGCGCATGTAAGGTTGGAATAACAGTCGCAACTTAAACCAATCCATTTTGAAAACAACACACACACTTGCCTCGATACAGCACTTCGTCATCAAGTGGTTACCCAACTCATCATCTCCCTCGGGTATAAGTTGCACCCAACGGGGTTTTCGAAAAGTCTTTTGAAAGTACTCTGCCTCCGTCACCATGCATATTCCCGTCCCATTTGCGTAACCACTACTATAGCAACCTATCTACTCCCACCCACATAACCCTCATAGGAAGGTAGGGTCATTCTTGATGGAAGTTTCAATAGTAGAGTAACAAAGGTACCAACTAAAGTGGTCACCACCTCAACGTGATTCCGATGCATTGATAATAAGGTGCTATGAGACATGCATAAAAAGGTTTCTCGAACATGGTCAAAGGGCTGCTTGCCTTGTTCCTCAGAGTCTTTAAAGCTTCCGGTCCATCTTCGTCTACTCCGTCTACTTCGTCAACTAACATCAGTAACAAATCACAATAAGCAACACAACAAGGCAAAAATAAAAGTGCTCTAAAATAGGAGTTGGACTTTTCTGGGATACCACTGGTCATATGAAAAATGACCAAGGTGGTTTCATTGGCATTGGATCAATGAATAGTTTGGAACATTTCAATATGAAGGATATAAGGGATTTAATGGATCTGTAAGTTGTCTACAGAATGCCTTTTTATAAAAATGAGTAAAAGTACCCATTAAATCAGGCATGATTTATGAAACATTTAGAAACTGGTTTCACCAGATTTGGAGTCCAAATGAATATACTATGGATTTTTGAGACTTATGTGGGTAAATGACATTTTTATTCAATCCATTGGAAACTAGGCAGAGTAAAAATGTTCACCATGGCTCATTACATAGATCTTGATTTATGGAGCCAACAGAAATTTGAATCATCAAGTTTGGACACTATTTGAATATTTGGGAGATTTTACAAGTTTACTGAAAAAGAAAAAGAAAAGGATTTACCAAAAATGGGCTAGATCTGGGGCGGCAACAGCGCGCACAACACGAGACTTAGTGGCATGGCGCCACTGGGCCAGCCCAGTGGCTCGGCCGCACACGCGCAGGGGCCACGTCAAAGGTGGCTTCCAGGAAATGCGTCTTCGCGCGGGGGAAGCGGTCAACGCCGTAGCCGTCTCCACTTAAACAGGTGGGGCCTGCTTCCGGGGTCGCTGACCTGCGGGGACCACCCGCAGGGTCGTCTCCTTCCTACCGCGCCCGCGACAGAGGGGATTGAGACCCTGTCTACGCGGCGGTCGGCGCTCGCCCCCAGCGGCACATGCCACCCTCGGCCAAGGCGCGGCCACCGGAGGGGCCTCTGAGGGGCAGCCCGTCAGGGAGGGCCCTTGGGGCGGCAGGGGAGGACCGGAGCGCCTCCTGCACCGGTCGTGGCGAACGACCTCATCGGGCGGTGGTGATACCTGCACTACGAGGCATGGGAAGAGGCGGAGAGGAGTGGGGGTGCTCTGTAGCACACCGGAGGTTCTCTTGGAGGTCGAAGGAGAGGGGTATGGGCCCTGGTTCGCCGGAGCCAGGAGGAGGCCGACGGCAACCATGGGGACCATGGAGAGGGAAAGAGGGAGCAAGGGGGTGAGGGGGCTTGTCCAGGAGGTTCACGGGAGAGAGGGGGTTCTAACCAAGACGAGAGAGAGAGTCAGGGTGTCTTAAATGGGCCTGGCCGCGGTGCACCGTGGGCGCGGTCCAGGCCATGCTCGGGCGAGCTCTGCGGAGGGGTGAGAAGAGAGGATAAGGAGGGGCCCGACAGCGAGGCGTGTCCCGGACGTCGAGGCACCTCGACTGGCGCAAGGGGGAGGCCCTAGGTGGTCGAGCGCTGCAGATTGGGGGTGGCTACAGTGCGGGTGTGCACTGTAGCACGCTCTGGAGCACGCTAATTGCATGCCAGGGCATGTCTTTGGCTTGTAGGGCGCGACCACTTTGTCTGGGGGGTTCTGGGAGGTGTAAACAAAGGGGATTTTGCCTTGGATGCCCTGGTGATCCATTGGGAGAGGTAGAGAGGTAGAGGGATAGTGAGAATAGGGCTGTCCAGCAGAGTAAAATGGGGTTTTACCCCCCTCAATCATTGATCTAAGGAGGAGAGGGAGTTCCTGGAGGTAGAAGGTGACTAGGAGTAGCTGTGGTAAAAACACAAGGCAAGGGGGAATAGTGGAAGGGGTCAAAACAAAGTTTTTGGTAAAATGGCAGAAGGTGTTTGATGTAAGTTTGGGCAAGTAAATGAGGTCCAATTGACATGAGACTTAGCAGGATGAAATGGCACATGAAAATAGGGTGTTCCACCAAGTTTGAGCTTATTTGGGCAAAGTTGCTAATGTAACTTTGGTGAACCCTAGAAATCAACAGAAATGGATTTTCCAAGATTTAGTCATGCAAATCATCCCTCCTTGATACACCACTTTGTGTAGTGTCATCATTTGGGGTTGTGAGTATGTACACTAAAGTTGAGGTCACAAGTAAAAAGTTGGCAATGTAGAGTTGTTCAAATTTGGATCTGGTCAGAAATGGTTTTGGGGCACTTTGGTCAAGTTATCCTTCTCCAAAACTTGTGCCATTTGGCATAGATGCATATTTACATCATTTGAGCATGTGCACCAAGTTTGAGAGCATTTGGACTAGTTTGGCAATGTAAAGTTGCTCAAACTTCAAAGTGGACAGAAATGGTTTTGAGGGGATTTGATGATGTTTTCTTGTTCTCCAAGGCATGAGTCTTGGCAAGATCATCAAATATGTCATATTTGACATGCTAGAATTTCCTTGGAATTAATGAAGAAATTTCCTTTGTAAATACTTCAAAAGCTTGAAATATCCAGAAAGGGTTTTCGAAGGATTTGTCCAATATTCTGAACATGACCATGTATTGAAACTCTTATATATAGACAATATATGTCCTATGAGTTTCCATGAATTTTGAGAAATATTTTTGAAATAGTGAAATAATTTTAACCTATTAAAGACCATTTATGGCCTAAAGAAAAAGCTTTTAAATAAAATAGGAAAATAACTTTTAAAATTATAATTTTGTGGTTTAAGGGAGTCCTATACCTAATAGGAGTCAAATATACTTTTTGAAAGATTTTTCACACCCTAAATAAGGTACTTGCAGTACAAACCTCAATTCAAGGGTTTTCGGAAAGGGCTTATTCCATTTGTGCCCCCAATTCCTTAGTTGTGCTTAGTTTTCCCCACGCTTCAAACTTTTGCTCATTTTTCCCCACTCCCTTAGCTGAAACTCTCATAAATGTTCATAACAGGCGTTTGCCGTCTTGGCCGTTAACTGACTTGTGGGGCCATGTTGGACTCTGTTGACTGTGGCTGTGGCTTCACTGGTTGGGTCGTGTTTGTGTTCATATCCTAGTATCGATGGATGCAGCCTGCTATGCATGCCCGGCCCGGCTTTGGCATCGATGTAGCCTGCTATGCATGCGAACACCGCCACACACACATCTAGTACCACGCCGACACGCACGCATCGATCCGTGCATGCATGCACGTCGACACGCACGCATCGATCCATGCCGCACGGTTGCCAGTGGATTCAGTCGTTTCACGCGTCGCAGGCATACGTGCCGGTGGCAGAAGGGGCAGGCTGCACGCACGCTCGCGTCCATAACTCTATATGTCGAGGCATTGGTGCACGGCTGCCGCTCGATTCAATTGTGCCGGTTGCAGAAGGGGCAGAGCACGCAGAAGAGCCGCCAACGCAGAGCACGCAGCCGCCAACGCAGAGCACGCAGAGCACGCACTGATGAGGCATCACTTTGATTCACGTTCACACATTGATGAGGCATCGGTTTACGCACGCGCCGAGTCACGATCTACGCTGTTTGCGCGTGTACACACTTCGTCTCCCCCGGCTATTTAAACTGCCCTTCATTGCCTCTTCTTCTACAGATCCATCTGCGCCTCCCACTTATCTTCTTCCCCCAAAAGCCAAAGCAGTTCCACTCAGCGAAGCGTTCAAGATGCAGTTCTACGGGCCGACGTTCCAGGAGCCTCCCACCGTGCCGGAACGGCGGTACCCCGCCAACGTCGTCGTCAAGGAATCGCTCCGCGTGTGGGCATTCTCACGCTGGAGGGGTAGCACTGAGCTTGCACGGGGGTTTCTCCGTGCGTGCTTCCACCACCTCCCAGTGGGCTCGCCGCCCATGTTCAACCTCGTGGAGCAGCGTCCCCACGCCAACGCTCCAGCGGTAGGGCTCGTCGTCCACTTCACCAACAGGTTCAATGCCTACCACATGCTCGGCAAGGTGTATTGGTGTGGGTGTGAGTTCATCGCATTCACCACCTATAACATCTTCACCGACTTCGAGAGCATCTTCCCCGCTCGCAACCGCATGCACAGCCTCCCATACTACCTCGGCGATAACGGCCTTGAGGAGGAGTGAAGCCGGCGGCGAAGAAGACGGTGAAGCCGGCGGTTAAGGTGAAGACGACGGTGAAGACATGGCGGTGTTGCCCTAGCTACCCTATCTACTATGTAGTTTGAGTTTGGTGTGTGTGTTGCCCGACCTAGCTACTCTAATTAGTATTATCTATGTAATATGTAAGAACTTATGTTGCCCTAGCAACCCTATCTAAGTTAAGTTATGTGTGTTATATTAATGCTTGGGCTCCCTTAATGCTTTTTTATGTTTGTATTTTGTTTGGCCCATGTTTAGACACGGCTAATTGGCGTGGGAAAAATTAACCAAACTAACTAAAAATTGGTTAGTGCAGTTTGCCGGGATGACCAGGGGAAGTACTTGGGTGCACAAGGAATCACAGGCCCAATAGTGGAGGAAGTTAAGGATGGAAATTCAGATTTTCAACATATTTCTTTTGTTCATGAAGGGAGAGTTTCTAATAGGGAAGCTCATCTCCTAGCTAAACATGCTTTGCATTTGGGGGAAGGACGCCATATGTGGCTCCTACAACCCTTCGATTTACATGTAATTCCTCTACTTCGTGTTATTGGTCAATAAAGCAAAGCATTTACCCCTCAAAATAAGAACATATTGAACATTTGTACACGGCTTTAGTTTGCTGAGAGCTCTGTATTTTTTAGGTATTCCAAGAATACTGTCCTGGATCGTTCTGCTTCAATAAAATGGGGTAGGGGGGAAAACCCCTTTCATTTCAAAAAAAAAAAAATCCAAGAATACTTTGGTTTTCAGAAATATTGAAGTATCAAATACTTTGAGATGTTTGGCTTTAGTCAGAAAACTACACTATGTTTGAAGTATATAAAAAAGAGGGTTGGACCTCTTTTTCCAATCATGAAGTATAAATTACACTATGTAGAAAACTACACTTTGAGATGTTTGGCTTTAGTCAAAAGGATAAATGAAGGGACCCATAAAGGAAAGCCAAAAAAAAATCCTCAATGAGATAGAAGAGATTGGGCAATCAAATTAATGAAAAAAGAACAAAGCAATCGTTCCTAAACAAAAAAAGAAACATCGCTTGTTTCTGGGCCTCATTTATCCTTTGTGGGCCTATTGCAGCTTGATTCTCTTTGGGCCCGCGAACTAGGTTATTTTTCTAGCAGAACTGACGAAACTGAAAGTGTCGAAACTGAACTGGTAGTTGTCTTCTGTCAAAACTGGTAGTTGTCTTCTGTCGAAACTGGTAGTTGTCTTCTGTCGAAACTGAAAGTGTCGAAACTGAACTGGTAGTTGTCTTCTATCGAAACTGGTAGTTGTCTTCTGTCGAAACTGAAAGTGTCGAAACTTAACAATAAACTGCATACATTCAGAGATCGACAGTTGCACTAAACAGAGTTGCATTTGAGATAAATAGACGAGGATTGCTAAACAGTGGCAACAACAATAGACAAACATCTCTAACGAGAGATGGCCATCAAGTAAAAATTTCTAGAGCAAGTATTCCTAAAGCTATCAGATTGGATTGATTCTTCAACTCAATCAGTTGCTTGAAGTTCTTGTTCATCTTCTTCAATTCCGCCTTCAGTTCGACATCTACCACCGTCGGGTATTCCAGACGCGCTGCTACTGTCGGAGCGGCATTGTCATGGGGCAGATTGAACTCGCCGATTGCATCCCCCCTTGAATCCAGCAAGCCCAACCCTTGAAGCCTCTGGATGTAATCATCCATCCACTCGAAATGGTAGCATTTCTTCATGATCTGAAAACGAAATCATGTAACCTAAATCCAAATCTGACAGATTTTTTTGAGAAATTAGAGATAAAGGATGCGAGGATCTAACCTGCCCCTCCGGCTTGCTCCCGCATTTGACAAACACGCGCCCAAAGTTCCCATTCTTCTCCTCCTTCGAAGTCAACTGCTTCAGTGGCGCAGTCCGTGGGCAGTCAGTGCATCGAGTCATCGGCACTAGACGATACACCGGCCATGTGGAACGGGGGGCTGACGAGGAGGTCGACATATCGCCCGAGAGGAAGAAATAGAGGAATTGGTCGAGAGGAAGAAGAACGAGAAGATGGGGAAAGAAATAGAGGAATTGCTAGATCTGCTCGATGCCTTTGTCTGTTAGATGGAGAAGAGGAGAAGGGGAAGCCAATCAGGATGCATCACGCGGATCGCGCATGCCTGCCCCACATCTGACGGGTGGTGTTTGGCGCTTGGTAGGATCCGACGGCGGACGATCGACGCTAGGGTTTGGAGGGGTTATGAGCGAGTCAACGGGGTTATTAGGGTTTGACCATATTTCAAATGGCCATAACTAAATTAGAAAAAATCGAAAAAATATAAAACAAACGTAGTTCATCCGTTTATGAGACCTAGTTACCATAAAAAAATATAAACTCGGTATAGGGGCGTTTTTTTGAAAAATCATTTTTTGAAGTGATTTGTCGAAATCAAGTTCAAATGTTTTTAAAAAAAATCAAAAAAAATTCAAAATGATGTAATTCTTGCGCACATAGCCGTCATATGTGACAAGGTTATGAGAAAAAAAATATAAACTTGATGTAGGTCATTTTCATGAAAGAAGGCTTCACACAAATGAGCTATCACCTATGAACATGTTCAGAGTTCGTAGAATAGGGAGAGAGGGCTTATGGTTTGAAAAAAAACAAAATAATTTAAAAAAATTAGAAAAATCTCCATAGCTTCATTTTGGAGTGAATAAGAAGGATCTGAACTTACTTTTGCATTTTCATATCTAAAACGTGTTATTTGACGGTTTTGAATTAAAAGCATATTTTTTCAAAAAAAATGCAGTAATATGAATATTAATCAATAAATAGTGAGACTTCATTTTTACCTTATATATATGGAACACGTGTTAATAAAAATATATATGTCTCATTTAGGGAAGGTAAAAAAAACTTGTTTTCAAATAGGGCTGTTTACCCTAGCTTTCGAGCTCGTTTCAAGCACATTTCTCAATCGGACTGTTCACCTAGGAATATTGGACTTCAAATGCTCGATCAAATACACCGCACAGAGCAATGAACCTCCAATGTTCAACTTCAACTTTGGCTTGAATCCAAATTTTGGCCCAAATTCAAATACTGATTTAAATACAAATTTTGATGGAAATTTGAATTCTGACTCAAATAAGGAACCAAAGTAGAAGCAACATTATTACAAATGATGCCAACGTTATTACAACTGATGCCAACATTATTACAGTAGCTCAAATCTACCAAGTTTTAAGATGCCAACATCTTAATACAAATCTACCAAGTTTTAAGCGATCGACTCGCCCTCAAATTTACAACACAAACATTTCCCAACAACTTAATTCAAATTTTTTGACTTGCTCCTTGTGTTTGCAGCTGGCTTCACCGTCTTGCTCCTGGTTTCCCTAGTTGAGATGCACTTTTCTTTCAGACTCTTGTTCCTTTTGATCTTGGGCTTTACTTGGTGTTTTCCCCGTGGAGGTGCTGATGGAGTAGTTCCACTCGCCGAGCACTTGACGATCATTTGACGGTCATCTATGGGTTCAGTAATCTTTAAAGGCACAATTGGAATAATTACCCCCTCCTCTTCCTCTCTTATAGCTTCAAAACCATCAAAGGCCATGGTTTCAAAATCTTCTGCTTCACCATCTCTTGGCCTTTTCTCCCTAGAGCTGGTAAATAAAATTATAAGCCATAGGCAAAAAAGAGAACAAATGCAAACAAAAGGGTAGCTGCATTCTACAAAGGGTGCAAACACATACCAAATGATTGCTATTGCATTCTCCACTGCATCTTCAGTCTCCATTGCTGCTGCATTCTCCACTGCATCTTCAATCTCCATTGTTGCTGCATTCTCCTCAGCATTGGCTGCTGTCCATCTTTCCTCCTCTCCAAATGATGCATCCACTGGATTGGTACAAAGCCTAACAATATGCCCCAGAACTCCACATTTTTTGCAAGCACGCTTCTTTGGTAGACGACCCTCCTCACCTGCTCTAATCCTCTGGTTCCTTGGTCTTCCTGGTGGTCTAGTAATGACAGGAGCGTGGAGTTTGAACCCTGGATCTACTATCTTCCATTGATCTTTCCCCAATAGTGCAGGCACATTGTCAGCATAAGCAGCCATAAATTTGGCAACAGAGAAATACTCAGAGCAATATTGATCAACTTCACCATCTGCACCCCCGATAATGGTCATCAGATGTTGGGCATGTATGCATGGCTTCCCACGGATCTGCCATTGCCTACAAGTACATTCCCTAGTACTTAGGTTCACAGGATACCTCTCCCTCATATGTACCAGATCGAATACATTTCATCTTCAGTCCTCTTGCCTTCAAGTGCAATGCCTTAATCAGTGATGGGAGCATTTGATGACCAACATATTGTGTTTCTGCAATTCTTTTGCGAAGAGCCATCTTTATCATGATCATTTGCCTCATCTTGTCAAATGCTTGCCACAACAAGAGCCCTTTCACTGACTTGAACTTTGAATTGAAGCATTCTGCAAGGTTACTGGTCACATAATCTACTTTGCAGATTTCGTTGAAATTGCTTCTTAACCACACCTTACCATGATGTGCATCCATGTACTCCTTCACAAGAGGATTTTGAGCATACAACACTCTCAAATGGTGTTCATGCTTCCTTTTGCTGCATGTGTATGATGCTGGCCATAAGTTCTCATCATAAACTTTACCTTTGAACTTCTTTTTGAAATTATGCGCTAGGTGTCGCATACATTCCCTATGCTCCACTCCAGGGAATACAATTTCCACTGCACTCACTAAACCTTTGCAAGCATCTGTGTGTATAGCTAAACCTGGGGGTGTGCCTATAATGTTGCGCAACTGCTGCAGAAACCAGACCCAACTTTCCTCAGACTCTGCCTCCACCACACCAAATGCAACTGGGAATAGCCAGTTGTGTCCATCAACTGCAGAAGCTGCTACTAGCTATCCTCTCCATCTTCCAGTCAAATGTGTAGCATCTACAGCCAAATAGGGCCTGCAACCATCTAGAAACCCCTGCCAGCAAGCCTTGAAACAAACAAAAGCCCTTCTGAAGCACTCCTTCTGAAATGACTTCCCTTTTATTTTGAATTGAACTGTATGCTTGTCAATCTCTACAACACTCCCTGGACTTGCCATCTCCACTTCAGCTATGAAAGTGTAAAGCAGCTGAAAACTGTCATTCCATTGACCATTAATTCTGTCAAGAGCCTTTTCCCTAGCATTGAAAATTCTCATGTAAGGAATTTCTATCTTGTACTCCTCAAAAAGCTTCCCATGGAGTGCTGTTGGACCATGTCCAGGTTCATCTCTCAGCCAATCCAATATAGCATCTGCCACCCACCTAGTTTTTGCTAGCTTGGTTTTGGCCTTCCCCCCTCCCCCTCCAGGTGGACAGCTGTGCTTGTGTGGGTTTTTCTTTATCTAAAACAAAATAAAAAGGTAAAAAACAGTTAAGAAACCTTACTCAACAATCTGAAACTAAATTACTAACTGAACTTGGATTACCTCAATATATTTGCTCTTTCTCATACGAGATGCATGCAACTTCCACCTACACCTAGGATATGGACAAAAAACTGTGAACCTTGCTGGCTCACTCCTTTTAATCTTATAGGTGTTTTCAGATATAATGCACCATGTTGTCATTGCATTCCGACAGTCCACCATTGATTGGAAAATGGTACCTACACTAAGCTCAGGTTTTTCCCTGTTCCACTCAATTGTTGGCATGTCATCACCATCGTATTCATCCTCGATTAAGCTGTCCATGTTCTCCACCTTCTCTTCATCATCAGTGTCATCAAACCTAGCTTGGCTGATGGGCTCCTCCATATATTCGTCATCCACTGCTTGCTGACTGGCTACATCGACCAGTTCAGGAAACATCATCTCGTCTTCATCATCATTTGTAGGCACTGCCTCGCCAGGTTCTGCATCCTCTTCTACACCAACTGCAGAAGGTATACGAGAAGCAGCAGCTGAATCGGAACCACAATTGGCAGCAGGCATGTTCTGGCTCCATGAACCACTTGCTTTACTTGGTGTCGACCTACAAGGAGTGCCGGGGTGCTGGCTGTTAGCACAGACAGATGATGTCTGAACTCCCGTCCCCTTCACCCGTTCTGCGCGTGGCTGAAGCACATCGATTTGGAGTTTACCGAATCGGCAGCCGGCAATCCCAGCAAAAAGCAACGACATATGGTCATCGCAAGTTAGTGGGAGAAATCTTTGCTCGTCACTACTGAAGTAATTTAGTTCAACAGCATCAGCATCACTCTAAGGATAGGTGTTTCTGAGCTCAGCTTGCAAATCTTTGAAAGATATGCTGGTTTCTACCACTTTGGGATAGAAAAATGATGAAATCAAATGCGGTTTAGTACCACGAATCACACTAGTTTCCATTCTAATCGCCAGCCGGAAAGCTAGCGCGGGATCAATCCTATTTTGTTGAGGCAAATAAAGGCTTCAGTTAGCCAGGTAAAATCGAGCACAAATTCGAACGATTCAAGCAAACAGAAGTCAAATACGGCCTACAATACGACTTAGAACGTCAATTCGAGAGGAAACAATGCTTACCCAGGTTTAATCCATGAATTATCTGCCGCGGATTCGACCCAATCCTCTCCACGGTCGACTGCATTCCGGGTGTCCTCAATCAACATCGCTATGTAATCCTAGATGGGGAGGTGGGCTATATCTGGTGGAGACGCGGCGTCGCTGACGAACGGAATAGGGGCATAGGGTGGAAGAAACAACTGCGGTGGACGCGGCACGACGCCGGCGGAGGGGGCGGGGCGGCGCGGTGCAGTGCGGCCTGTCTAGATAGGGCATGTTTCAGATTCAAACAAACGTGTCTCCTTGCGGTCCCACCCGTCAGCAAGCAACAGTCAGACGAAGACTCGGCCCCACTCGTCAGCAATTAACGGTCAATGGACGGTCAAGACGGCAAACGGCCGCTATGAGCATTTGTGAGAGTTTCAGCTAAGGAAGAGGGGAAAAGTGAGCAAACGTTTGGAGCGTGGGGAAAAGTGAGCACAACTAAGGAACCAGGGGCACTAATTTAAATATCCCTTTCAGAAAACTAATTTTAGAAAATACTATTTGGCCAAATTATTTTTATAATAAAATACTATTATGTCCTATACACATGGCATGATCATTTGGAAAAAGGTTTGGATCAAGGAGAAGGAGTATAGGAGTAGGAGGATTTATTTTATTTTTAGAGCACTTGCAAACAGCAAACAGAAAATCAAATCAAGCATAGTCCAAATCACTCAAAAGTTTTTGTCAAACCATATTTTAGCATGATTATTAGGTTAAGTGTTGAGGCAAGAAAATCAGGGTGTGACAGACCTACCCCCCTTACAAGAATCTCGTCCCCGAGATTCCCAGACTAGGCGTGGAAAGGAATACGAAAACTTGGATATGAGGTAGTATTCACTTCTTCTTGTTGGTTCTGCTCCCGAGTGGTGCTCCATGGAACCTAGAAGTACTTGGTGGTGTGGCTTCTAGCATGTTGCCCTTTTTGATGCAGGTTGCTGAGGGGTCTCTTGCATAGGTTAGGTTGGGCTAGATGTTAATGGCTCGGTGATCGATGTCCTCGCAGGGACCGGGCTAGTTAGGAAGTTAAAAGTATTTCCAGAGTTGTGACTCGTGGAAAATTTGGTGCATGGTGGGTAACTCAGGTGGTAAATCTAGCTGGTAGCCGTCTTGCATTGGTCTTGAAGAAGGTCGATAAATCTTGGTGTGAGCATCCCTTCGACATGGAAATGCTTGGTTCCTTCGAGAGGAGTGGTTTGCAGATACGCCTGGTCTTCGATGCGGAAGTTTACTTCTTGACGACGATGGTCGGTGTAGTTCTTCCTTCCTAACATGGCGGTCTTCAAATGTCTTCTAACCAGCTGAATGGCTCTTCTTCCGTCTTCGGGTAGTCAAGTATGTTGCCAAATAAAGATGACAACTAACTTGTCCAAGTACTCCATGTAGTCTATGGGGTACGCAAGGTAGGCTGGGGTATTGGTGGTGGTCTCGGTTGAGTATTGGCAATGGTCTTCTTGACTTAGAGTCAAGGTTGTGGTCAGGACCTAACCATGTTGTGGCTTGGTGGGGCTTAAGGGTTTCAAGGATTCTAGTGTGTGAGTGAACGTTTATCATCTTATCCTTAGGCACAGTTCCTGAGATGCCAGTAGTGCTATCTAGTCCTCTAAACAAATCACTCCATACCACCGAAAGCATCATCTTGCATAGGTCACTCCAATCACCACTCATGCCACACATATCCTCATGACTCCCAAGAGGAGGTCTAACAAAATTATACATGTCTACGATCCCCGAATATCATATGTATGTCTACCCCTAAAATCCATGGGTAGAGCATACAAGCTTCCCACCTTGAGTTAAACATGACAATCCAAGTGCTCAGCCTATTCTTCCAAGGTTCAAGATAATGCATCTCTATTCTAAGGAAACACGTCATATGGCACTCCAAGATCTTGTTTCCTTCCTATGGATCAACTCCAACAGCCCGTTAACTTCCATCAATCACCACATAATCCAACAATTCTACAAATCCGATGTCTACAGTGTTCCACAAGATCTCAAGTACCTATAATACCCAAATACTTGGAAGAGCTATGCATTATTATAGTAAGTCCACCAAATTCCGACCATCATGGTCAAGTAAACTCCAAGGTCATGATTATATAGATCCCTAAATCAACTCCGAAAAATAATCCAATCTCCTAGTTTGCTATTCACCGAGAAATATGGTATCATGATCAAGATCAACGGTCTAAATCCAATTCATTCCAGACCATGCAGACATATTTAGCATCTATACCCAACCAAAATCACCTACATAAATCCAAATCTCATGCCCCACGAGAATTCCTACATTTCCCCCAAGTCATTCTCAAAATGTCAACTACCTTCTATCAATATCCCCTGGCTAGGTCAAATCCTTATACCTCCAAGAATTTCAATTTGCGGTCATAATTGTCCCACTAAATCCAATTTTCTCAGGGTAATGAAGGCTATGCTACTCTATTGACGGGATTCCACCAAATTCATTTGTCAACATGAAAGCCTCATAATCCACCAAATATCCTCATATAATTCCTCAAAGTCATTGATATAAACTCATCAAGTCATCTGTCCTCTATCCATGTATCCTCAATTTGGCCTCCCCTATGGCATCGTCAGTTCTTGTGCTATATTAGGATGACAATGTGCTTGTTCACTGTGTTCACTAGTTCCATTACAAACCCAGTGTTGTGCAGGGTTACAGAGGCTTAACTGGTTTTCTCGCAATTATGTGGGTTAAGCACATGGTTAAGGATTTGAGCTGGGGTATCTCGTGAAGTCTCGAAGGGTCTGGGGATGTGTTTCTAATCTTGAGGGGAAACCATAACTCCATGGGGTTGCACTTGGTCGAGGAGGCTGCAGCAAAAGTCTTCTATGCCAGTTGGTTGCCGAAGTAGAATCCTTGGTATATCTTGTCTTGTTGGTCTTCTGTTGAGGAGAGAGAAGAGAGGGAAAAAGTAGCATAGAGAAGGGGAATGCCTAAAGGGGGTTCTATAGTGCAAGTGCAAACAAACAAGTGCAGAAAGGGCGAAACAAAAGAAACAAGGTAAGGAAGATGATATAGCCGTGTACTTGCTGCCTAGGGCAAAAGTGCGACTCATATCAAAACACAAACAATAAAAACAAGCAACACAATCATGGTTCTATTCGAACCATCATACGGACTCGACTGCGCATAGGGGGTACACGACTCATCCTACCCTAGGGGTTCTCGGACTAGTAGTCGTGCCTTGTGCCTTGTGCAGTCTTCTGAGTTTTCCTCAGGTGTTGCTATGAACCTTGTAGTTGTTTGATGAATGACCCGGGTTGAGCTTGAAGAATCTTCAACAACTTCTCGCCTGATGAGGTGATTTGGTGAAGGCGTCTCCTCGTAGCTGGCGTTGACTTGGTCTCCTCTTGTCTTCTTAATCATAATGATCCCTTTTGTCTTCTAAGGCGTCGATGGTACTGGGTAGGTAATCCTTATGCAATGACAATAACAAGGCATAATAGAGGTCCAACATGTCTGTTACGTTGATGAAAACATCATCACCAAGAGCGGGGGACGAAGAGAACCGTTTTCCTGCTCACTATAGTAAGGCGGACCAAATGGCGAGGTTCTCATCCACCGGTGGATGCCGACACAACAACGGTAAGGACATGGTTGCTCTATTAGCAATGTATATCATGTTCTTGCATTACTCACGTCATGTTCATCATAGGCCGAGGTTGCATCATCTTGGGGCACTGTCAAGGGTGTCGCCATCTTCTGGGTCTTCATGTCCTCATTCCCCGAGGATGTATTTTCTGTTGGTATCATCTTGTCGTGGTGTCGCCAATCTTGTGTTCAGAAGAGGTGGTCAAGGTATCATCCTTCTAGATTATCCACGAGGATTACAAAGAGTCTAGTGGTCAGGGGCATAGGGGTTCTAGCGACCAAAAATTTTGAAGGGGGAAGAGATCAATAAGGAAAGTATAGCCTAGTTTTCGAAAAACTGAGAAGGGAAGAGAAGTATAGATAGTTTTGAAAACTAGTAATAGTTTTGGAAATAGTTTTACCTTAACTAACGACCATGCTAACTAAGGCTTCCTACAGTCAGGATGGCTCTGATACCAGCTCTATGGGGACCCCGACTCATAACTCGTGATCACCGAATGCACGTGTACAGTGATCCCAGAGATCAATGCTCACTGAACACACAAAAGCTGAATAACAAGAGTCTTACATCCATACATACCATATTACACAAATTGTGACCATTATAGTCAAGTCTTGAGTATACATCATCGCAGCGGAAATCTTCAATAACAACTTGGACCCATGCCATCTGCCTTAACCCTACAGGCATTCTGACTGGGAAGCATCCTAGCTCGCATGTTCGTCACCAAGAAATGTTCATCATATCCTGTTCATTCATGCCTGGCCAATAAAATAACCAGTGACAAGCCAATGAGTACTTTGAATGTACTCGCAAGCAACCCAAGTGTGATGACAAAATAATTATGCGAGGCTCTACTTCTAAATTGGCATTTTTGCGTAAAGCTAGTTTTTCTCATGCAAGTATGATCAATATTTATCAAGGATATGAATGTGTCTGCAACAAGTATCAGGATTTTACAGACATCAATATCGAGAAAGAGTTATAAACAACTCATGCTCGAGCTCATCATGACTTCCTCAAGAATCACATCACCAATATCACCGAACTGTGTTGTTTTCCTCAGACACACACACCAGGTTTCGAAAACATTGGACGTAGCCCAAGAGCGGTTACCCAACCGTCCTTAACCATGGACACGGCTATTCGAATAGTTTTACACTCTGCAAAGGTTGCACACTTTACCCACAAGATCCGGGGAACTTCTGTGTCATCCATGACCCGCGGTACTTCAAGTACCCGGGGTAAGCAACCGATTACTATCTTTCCCTAGACGACACTAACATAGAGTCCACTCGATTGGTAGCAACCCCCATACCCAACATTTCACATCTTAAAATTGTGGAGCCTCGCTCCCATATTCATCACATACCACTGGCACGGGGTACAAACGGTGTGTCCGGTGCCTTGTGAAAACAGTCATGGCCGCCTATCAAAGCACGACCCTGTCCCGAGAGTGACCTCGTGTCACCCTCGTCACTAGTAATGCGAGCACCATGCTAGTATCGGCCTAGGTAATCAATAATGCCCTTTCCCATATAAGGGTAGAGTGGTTGCGCATGTAAGGTTGGAATAACGGTCGCAACTTAAACCAATCCATTTTGAAAACAACACACACACTTGCCTCGGTACACCACTTCGTCATCAAGTGGTTACCCAACTTATCATCTCCCTCGGGCATAAGTGGCACCCGACGGGGTTTTCGAGAAGTCTTTTGAAAGTACACTGCCTCCGTCACCATGCATATTTCCGTCCCATTTGCGTAGCCACTACTATAACAACCTATCTACTCCCACCCACATAACCCTCATAGGAAGGTAGGGTCATTTTTTATGCAACTTTCAATAGTAAAGTAACAAAGGTACCAACGAAAAGTGGTCACCACCTCCACATGATTCCGATGCATTGATAATAAGGTGCTATGAGACATGCATAAAAAGGTTTCTCGAACATGGTCAAAGGGTTGCTTGCCTTGTTCCTCAGAGTCTTTAAAGCTTCCGGTCCATCTCCAAGTACTCCGTCTACTTCGTCAACTAACGCCGGTAACAAATCACAATAAGCAACACAACAAGGGAAAAATAAAAGTGCTCTAAAAATAGAAGTTGGACTTTTCTAGGATACCTCTGGTCATATGAAAAATGACCAAGGTGGTTTCATTGGCATTGGATCAATGGATAGTTTGGAAAATTTCAATATCAAGGATATAAGGGATTTAATGGATCTGTAAGTTGTCTACAGAATGCCTTTTTATAAAAATGAGTAAAAGTACCGATTAAATCAGGCATGATTTTTGAAACATTTAGAAATTGGTTTCACTACATTTGGAGTCCAAATGAATATACTATGGATTTTTGAAGTGGACTTATGTGGGTAAATGATATTTTTATTAGATCCATCGGAAACTAGGCAGAATAAAAATGTTCACCATGGCTCATTAAATAGATCTTGATTTATGGAGCGAGCAGAAGTTTGAATCATCAAGTTTGACACTATTTGAATATTCGGAAGATTTTACAAGTTTACAGAAAAAGAAAAAAGAAAAGGATTTACCAAAAATGGGCTGGATCTGGGGCGACAGCAGCGCGCACAACGCGAGACTTAGTGGCAGGGAGCCACTGGGCCGGCCCAGCGGCTCGGCCGCACACGCGCAGGGGCCACGTCGAGGCGGCTTCCAGGAAATGCGTCTTCGCGCGGGGGAAGCGGTCAACGCCGTAGCCGTCTCCACTTAAACAGGCGGGGCTTGCTTCCGGGGTCGCTAACCTGCGGGGACCACCCGCAGGGTCGTCTCCCTCCTCCCGCGCCCGCGAGAGAGGGGATCGAGACCCTATCTGCGCGGCGGCCGGTGCTCGCCCCCGGTGGCACAGGCCACCCTCATCCAAGGCGCGGCCACCGGAGGGGTCTCCGAGGAGCGGCGCGTCAGGGAGGGCCCTTGGGGGCGGCAGGGGAGGACCGGAGCGCCTCTTGCACTGGTCGTGGCGGACGACCTCGTCGGGCGGTGGTGATAGCTGCACTACGAGGCACGTGAAGAGGCAGAGAGGAGCAGAGGTGCTCCGTAGCACACCGGAGGTTCTCCTGGAGGTCAAAGGAGAGGGGTAGGGGCCCTGGTTCACCAGAGCCAGGAGGAGGCCGACGGCGACCATGGGGGCCATGGAGAGGGAAAGAGGGAGCAAGGGGGTGAGGGGGCTTCTCCGGGAGGTTCATAGGAGAGAGGGGGTTCTAACCAAGACGAGAGAGAGAGTCGGGGTGGCTTAAATGGGCCTGGGCGCGGTGCACCGTGGGTGCGGTCCAGGCCACGCTCGGGCGAGCTCTACGGAGGGGTGAGAAGAGAGGATAAGGAGGGGCCCAACAGCGAGGCGTGTCCCGGACATCGAGGCACCTCGACTGGCGCAAGGGGGAGGCCCTAGGTGGTCGGGCGCTGCGGATTGGGGGTGGCTACAGTGCGGGTGTGCACTCTAGCGCGCTCTGGAGCACGCCAATTGCATGCCAGGGCATGTCTTTGGCTTGTAGGGAGCGGCCACTTTGTCTGGGGGGTTCTGGGAGGTGTAAACAAAGGGGATTTTGCCTTGGATGCCCTGGTGATCCATTGGGAGAGGAGAGAGGTAGAGGGATAGTGAGAATAGGGTTGTCCAGCAGAGTAAAATGGGGTTTTACCCCCCTCAATCATTGATCTGAGGAGGAGAGGGAGTTCGTGGAGGTAGAAGGTGACTAGGAGTAGCTGTGGTAATAACATAAGGCAAGGGGGAATAGTGGAAGGGGTCAAAACAAAGTTTTTGGTAAAATGGCAGAAGGTGTTTGATGTAAGTTTGGGCAAGTAAATGAAGTCCAATTGACATGAGACTTTGCACGATGAAATGGCACATGAGAATAGGGTGTTCCACCAAGTTTGAGCTTATTTGGGCAAAGTTGCTAATATAACTTTGGTGAACCCTAGAAATCAACAGAAATGGATTTTCCAAGATTTAGTCATGCAAATCATCCCTCCTTGATACACCACTTGGTGTAGTGTAATCATTTGGGGTTGTGAGTATGTACACAAAAGTTGAGGTCACAAGTAAAAAGTTGGCAATGTAGAGTTGTTCAAATTTGGATCTGGTCAAAAATGGTTTTGGGGCACTTTGGTCAAGTTATCCTTCTCCAAAACTTGTGCCATTTGGCATAGATGCATATTTACATCATTTGAGCATGTGCACCAAGTATTTGGACTAGTTTGGCAATGTAAAGTTGCTCAAACTTCAAAGTGGATAGAAATGGTTTTGAGGGGATTTGATGATGTTTTCTTGTTCTCCATGGCACGAGTCTTGGCAAGATCATCAAATATGTCATATTTGACATGCTAGAATTTCCTTGGAATTAATGAAGAAAATTTGCTTTGTAAATATTTCAAAAGCTTGAAATATCCAGAAAGGGTTTTTGAAGGATTTGTCCAATATTTTGAACATGACCATGTGTTGAAACTCTTATATATGGACAATATATGTCCTATGAGTTTCCCTGAATTTTGACAAATATATTTGAAACAGTTAAATAATTTTAACCTATTAAAGACCATTTCTGGCCTAAAGGAAAAGCTTTTAAATAAAATAGGAAAATAACTTTTAAAATTATAATTTTGTGGTTTAAGGGAGTCCAATACCTAATAGGAGTCAAATATACTTTTTGGAATATTTTTCACACCCTAAATAATGTACTTGCAGTACAAACCTGAATTCAGGGGTTTTCGGAAAACTAATTTTAGAAAATACTATTTGACCAGATTATTTTTATAATAAAATACTATTATGTCCTGTACACATGGCATGATCATTGGGAAAAAGGTTTGGATCGAGGAGAAGGAGTATAGGAGTAGGAGGATTTATTTTATTTTTAGAGCACTTGCAAACAACAAATAGAAAACCAAATCAAGCATAGTCCAAATCACTCAAATGTTTTTGTCAAACCATATTTTAGCATGATTATTAGGTTAAGTGTTGAGGCAATAAAATCAGGGTGTGACACGCCTTAAGCAAGATGACATGATGTAGAGGGATAAACTCAAACTTAGTGATATAAACCCCATCTTTTTATCCTCGATGGCAACAATACAATACGTGCCTTGCTGCCCCTACTGTCACTGGGAAAGGACACCGCAAGATTGAACCCAAAGCCAAGCACTTCTCCCATTGCAAGAACTATAGATCTAGTATGCCAAACCAAACTAATAATTCGAAGAGACTTGCAAGGATATTATAATCATACATAAAGAGTTCAGAGAAGAACCAAATATTTCTCATAGATAATCTTGATCATAAACCCACAATTCATCGGATCTCGACAAACACACCGCAAAAAGAGATTACATCGAATAGATCTCCTCGAAGACCGAGGAGAACTTTGTATTGAGATCCAAAGAGAGAGAAGAAGTCATCTAGATAATAGCTATGGACCCAACGGTCTGTGGTAAACTACTCACAACTCATGGTGAGGCGACGATGATGATGTAGAAGCACTCCGTGGAAGATCCCCCCTCCGGCGGAGCTCCGGAATAGGCCCCAAGATGGGATCTCACGGGAACAGAAGGTTGCGGTGGTGGAACTAGGGTTTTCTCTGTCCGTATGATGGTTTCGGGGTACGTAGGTATATATAGGAGGAAGGAGGGCACGAGGGGCCAACCATGGGGCCCACGAGGTAGGGGGCGCGCCCCCCACCCTCGTGGGCGCCACGTTCGCCCTACTCCGTGGTTCTCAAGTCTCCCGTGCGTGATTTTCTCCAAAAATATCTCTCCCGAAGGTTTCATTCCATTTGGACTCCGTTTGATATTCCTTTTCTATAAAACCCTGAAACAGGCAAAAAACAACAATTTGGACTGGGCCTTTGGGTTAGTAGGTTAGTACAAAAAATAATATAACAGTGTATAACAAAGCCCATTAAACATCCAAAACATCATAAATAATAGCATGGAACAATAAAAAATTATAGATACATTGGAGACGTATCAAAGGGTATCGACTATGGTGAAACCTTTGCCCCAGTTGATCGCCTTGAATCTATTCATTTATTGCTCGCCTATTCTTCTTATCATATCTTTAAATTGCAACAAATGGATGTGAAGAGTGCATTTCTTAGTGGTCCTCTTAATGAGTTGGTGTATGTCAAACAACCCCCGGGGTTTGAGGATCCCAAGTTCCCCAATCATGTGTATCAACTCGATAAGGCACTCTATGGCCTTAAACAAGCCCCACGTGTGTGGTATGAGAATCTTACCGAGTTGTTGCAAGATCGTGGGTTTAAAATTGGGAAAATCGACCCCACTCTTTTTACTAATAAGGTCAAAGGGGAGTTCTTTGTATGCCAACTATATGTTGGTGATATTATCTTTGGTTCTCCTAACAAAGCTTTCAATGATGAGTTTGCCGCACTAATGACCGCGAAGTTTGAGATGTCCATGATGGGAGAGTTGAAGTTCTTTCTCGGGTTTGAAATCAAACAAAGAAGAGAAGGAATCTTCATCAACCAAGCCAAATATACTCATGACATGCTCAATAGGTTCAATCTAAGTGATGTCAAGCCGACCTCTACTCTAATTCGTACCAAATGCCAACTTGACAGTGATCCCAATGGTAAAGCGGTGGATCAAAAGGTATATTGTTCTATGATTGGATCCTTGCTTTATCTTTGTGCATCTAGATCGGACATCATGTTGAGTGTGGGAATTTGTGCATGGTTTCAAGCCTCACCTAAGGAAAGCCACTTTGTGGCGGTCAAACGAATCTTTCGATATTTGGCTCATACCCCAAACTTTTGGCTTATGGTACCCACGAGGGGCAAACTTCAATCTTGTAGGTTTCTCGGATTTGGATTGGGCAGGAGACAAGGTGGATAGGAAGCCGACTTCCGGCGGGTGCCGATTTCTTGGTTGCTCTTTTGTAAGTTGTTCTTCCAAGAAGCAAAGTTGTGTATCTCTCTCCTCCATCGAAGCCGAGTATGTGACCGCTGGTAGTTGTTCTGCTCAACTGCTATGGATGAGGCAAACTTTAAAGGATTACGATGTCATTTGTGATAAAATGCCTCTTTGGTGTGACAATGAAAGTGCCATCAAGATTTCTCTCAACCTGGTGCAACACTTCAAGACGAAGCATATTGAGATTCGGTATCACTTCATCTGGGATCATATTAGGCGAGGCGAGATTGATGTTCACTATGTCAACACTCATGATAACCTTGCAGATATTTTCACGAAGCCCTTGGATGAAGCAAGATTTCGCGAGTTAAGGCATGAGCTAAATATCATTGATTTGAGCAATGTGGCTTGAAACTTTGCACACCCTTTCACACTACTCATGCTATCTTGTTTAGGTGTAGGCATGGACATAGGGAGAGTGTTGTTCTCTTAATGAAATTTCCCTCCCCCATTATGCATAAATTAATCAATTCTTTCACATTCACCACTGTTGATGGTACTTGTGTTTCAAATATGAGTTGTGGTCATGGGCCCAAGGTTAAAATCTTCGCGGTTCCATACCATTTCACTGAAACATAGGTGGCCTTGGCCACCACCCTCTCTATGAGAGTTGTGTGGTTGTTGTCTCATGTTCTCTATTTCTGGTTTTGTGCTTTCTCTTCGTGTTTTGTTCCCTCGCCTCTTGTGTTCTCTCTTTGCTTGAGCTAAGTCACCTTTTTATCAAAAAAGGAGGGAGAAAGAGAGTTTAGTATTTGGGTTCTTGGCTGGGTGGTACTACCGCTGGGTGCGCGCGGTACTACCGCTTATTGACTTAAGCGGTACTACCGCCCGCCCGAGCGGTACTACCGCTGCAGGGCAGGACCGAGGGGTTAAGTTCGGCACAGGGAGTTTCTTCTCCCCATACCCATTCGACCCTCATTTCCTCTTCGTGGTCCAGCGACGAACTTGTGACACCCTGAGACCGATGCGCCAGGTGTCTTCCTCTTCGTCGTCGTTGCCACGTCATCTGCTTGTGTGTTGCACTTTGCCATGTCATCATGTGCATGTCATCAGCATGTTTTCAAAAACTTGCATCCGTTCGCTGTGGGCCGTCTCCCAGTTCTCTCCTTTGTCCGTTTTGAGCCCAAAGACACTTGCACGCGCCCGCGACACCTCTGAATATTTACTTTATGAGTGGCCGAAAAACATTCTCAGGATGGGTTGAAACTTGGCGTGCGGTCTTATTATAGTGTAGGTAGGCTGCCAGCCAAATTTTGTCACATTCAGAGTCTGTTTGATAGCCCAACCGTTAAACATAGAGCGACACCATTGCTAGTTTATTCGTCGGACGTTTCGGTCTACGAAACTGCCGCCAGGCCTCTCTCTCACCTCTCTACATAGCCCACTCCCACTCTAAACCAGCCCACCTATGACCCAGCTACCCCTCTCTGCAACATAGCCGTCGGATCGTGATCCGAGGCTCCGAAACACCCTCAAACCCCCCTAAACCTAATCCCTACCCGATATAAACAGTCCCCCTTGCCAAAAATGGTCTATCCTAGTCTTCCCCTACCCCTAGACCCTCCTTCTCCTTGGATTCGCTGCCACCAGCCTCAGCCAACCCGCTCCTCCTCCAAATCCGGCGCCAGCCACCATCGTCCCGCCACGTGGTGACGTTTGAGTGGCTGTGCCGCCACCCAGCGCCGCTCCTACCCACTCCCCTTGAGCCACATCGCCTCCCGCGCCCCTCCACCACGCCTGCCAGCCGCCGCGGCCGCCCGATCCCGTCAGGCCCATCTGGCCACGCCGCGAGCCCGCGCAAGCCCGAGTGCTGCACCCCTGCTCCGCTTCCTCTACCGCCTAGGAGCTCGTCGACCATGCCACCGCTGCCGCACTGCTCGCCGGACCCACCGCCTCTCCTCCCGGACGGCCGTCGCCGTGCGTCACGCCCGCCGACCCCACCGCCTCTGACCATGCCTGCCTCCGCTCCTCCGCTCCTCCGCCTCGCTTCCCCGCACCACCTTACCACCGTTCGCGCCTCTGGCGACCTCGCAGCAGGCCACGCAGGGCTTCGCCGCCCCTCCTCCGAGCTCCGCCACCGGCAACCTGCGCTGGATCAGCCCTCTCCGACCCCGGATCTCCCCGTTCCCGCCGATCCTTGCGATGCTCACCTTGCTGGAGTCCGCAAGCCATCGCTGCTGATCTGAGCCCACCGCCGCACGTCTTCATCACGGGAGGAGAGCGACGGCCTCGGCGCCGCTGCCCTTGGCCACGCAGGTGGGTGGCCTCCTCACAGGCCCAGCTCCAGCTTCTGGCCCGGCCTGCCTCAACCTCCTCCGCAAATGGGCTAGGCCCATGGTGAGCAGCCGCTAAGCACCGCCTAAGGCATTTTAAGCTATATTGCGCTTGTTTTTTCTTCAGAAATGACTAAGTCCTTGTTTTTTCATGATATGTGTGCATGTTTGACCTGTGATATCTTTTTGCATGTGTGTCCAAATTGAGCATATAATATATGGAAATGTTCATCTCTGAATGCTCTACATGATGGTTGCATTTGCATGCATGTTAGGATGCATATTGCCATGTTTATCTCTGTTGCAAAAGTGCTAAGTGCTGTAATCTGTTGAAATCTAATATTACTTGCTGATTTGTCTTTTTCATATCTTTTTGTGAGATTTTTGCTTGTGCATCATGTCAACATGTTTTAGGAGCATAATCATGTCAGTTTGCTGTGGTGTAATCCACTTTTCATGATATTCCTTGTGGTGAGTGCAAGAAGCTTGCCAAGTGACCTACTCACTGTTTGCTGTTTTCTGAGACTTGTTGAAAACTGCAAAGACTGAAACTGTTATATTATGATGCCATGTTTGCTTGATGCTACAGTCCTATCCATGCATGTTTTGGAATTTCTAGTGACCAGGTCTTGAAGTCCATGTTATGCTCTATCTAGCCATGCCCTAGTTTGCAATTATAGGTTGTTGTAGCTTGTCTCTTTCTTGCTCTCAAGTTGTCATTATGATAAAGCTGTTAACCTATTAACAACATGTTCAATTTGGCAAAGCTTGCTGTAATCATTCTATGCCTCCTACGGAGTTGTGCCAATGGAGTTATTTGGAGTATGCTATACCTACTACATGGTCATGACCTTTTATTGCTTATTAGAATTGATATGATTGCTGTTATGTGCCTCCAAAGTCAGCATCATAATGTTGATATTTGTATTCCCAGATTTTCACTAAGTCCGAGAATCTGTTATAATATGTTTGCATCTTGTTTTGATGAATGCCATGAACCTGTTACTCCCATGTATATGCCATGTTGTGTTCCTTGAGCTCCATGTTATGTTCTAGCATGCCATGCTTTTGCTTGCCATGTTCTTGTGCTGTAGCTTAATTATTTCTTGCCTCCAACATGTCAACATATTAACTCTGCTCATGTATATGCTGTGTTTTCCACTAAGTCATAATCTGTGATATAAAGTTTGTTTGTTGCCTTGATCATGTTGGATTACACTTGATGCCTATGAACCTGATACTTTTTTATATTGGAGGCATGTGATCTGTACTTTGAGTGCATGCCATGCTCGTGCCTAGCTTGTACTAGTAGCATGCCGTCTGATGCTCGTAAGATGCCTAGTTGCTGTTTTGGACAACTTGTCCTTTAAACTTGTTGCGTGTGTATGTGTTGATCCGTTGCTCCGTTTTGAGCATGCTCTACATGAAACTTGCTTAGTTTTGCATGTAGATGCATCATGTCATGTTGTACCCATGTTTTGAGTGTTGTGCTTGTTGTTTCAATGCATTTTGCATCAATGCCATGTTCAACTTGTTTTGCTCGTATCTTCTAGGCCGTAGCTCCGAATTAAATGAACTTTATATGTAACTTGACTAGAATTTCGTGTAGATCATCGTGGTGCATGTTAACTTGCTGTTTAAAAACTTTAATTTAAGGTTTGTTCAGATCTGGACCAATTTCGAAATTTTCATATGAGGACTTACCAGAATTGTTGTATGTTGTTTCCGACCTCATTTAAACTTGCTTGGTTGTGATGATCTTGTATGCATCATCTCTTGCCATGAGTTGTATCATGTGGCCTTGTCATGCATCATACTTGGTTGAGCATCATGACTTGTTTATGTGTTATGTGTTTACCATGTTGTTTATTTCTTCTTGTTAGTTCTTGTTTCGTTGCGGTCACGAGGATTCGTTCGACTACGCTCTTCATGGACTCATTCTTCTTCCTTGCGGGATCTCAGGCAAGATGACCGTCACCTTGGATCTCATTATTATTATTGCCATGCTAGTTGTCTCGATGCAATCACTATATGTCGCGCTGCCTATCTATTGTTGTCAGCCTCTCATTGTTGCCATGAAACCTCTAACCTTTGACACCATCCCAGCAAACTGTTGGATGGCTATGTTACCGCTTGCTCAGCCCCTTGATACGTCTCCAACGTATCTATAATTTTTGATTGTTCCATGCTATTATTTATGAAGTCTTGGATGTTTAATGGGCTTATTCATTCACTTTTATATCATTTTTGGGACTAACCTATTAACCCAAAGGCCCAGTCCAGATTGCTATTTTTTGCCTATTTCAGGGTTTTGCAAAAAAGGAATATCAAACGGAGTCCAAACGGAATGAAACCTTCGCGAGAGATATTTTTGGAGAAAATCACACACGGGAAACGTCAGGACCAAGTCAGGGGAAATAGGGGCTGCCCTCGAGGGTGGGGGGCGCGCCCCCCTTCCCAGGGTGCGCCCCTGCCTCGAGGCCCCCTCGTGTGGCCCCTGGTGCCCTCCTTCTTCCTATATATACCTACATACCCCAGAAACTCCATACGCAGAGAGAAAACCCTAATTCCACCGCCGTAGCTTCTGTTCCCGTGGAGATCCCATCTTGGAGCCTGTTCCGGGAGGGGGATCCATCACGGAGGCCTTCATCATCATCATCATCGCCCTCACCATGAGTTGTGAGTAGTTTACCACAGACCTTCGGGTCCATAGCTAGTATCTAGATGTCTTCTTCTCTCTCTCTAGATCTCAATACAAAGTTCTCCTCGGTCTTCGAGGAGATCTATTCGATGTAATCTCTTTTTGCGGTGTGTTTGCCGAGATCCGATAAATTGTGAGTTTATGATCAAGGTTATCTATGGAAGATATTTGGTTCTTCTCTAAACTTTTTATGTGTGCTCATAATATCCTTGCAAGTCTCTTCGAATTATTGGTTTGGTTTGGCCTACTAGATTTATAGTTCTTGCACTGGGAGAAGTGCTTGGCTTTGGGTTCAATCTTGTGGTGTCCTTTCCCAGTGACAGTAGGGGCAGCAAGGCACATATTGTATTGTTGCCATCGAGGATAAAAAGATGGGATTTTCATCATATTGCTTGAGTTTATCCCTCTACATCATGTCATCTTGCTTAAGGCGTTACTCTGTTTGCATGAAGTCAATACACTAGATGCATGCTGGATAGCGGTCGATGTGTGGAGTAATAGTAGTAGATGCAGGAAGGAGTCGGTCTACTTGTCTCGGACGTGATGCCTATATACAATGATCAGGCCTAGATAGTCTCATAATTATTCGCTTTTCTATCAATTGCTCGACAGTAATTTGTTTACCCGCCGTAGAATATCGCTATCATGAGAGAAGCCACTAGAGAAAGCTATGGCCCCCGGGTCTATTCTCAACATATCAATCTACATCTACTTTACTTTTCTTGCTTTTATTTGCTGTTTTATTAAATCAAAAATACTAAAAATATAATTATCATCTCTATCAAATCTCACTCTCGCAAGTGACCGTAAAGGGATTGACAACCCCTTATCGCGTTGGCTGCGAAGTTCTTATTTGTTTGTGCAGGTGCGAGGGACTGGCGCGTGGTCTCCTACTGGATTGATACCTTGGTTGTCAAAAACTCAGGGAAATACTTACGCTACTGTGCTGCATCTCCCTTTCCTCTTCGAGGGAATACAACACAAGCTCAAGAGGTAGCAAGAAGAATTTCTGGCGCCGTTGCCGGGGAGGCTTACACAAAAGTCATATACCAAGTACCTATCACAAACCCTTATCCTTCGCATTACATTTATTTGCGTCTCGTTTTCCTCTTCCCCACTTAACCCTTGCCGTTTTATTCGCCCTTCTTCCGCCGTGTGTTTTTTGTTCGCTTGCTTCTTGTTCACTTGTGTGCTGCTTGTCTGCTTGTCATCATGTCTAGCACACCTATCATTATCACCACTCCCGAGAGTGAGGTCCTCAACTTTCAACAAAGGGAGGAAGAAAACTTAAAAGATGCCTGGTATAGAATTTGCAATGCTCAAAATAGATCTAATCGGAAGCTTTCCACTTCCGTGTTTCTTCGCAATTTTTATGTTGGCATAACTCCGTGGAATAGATTCATCTTAGATACCATTACCGGAGGGAATTTCTTGGGTAGCCACACCGTTGATTCTTATAAAGCTATGACTGAATTATTTGGCTCACCACCTGTCGTGGTTTGGTCATGGAAGATGTCCTAGCAAAAGGACTTAGTCGTGAGGCCATCGCTACGGGTTAGCTTAAAGGGGTTAAAGCGGACAAGGACACAGGGATTTTATACTAGTTCGGCCCCTTCGATGAAGGTAAAAGCCTATGTCTAGTTTGGTGTAATATTGCTAGGGTTTCGATGACCAGGGAGCGAATACGCTTTGCCTGTGTCTCTAGTTGTTGTTCTCTGCCCATGAACCGTTGCCAGGTCATCCCTTTATATACACGAGGTGACGCCCAGTCCGGTTTACAGAGTCCCCGAGCTGGTTCATAAACATGTTCGGATCGGTCTCTATCTTTCCTATCTTACATCCCAAGTTACACACCGTATGGCGGTTTACACATCATGGGCCCTAACGCCTCCTGGGCTTTAAACTTCCTGGACTAAAGCGTCTTGTTCCATGCTCTGTTGGGCTTTAGTAGAAGTAACCTCGTCAGGCATAAACCGGACCCTCCTGGGCGGTTTATACCTAGTAGTAATATCCCTGACATTAGGCCCCAGATTGATTTGAACCTGTTCATGTCAATCTTCAACGTCTTGCAAAGATTTCACTTTCCGCAGTTTCAAGTGCTTCATAAACCGCCGGTGACGTCATCTGCCCAGATCGTATTAAACCGTCGTGACGCCATCTGCCCACTTAACACTTGTACCTGTTTTTATCTTTTATTCATTAAAGGCTCCGAAGATCGAGGCAACCGTATCTTGCCATATCCTCTTTTTTGGCTCCTTGATTCCCGCGCCTGCCGTTTCATTTTGCGGTTTATAAATAGGGCAGAGGGGTATCTCCTTTCCCCCCCTTGCTCCCTTGCCTTCTTCTTCTTCGTCTCGCCCGTTCGTGCTCAAGCTCCGCCGCCGCCGTCAAGCTCCGCATCTTCGTCGAGTCTTGGCCGCTGCATCAACCTGATTGGTTCAGAAACTCGCCGGCGCATCTCCGCACTCGTTGACTCGGGTAAGTCCTTTCCTTATCCCGCACACAGATCTCATTTTAGGGTTTCTTCTTTATACGAGCTTGCGGGTAGGCGCTGTTCTTCATAGTTCTTCCTCACGGCCCCATTAATCAATGTAGATCTAATCTTCTTGTCTCACCGCCGTAGCAGTAATTCCGCTTCGTTAGTATGCTCTTATTCCTCCCAATAGTACGAGTTTAGATTGCATATGCTAGAGCCTTTGTCGCGTCTGTTGAATATAAATTGAATATTTTCTAAATTTCCAGCATGCTGTAGATCCATATTTTCATTGTTGTCCGTGCGAAAACGGTTTCTTCATAACTTCAGATCTGTATCTTGTATATTCTTGTTGGCGGTTTAGCTGTTTCAGACACTATAAACCGATAGATACCATTAGGCCCCTGCCTAAACCGTCGTCAGACAAGTACCTTTCTAGATGCTGCCGGTTTAAGCTTGCTTAGATCATAAACCGTCTCTTCATTATATTTCCAGACTTTCCCTTCAAAAAATGCCAACTCAAGCCAAGCAGTTTACCTTCTGCAACTGGTTCCAATCCCGGGTTACTGAGCAAGATTTGGAGAAACCGGTCGAAATCGGCGCTTTAGGTCCAAAAAATGTCCTTCACTGGAGGGTCCCCGGATCAGAGTGTCCTCCAGAGCCCAAGGAGGGAGAAGTTGTCGTCTTTCTTGATCACTTAGCCCGGGGATTCAATCCTCCCGGGTCAATTTTTTCGTGATGTGTTAGCCAATTTTCAATTTCATCCGCAAGATATTGGTTCCAACTCTGTGTCAAACAGTTGCAACTTCCAAGTCTTTTGTGAAGCTTATCTACAAGAGGAGCCGTCAGTTGAGTTGTTCCGGGATTTCTTTCATCTGTACCGTCACACAAAATTCCATGACGGTCCAAACACTGAGCTCGGAGGGATGTCTATTCAGAAAAGAAAGGATGTTAGTTTTCCTCACGCCACTGTCCACAGCCATCCAAAAGAATGGAATCAGACTTGGTTCTACTGCTTAGATACTTCCCCTGAAGGGGAGAATCCATTGCCGGGTTATCACTCCCACCGTCTTTCGGAGAACCATCCCTTTCCACAGCGGCTAAGTGCATAGGAGCTAGTTTGTTATGCTCCCCAGCTCTCAAAGCTCAGGGCCTTTACGGCCAATGGTTTGATAGGGGTTGACTTTGTCCGTTGCTGGATTTCTTGGAGTATTCTCCCGCTAAGCCTGCGTTCCGGTTTAATGTGCGAGTATACTGGGAACCCCAAAGATCCTTTGCGCCATACAGAGGCGGTGCTATTAGAAAATGAGGTCAATGAGTCCGTCAAGAGACTGCTAAATGAACCTATAGAAACTTGCAGCCAAACCGGATTGGCTCCCTTATGTGCGCTCAACAAACCACCATCGGTAAAGATTTCTTTCATATTGCCTTGCTCTGTTTTAATCCATCTTCAGTATTCATCTTTGAATGTCTTCATTTCTTCTACAGGGAAATGACCCATTCTGGAAGAGGATGGCCCAGGATAAACCGGCGAAGGTGTCTCGCCAAAAAACCAAGGCTATTAAGAAGACCGTTAAGAAGAAAACCACTAGCGCGTCTGGATCCAATCTGGAGGATGATGAACCGGCCTCCGAGGTACTACCTGATTCTCTTGATTTCTTTGACTTTATTTATCTGTATTTTATTAACAATGACTGTACCCAGGGACACACTGAAGGCAGCAAAGCGGATGATGTCGAGGTAATTACTCTTTCTTCCGGTTCAGAACCTCTGCCAGCACCAAAAACTCGTCGAGCAAGCCGGAAAGTACGGTTTTATCATCCTTTCGCTTACTTGGATCCGAACTTTATTTTGAAGAAACAACAACATGAAGCTCGCCGCACCACGCGACACAGTGGCCACGCCATTGAGTCCACCGGATTGACACACACTCCAGCTCGGAGGCGTCGTTCCGAATTTTTACATACTCCAGACGCTCTTTATCCCAAAGCAGGTCTTATTTGACAACCTCTTAATCCGTCTGATTCGAATTATCAGGAAACTCCCCATTCAACTTCTGGCGAATCAACAGCCACACAGATTCCTCCCCTCAAGATTGTTCCTGGGTAAGTTGTTTCTTACTTGGCCGGTTTAACTTCTGTCTTGACTCTTCTGATTTTCGCCATCTTTAACTTTCGCAGTAAACCCAGGCCTAGCAAAAAGGCTAAGCAAAATAAACCAGCAGTCGATAACAGAACTCCTGAACTGGCCAAAGACCCTGAACTTGCTGAACCTTCTGAAGACAATGCTGATATTCTACATGATGATCCTCCTCCCATGGATCACGAAGTCTTTGTTGATCAGGGGAGTGATCCAATGGATCGTGATCTTTAACCGGCCAATCCTGCCCAAGCCAACACTGCTCCTGCTAGTCCGGCTATGCACACGGCTTCAACTAAAGATGTTGAAATCACTGGGATCGGCTATACTACTCCTGGTGAACCTGTCGCTTTGTCCAAGCATACTGCCAAGGATGAAATTCCCAGCAAGGATAAAGGAAAATGGAGTACTGATTTGTCCAGTTATGCTTAGCTCAACGCCCAAGAACTCCATTCCGGCTATCTAAACCGGCTATCCACCAGCCGTGATCATGAGGCCGGCTTGGTAAATATGATGAAGGAGCGCTATGAGGTAACCTTTCTGCTTTTGACTTGTACTCTATTCCTGCTTACATCTTGTATCTTTGCCTTTACTCCATCGTAGCCCCCAAATGCCGGTTTAGCTTTTTAAGATGAACCGGGACTTCAGTAGATCCAGTAGATAGTTTATTTTTCACATGTGTAGTCCCCAAGGGCCGGTTTACTCCTTTAGGATGAACCGGGACTTCAACTTGTATTCTGCTCTGATCAATGTCACATTAGCCCCCAAGTGTCAAGCGTATAACTTGTTATGTGCTTGGGACTTGACTGAGAAAAACCTGTTTAACTGCAAATAAACATTAGCCCCCAAGTGCCAAGTGTATAACTTGTTAAGTGCTTGGAACTTTGCTGAAAAAATGTCTCATGAATATATAATGTACTTTCCTCTTGGCAGACTGATTTAAACCCGAAAACTTCTGAAGTGACCTAGCTCCGGGATACTTTGAAGTTTCAAGAAACCGCCGCTATCAAAATCAAAGACGAGCCGACACTTGCTTTAGCAAGTATAGAAAAGCTGAAGAAGGACTTTGAAAAGGAACAGTCAGATTGGGATGCTGAGAAAGCGATCTTGGAGAAAAGGGCAACTGATGCAGAGGCTGCTCTTAATCCGGTGATAGAAGAATTGTCCGGATTAAAGCAACAGATTAACGCCATGACCACTGCTATCTTTGGTAATTGTTGTTATCATAACCCTGAATATTGCAGTCCTGCACCTTTCCGGCTTAACTTTATACTTTTTGATGCAGGAAAACACATTGCTCATCTTGGAAATGATATGCGGAGAAAGTTGAAGCCATCATACACTCTGGTAGAGCAGCAGTATTCCGGTGCCCAGAGGATTGTCTGTGCTGCCTCGCACAATAAACCGGCTCCCACAACGATCCAGGGTACTTTGGAAAAATTATCCATTCTACCTGCCCGCCTCGTAGAGCTGAAGAAGTTGTCTGCAAGGGCGGGTGTTCTGATGGCCCTAACTCGAGCGAAAGCTTGGGTGCCTGACTTTGATCCGACAGAGGTGATGGGCGGGTACCCAAGCATTAAGGAAGACGGATCAGCATTCTCAAACGACGACTTACGTGTGTTAACAAAAGAAATGCGGCCTCTGGCTAGCAAACTAGCTGACGAGGCTGATCTGTCTCGATATCATCTGGGTTATGATGCTGAGAACGTACGGGTCGACCCTCCGGCTTATGAGATTGATAATCTCATCCCGCCCGTCCGTAAGCACACTTACGCTACTGACATTGATCCGTCTGAACTCGTAAACGATGAAGTTGTTTTCAGAGCGCTGACCAAGATCGATTGGGCAACTACTGACATCCAGCAGCTAGGAGAGAACGACGGGGAGTTGGAGCAGGATGACCCACAACCTTCAAGCCGAGCTAATGCAGAATCATAATCCGACGCCGGTTTAAATTTTTTGTTCCAGCACTTTAGGAAGAAATTGATATTCTTTTGGGCTCTCCAGCGCCTTGTAATAGGGTAGTGGAAATACTTTATGTTGTCACGCACTTGTCCTTTGTATGAGATTGCTTCAGTTGGCAACTTCATAATTATCTCTTGCTTATAATGCCTTTGACGGTTTAATCCACCTGTTTTTGCATAAAACAATGTTTAAAGTGTCCTGGCAGTTTATCGCCGGACGGGTCATGATGCCTAAACACGTGGTCTAGGTTTATAACCTGAACTGTGTATAAAATATAAAGCATGTATCGTACCTGTGATTAAGTTTTTTCACAACTAGCCTTAATCAATAATCGGTAGTAGAGATAATGATCCAAGTTGCAAGTGTTGATGACTCCCTTGATCATTTGCCGGTTCATGATGAAACCGTACCGGGCTATGATAAGCTCCAGTTTAACTGTAGATAGTACTCGGCGATTTATAATCAAACCAAAATAGGTTCTATAAATGCAGGTGTGGTGGCAACTTATAGTCATCCACTCCCTGAATCAATGTACTTGGATGAACACCAATGACCGTGAAGATAAAAAAATTGCAAGAAGACATCAAAAGAGACATTGTCAAATAAAAACCGTGCAGTCGAGGCTTTTTACGAGCTGCCATGCTCCAAATTCGAGGCTTTTTATGAGCTGCCAGGCTACTGACATTAACCATTTTACAAAGCCTGTTAAGATGGTCCTCAATCCTTAACCAAATCATCAATGTTAATGTTACCAAGTTCAGAGTCTGTAAAGATTGACTTGTGTATACGTTCGATGATCGTCAATTTAACGTTACCAAGTTCAGGGTCTATAAAGATTGACTTGTGTATACGTTCGACGGGTCGTACCAGGTTTACCTGGACGGAGTGACTTACTTAATGCAGGCAGGCTAATCCGGGGTTTTAGGTGTATACACCAGGCTTCCAAGCCATGGCTTGATAGCCTACTACAAGGGTTGTCAACTCGTTGATGCTATGCATCAGGAGCCCCCAGGTTGCATTTGAGCTATGCTCGTCGGGGCCTATGTTTGAGTTGTGCTATGCATCAAACTCTCTTTTGCCCCTCATCAGGATGTGGGCTTTGATAGCCGGATTACCGAAGCAACCAGAGCTATGCTCTTATGATGGTCTTGATGTAACCGCCGGTTTAAGAGGCCATAGGAACTCCTTTGCACACAGAAGCCCCCATGTGACAGACTCTTTATGAAAAAAGCAGCAGATACCCCGCTTTATCAGGGTCGCCGGTTTATTATATTGATCATAATATATACATTGCAAAGTTTGTACATAAAGCGGGGCCTATGGCTCAGGTGTAGTAAGTTCGAAGAAGAGCGATGTTCCACGGCCATCGTGTCTCCTCATCCGCCGTCCGTGAGTCCTTATGTTCTTGAACGTCGACGAGGTAGTATGATCCATTGTGTAGGTTCTTGCTGACCACAAAAGGTCCTTCCCAAGGCGGGGACAGCTTGTGCATGTCTATTTGGTCTTGGATGAGCCGGAGCACTAGATCTCCTTCTTGAAATGTTCTGGTCTTAACCAGGCAACTGTGGTACCGGCGCAGATCTTGCTGATAAATCGCTGATCGGGCTGCTACCGTGTCACGTTCCTCGTCCAGCC
Organism: Secale cereale; assembly: GCA_902687465.1. Lineage (NCBI taxonomy): Eukaryota > Viridiplantae > Streptophyta > Magnoliopsida > Poales > Poaceae > Secale > Secale cereale. The sequence continues at coordinate 429,369,334 of LR738713.1, read as the reverse complement.
GGTCCAACGCATCTTGCTGTGCCTTCTCGTTATCAGATTCGACGTAAGCCGTCACCCACGACGAGTCATGACGGGTATCACTAGGGAGGACCGCTTCAGCTCCATATACCATGAAGAAAGGCGTATACCCTGTAGATCTTTGAGGTGTGGTGTTGATACTCCATAACACAGAGGGTAATTCCTCCACCCAGCAACCTGGCGTCCTCTGCAAAGGGACCATAAGCCGGGGTTTAATGCCTCTCAAGTTCTCTTGATTGGCTCTTTCAGCTTGACCATTAGATTGAGGCTGAGCTACTGATGATACATCAAGGCGGATGTGCTCTCGTTGACAGAACTCCTCCATAGCTCCCTTGGATAGATTGGTACCATTATCAGTTATAATGTTGTGTGGAAAGCCAAACCGGAAAATCACCTTCTCAATGAACTGAACCGTCGTTGCTGCATCACACTTACTGACTGGTTCCGCCTCAACCCATTTGGTAAACTTATCCACTGCCACCAAAAGGTGGGTCTTCTTATCTGGGGATGTCTTGAAGGGTACGACCATGTCAAGCCCCCAAGTCGCAAACGGCCAAGTAATTGGAATCATCCTTAACTCCTAAGCCGGTATGTGAGCGCATCGTGAGAATTTCTGGCAAGCATCACATTTTCTGACCAAGTCCTCTGCGTCGGCATGAGCCGTCAACCAGTAGAACCCATGACGAAAAGCTTTAGCCACCAAGGATTTTGAACCGGCATGATGACCACAATCTCCTTCGTGGATCTCTCTAAGAATATGACGGCCTTCATCTAGCGATACACATCGTTGAAACGCCCCAGAGACGCTGCAATGATGCAGTTCTCCATTGACAATAGTCATTGATTTGGACCGTCGGACTATCTGTCTAGCCAATACTTCATCCTCTGTTAACTCACCTCGGTTCATGTACGCCAGGTAAGGGAGCGTCCAATCCAGAATAACATGAAGCACCGCCACCACTTGAGCCTCCGGATCAGGAACAGCCAAATCCTCCTCTGAAGGCAATTTCACCGACGGACTGTGCAATACGTCCAGAAAAATATTGGGTGGAACTGGTTTACATTGAGAACCCAGCCGGCTTAACGCATCGGCTGCTTCATTCTTTTGCCGGTCTACATGATCCACCTGATAACCTTTGAAGTGTCCAGCAACATCATCCACCTCTTGTCTATATGCTGCCATAAGTGGATCTTTAGAATCCCACTTACCAGAAATTTGTTGAGTTACCAGGTCTGAATCGCCGAAACATTTGACCCGGCTTAAGTTCATCTCCTTAGCCATTCACAGACCATGGAGGAGAGCTTCATACTCAGCTGCATTGTTACTACAAGGGAACATTAGATGGAGGACATAACAGAATTTACCACCTCGCGGGGAAGTTAATACGACTCCAGCCCCCGAGCCCTCCAATTGCCTGGATCCATCAAAGTGAATAGTCCAATATGTGTGATCCGGCTTCTCCTCTGGTGCTTGCAGCTCCGTCCAATTGTTGATGAAGTCCACCAGTGCTTGGTATTTGATTGCAGTACGAGGCATATATTTCAATCCGTGAGGACTAAGCTCAATGGCCCACTTTGCAACTCGACCAGTTGCCTCTCTGTTCTGGATTATATCGCCCAGAGGGGCTGAACTGACCACAGTGATTGGATGACCTTGAAAGTACTGCTTCAGCTTCCGGTTTGCCATGAAGACTCCATATACCAACTTACACCAATGCGGGTATCTCTGCTTTGACTCAATGAGAACCTCGCTGATATAGTAAACTGGCTGTTGAACCGGATATCCTTTTCCTACCTCCTTGCGCTCTACCACGATGGCAACGCTTACTGCTCGAGCATTAGCAGCCACGTATAGCAACATCGGCTCATTATCAACTGGGGCATCAAGGACCGGCGGCTCTGCCAATTGCTTCTTCAAATCTTCAAACGCAGCATCAGCAGCATCACTCCAGACAAAACGGTCTGTCTTTTTCATCATCTGATAAAGCGGGATGGCCTTCTCCCCCAAACGGCTGATAAACCGGCTGAGCACCGCAATGCGGCCCGCCAAGCGTTGGACATCGTTGATGCACGCCGGTTTAGCCAAGGATGTAATTGCTTTGATCTTCTCTGGATTAGCTTCAATTCCTCTGTTGGATACCAGGAATCCCAGGTGCTTGCCTGCCGGAACACCAAAAACACACTTGGCCGGATTGAGCATCATTTTATAGACCCAGAGATTATCAAAGGTTTCTTTCAAGTCTGTTATCAATGTCTCCTCTTTCCTAGATTTTACCACAATATCGTCCACATAAGCGTGAACGTTCCACCCAATCTGCCCATGAAGACAATTCTGCACACATCGTTGATAGGTCGCCTGGGCACTCTTGAGCCCGAAAGGCATAGGCACGTAGCAGAAGGCCCCAAACGGTGTTATGAAGGCTGTTTTCTCCTGGTCCTTAACTGCCATCTTGATATGATGATAACCAGAATAAGCATCCAAAAAACTTAAGCGTTCACAACCCGCCGTGGCATCAATGATTTGATCAATACGAGGGAGGGCAAAGGGATCAGTTGGGCAAGCTTTGCTTAGATCTGTGTAATCAACACACATTCGCCAAGTGTCGTTCTTCTTAAGCACCAATATCGAATTAGCTAGCCACTCTGGATGAAACACCTCAATTATAAATCCTGCCGCCAAGAGCCTAGCCACTTCTTCACCAATTACCTTAGGCCTTTCTTCATTGAAGCGGCGGAGAAATTGTTTAACTAATTTAAACTTAGGATCAATATTGAGAGTGTGCTCAGCGAGTTCCCTCGGTACACCTGGCATCTCAGAAGGTTTCCGTGCAAAAATGTCCCGATTCTCACGGATGAACTCGATGAGCGTGCTTTCCTATTTTGGATCTAGGTTAGCACTGATGGTGAACTGTTTGGATGAATCGCCAGGAACAAAGTCAACCTGTTTGGTCTCGTCAGCTGATTTGAACTTCAAGGCCGGATCATGCTCTGTGGTTGGCTTTTTCAGCGGAGAGATATCTGCCGGATCAACATTATCTTGATAAAATTTCAGCTCCTCAGTTGCACAAACTGCCTCAGCATAAGCTGCATCACCTTCTTCGCACTCCAAAGCAATCATGCAACTCCCATGAACCGTAATGGTTTCCTTGTGACCTGGCATCTTGAGCTGTTGATAAACATAACAAGGCCTCGCCATGAATTTAGCATAGACCGGCCGCTTGAACAGGGCGTGATACGGGCTCTTGATTTTTACTACTTCAAAATTCAAAGTCTCGAACCTAGCATCATGCTCATCTCCAAAAGTAATCTCCAAGTCTATCTTACCAACTAGATACGCTGACTTACCTGGCACCACGCCATGAAAAACTGTGTTGGACCGCCGAAACTTTTTATCTGTCAGCCCCATGTGCCGAAAAGTCTCGTAATATAAAATGTTGATGTTGCTACCTCCGTCCATAAGCACCTTGGTAAACTTATAGCCCCCCACCTGAGGTGCCACAACTAGAGCCAGCTAACCCGGATTATCAACCCGGGGCGGATGATCCTCTCGACTCCACACAATGGGCTGTTCTGACCAGCATAGGTAGCGTGGCACCGCCGGTTCAACAGAATGTACTGCCCTCTTGTAAACTTTCTGATCTCGTTTACATAAGCTCGTGGTGAAGACGTGATACTGCCCACTACTCAACTGCTTCAGATTACTCTGATATCCGGACTGCTGCTGCTGCTGATTTCCCTGATTGTTATAACCACCCTGGCTGTGTTGCTGGTTATGCTGATTGTGCCCATTCTGGCTGCCGTGATTGTTACCCTGGAACCCTGAACTGGATCCACCACCATGATAGCCTGGCCCGTGAAAACCAGGGCCTGAACCACCGGACGACCCATGATCATACTGGGACCGGTTCATGATTTCCTTCATAATGAAGCAGTCCTTCCAGAGGTGCGTAGCTGGCTTCTCCGGCGTGCCATGCCTTGGGCAAGGTATGTTCATCTGGCGTTCCAGATTGATAGGCGGTCTCCCATTCCGCGGGGGTGGCCTTCCCTTGCGGTGCTGGCCATTCTCCTGATATTTGGTGTTAGCCACAAAATCTGAATTATCCGCTTTATGCTTACCACTATATCCTTGATCTGCCGGGCTAGGCTGTGGCGCTTTACCACCCTTCTTTGCTTTTCCTGATTTCTCGTCATCTGAATCCGGGTATTTGGCACTATCTGAATCTGCATATTTCACCAAGGAGCCCATGAGCGTCCCCATGTCATCACAATTACGTTTGAGCCGTCCCAACTTCAGTTTCAAAGGCTCAAACCGCAATTGCCTTCCAAGGTTATAACTGCTGTGCCCGGGTTGATGCTGTTGGAAGAATGTAGGATCTCCGACACCGTACGCACCCACTGGCTAGTTGGCTCTTGCTCTCCTTGAACACAGGCAACTAAATCAATGATAGACATCGGCTGCTTGCATGTGTCTTTGAAATTATTAATAAACCGGCGGCGCAATTTGGCCCATGATCCGATGGAATTGGGTGGCAAGCTTTTCAGCCAAGTGCGAGCTGTACCCTCCAACATCATAGTAAAGTACTTAGCACATGCTGCATCATCTACATCCAGCATCTCCATGGCCATCTCATAGCTTTCCACCCATGTCTCAGGGGATAAATCCACAGTATAGTTGGGCACCTTGCGCGGTCCTTTGAAATCCTTGGGCAGTTTTACATTGCGTAAAGCGGGGGTGAGGCGCGGTACTCCCAAAGAGCTAGACATAACTCCAGGTTCAACTGTGGTAGATGGACGAACCGGCGTTGGCTGACGGTTTTCATACTGTGCTGCTAACTCGGCCTCCCGGTGCTGCCTGCCCTGATCCACCACGTCTTGAGCGTTCACGTCTCCCCCTGCCGGATTATCCCTCCGCGGCGGGTTACTTCTTCACGCGCTGCTCGACACAGCCGGTTCATCTAGGTGCCTAGTATAACTCCGGCTTGGGTGAGGGGTGGAGTGAATCCTCTCACGGCTGTGAGAATAAGCTTGCTGTTGGGTTAGCGCCGTCTCCAGAAATTCCCTGGCTCGCCGTGCCTCCACCGCTATGGGGGACGTTCCTTCAATGGGAAGGGCGGCCAGTCGTGAAGCGGCGACAACTATGTTGTCCAATGGGTTGGAGTAGTGACCGGGAGGGGTAGGTACATGCTGTGATGGGACAACCTGGCGGGTTGGCTCCGCAGCCTGTGGCTGGACTGAAGCTCCTGTACCCGGCGCTCCTCCCCGGTTTACCTCCGGTTGGTTACTGGTTCCTGCTCCTGGCGTGCTAAAAAGGTTCCTTGCTTCATAAACCGGTGGCAGGCGAGATCGTTGCCTTCTCCTCATTACCTCGTGTGAAGCGGTCTGATCCAACATGAGTCGATAAGCTTGAGCGTCCAGCTCGGCCTGCTTTGCAACCATCCTGGTATGATCAGCAGCTAGGTCCAATTTGGCTTGATCTATCTGGCCTTTCACCTGAGCGACTTCCGCATCGTGTTGTTCCTTATCAGCCTCGGCTACCTCTGCTGTTAATAGTGCTGTTAAAGTATCGACCAAGGCGGACAAAGTTTCGGCCGGCGACGGACCAGGGCCTCCAGCCCTAGCACCCGCCGTGTTCGATGTTAAGCCGCCATAGTTGACGACTACTGCACGGGTTGTGATTCGTCCATGAAGATGGCGACCCGGTTTGGAGGTTCAAGGGGGTCCGGAATACTATCGCCGTCAGAACAGCCCCCCAGGCTGGCCATCCTACAACAGGTATAAAGATTCTGTTTCTCCAGAAGACGACTCGTCGCCGGAATAGACAACAGTCTCACCGCCAGAGTCCAATCCATCTTCAGCTTATACTCCATGAACTGCTCCGACGAAGACGTGCTTCACGGCAGGCCGAATCCGGGCAGGTCTCGCACGCTGAGCCGGCTCGACGATGTTGGTGAAGATGTCTGGCTCAGGGCCCGTTTCGCCGATCTTGCCAATGAAGACGTGGATGCCGCCAAAGGGGACCCGGTACCCATACTCGATTGAATCGGCCTCGGGGCCCCAGCCTGCATCATTGATGTAGATCTTGCCGCGACGACTCTTAGTCATCCGGCCTACTGCGTAGCCCTTGAGTCCTTCAAAGCTGCCCTTCAAGAACTTGAAACCATCGTGCGATAGCCCCACGGTGGGCGCCAACTTTCGTGGTTTTGTCACGGCAGATGTCCTAGCAAAAGGACTTAGTCGTGAGGCCATCGCTACGGGTTAGCTTAAAGGGGTTACAGCGGACAAGGACACAAGGATTTTATACTATCCGGCCCCTTCGATGAAGGTAAAAGCCTACGTCTAGTTTGGTGTAATATTGCTAGGGTTTCGATGACCAGGGAGCGAATACGGTTTGCCTGTGTCTCCAGTTGTTGTTCTCTGCCCTTGAACCATCGCCGGGTCGTGCCTTTATATACACAAGGTGACGCCCGGTCCGGTTTATAGAGTCCCCAAGCCGGTTCATAAACGTGTCCGGCTCGGTCTCTATCTTTTCTATCTTACATCACAAGTTACACACGTATGGCGGTTTACACATCATGGGCCCTAACGCCTCCTGGGCTTTAAACTTCCTGGACTAAAGCGTCTTGTTCCATGCTGTGTTGGGCTTCAGTAGAAGTAACCTCGTCAGGCATAAACCGGTCCCTCCTGGGCGGTTTATACCTAGTAGTAATATCCCTGACACCACCTCTTATGGTTAATGGGACCGTTTTAACTTTGGAGCATGTTATGCAAAGGTTAGAAATCATTGAAAACAAAGTTGCTACGGTAGAACTGTAGAGAACTTGGATAGAAAAATTCATAATGAAATCACCCAATATGGATCCAAGGTAGGAGTTGTTCTGAAAAATCTTAAGGAAAAAGAACCCATAGTTAAAGAAAAGCTAGATCAAGATTCTACTAGAATCAATAAGCTTGAAGATGTTATCACTAATGTGGGTTCTGCTCTTTCTACTATAAAAACTACTCCAAATACCTCCACTAAATCATCTAAGTTCATGGATGTCCCTAAAGACAAGGGTGAAACATCTAGACTTGTGGGTCTCAAATCCATAAGTGTTCATCCTAATTTTCTTACTTTTGCAAGAGACCCTTTTGACACTTTAGAATTTCTTGATTTCTTGCCCAAGAGTCTGATTATTCATAGGGACAAAGAAGTTCCCAATAATCATAAGTGCTTAATCAAAGAATTGCCTTCCAATGATGGCAATACCTAGATCTATCTTGTATCGTGCCTAGCTAGGGGAGTAAAACGATAGCGCTTGTTGGAAGGCAACCCAATTTCATGTTTTTTGTTTTTGTTGCTGTTAGGGAATAAATATTGCATCTAGCCTCTGAGTATATGTGGTTTCATGTTTTGTTTAGTGTTTGTGCCAAGTAGAACCTTTGGTAAGACTTGTGTGAAGTTTATACGATCTTGCTGTGAAAAACAGAATCGTTAGCGCTGGCTAAAGTAGTCGTGGGGTTTTACTGGAGTGTGATTTTTAGTTGATTCTTTTTGCTGATGATTGGTAGACAAATTGCGCAAATTTAACAATTTAGTTTGAATTTTTTGGAGTTCCAGAAGTAGGCGAACCCTGCAGATTACTACAGACTGTTCTGTTTTTGATAGATTCTGGTTTTCGTGTGTTGTTTGCTTATTCCGATGCATCTATGAGTAATATTGGAGGATATGAACCATAGGGAACTTGGAGTACAGTAGGTTTAACACCAATATAAACAAAGAATGAATCCATTGCTGTACCTTTGAGTAGTGGTTTGCTTTCTCTTTTACTAACGGAGCTCACGAGAATTTTTGTCTAAGTTTTGTGTTGTGAAGTTTTCAAGTTTTGAGTATTGCTTTGATGGACTATGAAACAAGGAGTAGCAAAGTCCTAAGCTTGGGGATGCCCATGCCACCCCAATTAAATTCAAGATAATCAAAAGCCTAAGCTTGGGGATGCCCCGGGAAGGCATCCCCTCTTTCGTCTTCATCCATCGGTAACTATACTTGGAGCTATATTTTTATTCGCAACATGCTATGAGTTTTGCTTGGAGCATCTTGTATAATTTGATTCTTTGTTTGTTAGTTTGCCACAATCATCCTTGCTGTACACACCTATTTGAGAGAGTTAAATATGGCCTATAAGTTGTTAGAACACTCTATGTGCTTCACTTATATCTTTTGAGTTGAATAGTTTTTGCTCTAGTGCTTCACTTATATCTTTTGAGTTGAATAGTTTTTGCTCTAGTGCTTCACTTATATCTTTTAGAGCATGGTGGTGGTAATATTTTGGAGAAATTTCTGAACTCTCATGCTTCACTTATATCTATTAGAGAGTCTATTAGAACAACATGGTAATGTGTTTAGGCTAAATAAACTAGTCTTCACATGATAAACATCCAATGTCAATGTAGTAAAAAAAATTCACACCAAGTGCATTGGATAGAAAGAGATGTTGGATGTTTGATAATTGTTTTGAGACATGAGGATAGTGATATTAGAGTCATGCTAGTGGAGTTATTATGAAATTGAGAAATACTTGTGTTAAGGTTAGTGATTCTCGTAGCATGCACGTATGATGAACCGTTGTGTGACTAAGTTAAAGCATGAGGTATTTGTAGAGTGCCAACCTTTGTGTGGAGGTCGGGGGCGCGCGATGGTTAACTCCTACCAACCTCCCCCCTAGGATCATGCGTTGATTGCTTTGTTTTGATGACTCGTAAATTTTTGCAATAAGTATATGAGTTCTTATGACTAATGCTGAGTCCATGGATTATACGCACTCTCACCCTTCCACCATTGCTAACCTCTCTTGTACCGCACAACTTTCGCCGGTACCATAAACCCACTATATATCCTTCCTCAAAACAGCCACCATATTGTTCCTCAAAACAGCCACCATACCTACCTATCATGGCATTTCCATAGCCATTCCGAGATATATTGCCATGCAACTTCCCACCGTTCCGTTTATATGACACGCATCATATTGTCATATTGCCATCACATGATCATGTAGTTGACATCGTATTTGTGGCAAGGCCACCATGCATAATTTATCATACATGACACTCTTGTTTCATTGCACATCCCGGTACACCGCCGGAGGCATTCATATAGAGTCATACTTTGTTGTTGTAGTATCGAGTTGTAATTTCGTGTTGTAATGAAAGTGTGATGATCATCATTATTAGAGCATTGTCCCATGGGAGGAAAGGCTGAATCTATAAAGCCCTTCCGCAAAAAAAAAAGAGAGAAAGGCCAAAGAAAAAAATAAAGGCCCAAAAAAGGGACAATTGCTACTATCTTTGTCCACGCTTGTGCTTCAAAGTAGCACCATGTTCTTCATTGTAGAGAGTCTCATGTTTAGTCACTTTCATATACTAGTGGGAATTTTTCATTATAGAACTTGGCTTTTATATTCCAACGATGGGCTTCCTCAAATGCCCTAGGTCTTTGTGAGCAAGCAAGTTGGATGCACACCCACTAGTTTCTTTTGTTGAGCTTTCATTCATACTTAGCTCTAATGCATCCGTTCCATGGCAATCCCTACTTACTCACATTGATATCTATTGATGGGCATCTCCATAGCCCGTTGATACGCCTAGTTGATGTGAGACTATCTCCCTCTTTTTGTCTTCTCCGCAACCACCTCTATTCCACCCATAGTGCTATATCCATGTGTAATGCCCAGGATGGGACTATACCTCCTACGTGTCGAGGCACGACTTAAAGGTATAAGCCCATTCTGGAATGATCTCAAGTTTGGTATCTTTGCACGACTCATGTAAAAGAGGGATGAAATTGCAAAAGGAGATAGTTGGCTTACACTCGCCACTTCACACAATACATTACATAAACAAAACATCAATCAAAACATCACAACCCGACTACGGGCGAAGATCCAAAGAAAGATGCCAAAACATAAAGCCACAGGTCCGAATCGCCCCTAGTAGAAACCACTACTGATCGTCGAAAACGTCACAAGCATACGGCCACTCTCTTCATCGAGCTTCCAGTGAAGTACTTGAACCAACTCCTGCATCATTCTCGGCTGAACCTGCATCTGGTGTTGTAGTATCTGTGAGCCACGAGGACTCAGCAATCCCATAACCATGGGTATCAAGACTAGCAAAGCTTTATGGGTAGGAAGAGGTAAAGTGGTGAGGTTGCAGCATCGGCTAAGCAATATATGGTGGCTAACTTACGAGTACAAGAATAAGATGAGCATCTACGCAAACGGTCGCAACTAGTAGTGATCGCTAAAGATCCTGACTACTTACGAGTCAAACATAACCCCACCGTGTTCTCTTCTCAAAGTGAAAAGAGACAATCACGGTTACTCACACAGTTGTGTGTTTTACTTCGGATCCTCTGTCAAGTTTTCTACAACCGGACATTAACAAATTCCAATCTGCCACATAACCGCGGGCACGGCTTTTGAAAGATCATAACCCTGCAGGGGTGTCCCAACTTAGCCCATCACAAGCTCTCACGATTAGCTGAAGTGATAAATATAATATCATCACTCCTTATCTTAGGGAAAACCGATCAGGCTCGGCATCCCGGTGCACAAGACATTTCGACAATGGTAAAACAAGTCCAGCAAGAGCTCCCGGCGTGCCGACACCCTGATAGTAGCCGCGCGTATCTCGTCTTAGGCCACAACCGGATGGGCGATCCTACAGGTAAAACCAATCCTCGAGTTTCCCCGTTGTGGCCCCGCAGGCTCCCCGTTTGGGACCAACACCATCAGCACTGGCCCCCCCTGTTATGTAGAATTAAGAACCCGGGGACATGACCCCCTATGCAATTAATTAATTAATTAAGTTGTTATTATGAGCAAATTAAAACCAATGTTGGGCCTTGCTGGAGGAGTTTTATTCAAAGACGAACTGTCAAGGGGTCCCCATCCACCCATCGTGTAAGGAACGCAAAATCAAGGAACATAATGCCGGTTTATCGGCGCCTAAGGTGGCATGAGTGGAACAAAACACCGAGCAAAAGGCCAAGCCTTCCACCCATGCCCAGTATATAGGTGTGTTAATAATAATTATAGATATTGTGATATAACAACAACAAGTTCCCTCCTGGAACGATCTTCATCTTCACCTGTAACTAACACGCTATAAGAGGGGCTGAGCAAGCGGGTAACATAGCCAAACAGTGGTTTTGCTAGGAAGGTTTCAAAGGTTAGAGGTTTCATGGCAACAAGGAGAGGCTGACATAAAAGATGGGTAGCGCGACATGTAACGATAGCATCGAGACAACTAAGCATGGCAATGGTAGTAAAGGTATCCAAGGGTATGATCATCTTGCCTGGGATCCCGCAAGGAAGAAGAACGGATCCAAGAAGTAGTCGAACGGATCCTCACAACTCCGGAACGGAACCAAAGCTAAAAAGAGAAGCAACCGGAAAGAAGCAAACAACACGGTAAACACACAAGCATAAACATGGCATACGATGCACATCCAAGTATGATGCATGTCCGGTTTTAAATATGCATGGCATGGCAAGGTGCACAAAGAAAACTACAAGTTAAGTGGAGCTCAATATGCAACGAGTTCCATATTGACGAAGCACCACATGTTATTTATTTAGTTGACTCTCGTTTATTTACAAGACAAGATTAAATGTTTTTAACATAGCAAGAGGTGAATCAAAAGTAAACTACCTATCTAGGCAATTTAAATGAGGCCGGAAATACCAACAACAATTCCGGAAACTCCTCATGTGCATATTTATGAATTTGGTACTGTTCTGCCTAAAACATATTTTAAAGTTGTTAAACAGCAAAACAAAGTGCATCAAGTTATTCTACACATTTTTCTACCCCATTTACATATAAAGTTTATTAGATTTGGAGCTACGGTTATGTAGTTATGAAATAAACCATTTTAGCATGTTATTTGAGCAAATTAAGTCAAACAACAAGTTTAATAATTTTTAACATGAATGAAAGTGGCATATTATTAAACTAAACAGAATTCTAAGCAGTTTTCATATTTAAAACATTATCAAACGATGCACGGTTAGTGAGATATTAAATGCATGATGTAGAGGGACTAAACTGTAAAACAGTAAATCCCTGGAAAAAATGGCTAAATTCCCAGAACAGAAAAAAAACATTACACGGGCTGAAACTGGAACTGGCCCAACAGAAAGAAAAAAACAAAGGAGGGCGCTGGAGGTGGCCTCACCATGGGCCAGGGCCTAGTTCGGTGGAGGCAAGCCGAAGCAGGCCGCGGGGGGGGGG
>LR738713.1:429274097-429356960 GCA_902687465.1 Secale cereale | reverse complement strand
GGGGGGGGGAGATGGGCCGGCTTCTGGTCTTGGCGAGGCAGGGGAGGGCCTGGGACGAGCGCTCGCGTCCTGAAACTGAAGAAGCTGGCGGCGACAGCGGCTTCGTTCGCCATCTCGAAGCAGAGGCGCAGCGCACGGGACATCAATGACGATGAGGGACTTGAGGCTGGCGCCAGGGGCTCCGCGAGCGGCGGTACCGGCACGCCGGCGAGGGCGCGGCTGGCAGAGGAGGCTGCAGCGGACGGTGTCCAGACCTTGAGTCAAGCCGGCGGTTCTTCTGCTGGGCGTCCATGGCGTCCCTGAGCAAGAGTTTTAGAGAGAAAGAGAGATTAGAACGGCGGAGAGAGAGTTGCGGGAGGAGGGAAGATAAGGAGAGGAACGGCGAGCGGGCGATGGTGTTGACCTGGAGGTCGATGGGGCCTCGGGGTTGAGCTCCCGACTGAGAGCGGCGGTGACGAGGAAGCTCCGGGCGGCGGCTTGGCGAGGCGCTGTCAACGCGGACGAGTGGGAGTTCGTCCAGATGTAGAGGAAGCAGGCTGCGGCAACGCTGGTCACAGCGATGGTGGACAACAGTTCAAGATGCAGCGAGGCCGGCTGGAGACAGGACGGCGGCGCAGGGATGGCCTGGAACAGCGGGAATGGACAGATCCACCTCGGATCCGACGAGGCAGGGCATCCATGGCGCGGGATGCACCTCCTGAACGCTGTTGCTGCTGGTTGGAACCTCCGGTGGGGAATCACCGGCAAGGATGAGCTTGCTGGGAGGCTCGGGGTCGAGCTCCTCTTCATCTGGATCGAGGAGGGAGCGGGAGGTGCGGCTGCGGTGGTGAAAACGAGGGAGAGCTAGGTAGGTCGCTGGTTGGTTGGGGATGGATCCCAAGGTGGAAAGAGACAGGAGGAGGTTCTGGACAGGGGAGGCGGCGGCGATTTGACAGGGAGGATCCCTAGCAAATAGGGTTTGGGTCTTGGTTTAGACTAGGTGGGCTATATGTAGTAGGTGGATAATAGGAGGAGGGAATTTGGATCACCGGATCAAAATCGAACGGACGAGAAGAAATAGGTAGGGAGTCCAAATAAGAAAAAGGAGATGTTTTAGGGATGTTTGGGGATGATCCGGACACATCGGTAACGAAAGCCCGGGTCGGGTTCTGGGCAGCTTCGGACGTGCAGTCGAGGGGTAAGAAAATGGGCTGGTTAGCAGGCTGTGTAGAAGGCATCGGGCCGAGACGAGAGAAGAGAGAGAGTGGCCCGGCGGCAGTTTCGAAACACCGAAACGTCCGACGTTTATCCGGCTATAGTGCCGCTATAGATTTAACGGTTGGGCTATCAAACAGACTCCGAATGCGATGAAATTTGACAGGCGGTCTACCTACGCTATAAAAAGACCGCACGCCAAGTTTCAACCCATTCCGAGAACATTTTCCAGTCACTTATAAAATAAATATTCAGAGGTGCCGCGGGCGCGTGTGAGTGTGTCTGGGCTCAAAACGGACAACGGAGAGGACAGGCGGACTCGGACGGATGCAAGTTTTGAAAACATGATGATGCAACACACATGATGACAAGATGCAAAGCAAAATGAATAACACAAGCACAAATGAAACACACGGGAGAACCCGGAACATCTGGAATCTTCTGGGACGTCGGTCTTCGGGCGTCACAACTCTCCCACACTAACAGAGGATCTTGACCCGAGATCCTAGAGATAGCACCGGATAAAAAACGGAAGAGGAAGAGGTAAAACAAAGTTGCTTCTTTTACAAACGAGTGAAACCAAAGAACCTTGACAGGTTGACCAATTGAAAGAAGAATACATCGGAGACGAACGAAGATGAAACACTCCGTTAGAAAAAGATGAACAAGGTACATTACGAGAACCTTGTAGGTTTAAAGACATGAATTAAGGGCTTACGAACCAAAAGAATAAGAAACCGCAATGGTATAGCCAAGGAAAAAGAATGACATAATTTGGACAACACTCCGTCTGAAAATGGAAGGAATTGAACAAGAACATGCCAAGTTGGAATGATACTTGCTGAAATGAACAACATATTGCCTCCGAAACAATTGAAAGAATGTCACAAGGGGTAAGAAAGAATTAAGATAGCACTCCGGTTGAAAAGAGAGGCAAAACATGAAAAGGTGAGAGAATTAGAATGGAGGACACAACACTCCGGTTAAATAGACAAGCAAGGGAAAGAATATAATCTTGATAAAAACGAGATGATGGTCAAAGAGAGAGCAACATCACAATGCCTCCGAAATGAAAGAATAGCATATAAATCAATGAAAGAAATGAATGGAGAAGAAAAATGACAATTTCTCCCATGAATGAATTAGGAAATCCTCCTTACAAAGAAGGGTTGAACGAAGTTGTTGGAAAAAATCAACAACGAAAGGAATAAGCTCGTTGTGGTCTTATGGAAAACATCTCAAAATTATGAGGTGACAACCAGCCACTGACGGAAACATTTGATTGGATTGAGATCAACAAGGAGATGAAAAACTTTCACCGGGAGGATAACTGAAGAACTTGGGTCATTTATAAGCACCATAAATAGCAACAATCCTTAGGAAAAGCTTTTAGGTGAAATACAACCCAAGATAACTCCAAGAGATAAAAATGAGGGGTTGAAAGGATCTCCTAAAGAGAAAGAAATGATGGTTTTAACTATCTCATTCTTGATAACTCGTGAATCATGGAACATGAAGGAATTGTCAAGAATGACATAACACCATCTAAAAGATAAGGTAGAAAGAATTGCACTTGGAAAGCATGATGAAGAATGTTTGAGCTCCAACAAGAATCTTGATGAAGACTTCGAGGATGAATTAAATCTTGATGAACCACCATGAAAACTCTGGTAATGAAAGCATGAGAAGCGAAAGATGAAAAGAATAAGATTCAAGGCCTGCGATGAATTAGATGGAGGTTTGGAATGATGTAATAGAAACAACTTGGAACTCCGGAAAACAAGATGAACAACTTAGAACCGAGAATATGATATGATGAACAAGCTCCAGACAAAAGAATTAAATCACCTTGAAGGAATAAGAATAAGAATTATGTCATGCATATCCTTCACCAATTTAAATTGATGACAACCAAAGGATTTGGCATACTACTTATTCTCGTTGGAAAGAATTAAAGAGAGATCTCGCACAAACTTGGGTAAATCTTCAACGAACCACCGGTAGGATTATGAAAGAACGAGTGAATTAATACGATAACAACGGAAGAGTAATCTTGAAAGAACCACCGTAAGAATATGGAGACGAACGAAGAGACATCAATGAAGAATATTTGGAGGACGAAGTTGAAAACTGAGAACGACGAAATCTTCTAAATGATGGCCTTCGGAGGATCACAATGGAAAGAATTCATGAAATGCTTCGGATGGCATAAAAGAATTCCTCACAATCTGAACAATAATGAGGATGGCATGAAGCTAGAACCACAACTCATCAAGAGAACGAGCCAAGATTAAGAGAAACTCTTCTCCGATCTTCAAATATTGAGAGTGAAGACGAGAAATGCCATAAGAATTTCGAGATACTCCGGACGAATGACAAGAGGAAGGTGGAGCTAAAGATGGAAATAATTGAAAACAAGCTTGGAGAAGGCATGTGACTGATGGAAATCATTCTTACGTCACACTTTGAAAAGAATTTGAGTATAACTCCAGAAAAAATAGAAGAGTCATGTAAGATCCTGGGAAAAGACCTGTGGGTTAGGGCCCACTAAAGAAATCACCGTTGAAAAAGATTGCTTAAGAGATATTGCACCGGTTGAATTAAATGACTTGAATAAGATAACAATCCTCAAAAATAATTTGAACGGATTAAGAATGGAATTATGAATCTTCTGAGATACCTTCACCTCTCCGGATATGAATAGCAAGAGGAAAATGATTAATTGGAGCACCGGGATAAGAAAACATTGTGAAATGAGGAAAAGGATAAGATCAACACCGAAATTTTGAATTTAGTCCACCGGAGAAAAAACTAGAACGGAGAATGATGAACTTGAAGCTCTTGAGCATCTTCACGATAAATCACCGGATAAGAACATCGAAGGAAAAGAATGAAGAAATATCACATGAATAAAATGGATACTTCATTTGAGAATTTTTGCTCCAAGAAGAAGAAGGGTGGGAGGGTTGGGAAAAACAAAGACAACTTGGGATGAATGAAACAGACAAATCGTCAGATTTCTCAACGGCGTCCGTATGTAATAATTTGAAGAGAAGGCACACCGGTTGAAAAGAATAACGTGAAAATCTCGATGGTCCAAAAAGAATTAGCACTCCCATAGAAATATGAGAACACCGATTGGAAAGGTATGGAATCAACATTTGACATCGAAGCAACTCGAATACCAGAACCAAAACGAAAACAAATGATAGATATGTTGCAACATAGTCTTCACAATATCATCCGAACAGAGAATTGAATGAATGAATTCCGTAGGTACATCAACTTCTCGAGAAGCCACTTGGAGAACAAAAGATAAATAAAACAAGAAGGAGCAGATAGAACAAATACAAGATAGAAACTTCGTTCGACATATTCGTGCTGAAAGCTTATGGAACGTGTTACAAAAGGGTTTTGCAATCCCCGGATCAGCATAGCCAAGGACCCTTTAAGATGTAACTCCCGATCGGAACAAGCCCATAAAACTACTTCACTCAATGTAGAACCCCGAACTTCATATCATGCACTCGTTGGAAGAATGCCTACGAACTACTGGATGAACCCACCTATTAATTTCCGAAAGTTTCCAGTTATGCAATCAGGTGTTGGGGATACAGGGGAAGCACCGCGCACTCAACTCTAATCCTACATCCAGCTGTATCCATCCTTCAACACATAACCAGCTATCTCCAGAAACCGTTTACCTCGGACCTTCGAAACACATCTACTATACAAGCTATGGCAATACTCCCAAACTACCTCCCCAGTACTGGGTGATGTCGGGGTTATCTTGCCACTAACCGCATAGGAGAGTTTTCGATGTCGGCCGTCTTAAGTATTCCAGAACTGCTGCGATATATTTGTGACGACAACACCTTGGAGCTCAACTCCCCGGGACACTGCCACAACCCCTAATGTCAGGAGGCATCGAGAACAATGTTCTCGTCACAAAGACATCGGAACAATCCAAACAATACTCGCGTGATCCTAAAAAAAATTTGGTGAATTTTTGAGAGTAGAATAGACAAAGTAATCGTCAGGAGTCCTCACCAGAGTGAAAAGAGATGAGGAGCAAAAGAAATCCTACTCTCCGATATATAAATATAGGACTCAAAACATTTTCAAGTGTGTGCCTAGACTCAACCGTCAACGATTCGATCAATCAGTGGGGGCTCCTAGGTCGGAGAAGGCTCTGAATACCAACTTGTAATGCCCAGGATGGGACTATACCTCCTACGTGTCGAGGCACGGCTTAAAGGTATAAGCCCATTCTGGAATGATCTCAAGTTTGGTATCTTTGCACGACTCATGTAAAAGAGGGATGAAATTGCAAAAGGAGATAGTTGGCTTACACTCTCCACTTCACACAATACATTACATAAACAAAACAACAATCAAAACATCACAACCCGACTACGGGCGAAGATCCAAAGAAAGATACCAAAACATAAAGCCACAGGTCCGAATCGCCCCTAGTAGAAACCACTACTGATCGTCGAAAACGTCACAAGCATACGACCACTCTCTTCATCGAGCTTCCAGTGAAGTACTTGAACCAACTCCTGCATCATTCTCGGCTGAACCTGCATCTGGTGTTGTAGTATCTGTGAGCCACGAGGACTCAGCAATCCCATAACCATGGGTATCAAGACTAGCAAAGCTTTATGGGTAGGAAGAGGTAAAGTGGTGAGGTTGCAGCAGCGGCTAAGCAATATATGGTGGCTAACTTACGAGTACAAGAATAAGATGAGCATCTACGCAAACGGTCGCAACTAGTAGTGATCGCTAAAGATCCTGACTACTTACGAGTCAAACATAACCCCACCGTGTTCTCTTCTCAAAGTGAAAAGAGACAGTCACGGTTACTCACACAGTTGTGTGTTTTACTTCGGATACTCTGTCAAGTTTTCTACAACCGGACATTAACAAATTCCAATCTGCCACATAACCGCGGGCACGGCTTTCGAAAGATCATAACCCTGCAGGGGTGTCCCAACTTAGCCCATCACAAGCTCTCACGATTAGCTGAAGTGATAAATATAATATCATCACTCCTTATCTTAGGGAAAACCGATCAGGCTCGGCATCCCGGTGCACAAGACATTTCGACAATGGTAAAACTAGTCCAGCAAGACCTCCCGGCGTGCCGACACCCTGATAGTAGCCGCGCGTATCTCGTCTCAGGCCACAACCGGATGGGCAATCCTACAGGTAAAACCAATCCTCGAGTTTCCCCGTGGTGGCCCCGCAGGCTCCCCGTTTGGGACCAATACCATCAACACTGGCCCCCCCTGTTATGTAGAATTAAAAACTAGGGGACATGACCCCCTATGCAATTAATTAATTAATTAAGTTGTTATTATGAGCAAATTAAAACCAATGTTGGGCCTTGCTGGAGGAGTTTTATTCAAAGACGAACTGTCAAGGGGTCCCCATCCACCCATCGTGTAAGGAACGCAAAATCAAGGAACATAATGCCGGTTTATCGGCGCCTAAGGTGGCATGAGTGGAACAAAACACCGAGCAAAAGGCCAAGCCTTCCACCCATGCCCAGTATATAGGTGTGTTAATAATAATTATAGATATTGTGATATACCAACAACAAGTTCCCTCCTGGAACGATCTTCATCTTCACCTGCAACTAACACGCTATAAGAGGGGCTGAGCAAGCGGGTAACATAGCCAAATAGTGGTTTTGCTAGGAAGGTTTCAAAGGTTAGAGGTTTCATGGCAACAAGGAGAGGCTGACATAAAAGATGGGTAGCGCGACATGTAACGATAGCATCGAGACAACTAAGCATGGCAATGGTAGTAAAGGTATCCAAGGGTATGATCATCTTGCCTGGGATCCCGCAAGGAAGAAGAACATATCCAAGAAGTAGTCGAACGGATCCTCACAACTCCGGAACGGAACCGAAGCTAACAAGAGAAGCAACCGGAAAGAAGCAAACAACACGGTAAACACACAAGCATAAACATGGCATACGATGCACATCCAAGTATGATGCATGTCCGGTTTTAAATATGCATGGCATGTCAAGGTGCACAAACAAAACTACAAGTTAAGTGGAGCTCAATATGCAACGAGTTGCATATTGATGAAACACCACATGTTATTTATTTAGTTGACTCTCGTTTATTTACAAGACAAGATTAAATGTTTTTAACATAGCAAGAGGTGAATCAAAAGTAAACTACCTATCTAGGCAATTTAAATGATGCCGGAAATACCAACAACAATTCCGGAAACTCCTCATGTGCATATTTATGAATTGGGTACTGTTCTGCCTAAAACATATTTTAAAGTTGTTAAACAGCAAAACAAAGTGCATCAAGTTATTCTACACATTTTTCAACCCCATTTACATATAAAGTTTATTAGATTTGGAGCTATGGTTATGTAGTTATGAAATAAACCATTTTAGCATGTTATTTGAGCAAATTAAGTCAAACAACAAGTTTAATAATTTTTAACATGAATGAAAGTGGCATATTATTAAACTACACATAATTCTAAGCAGTTTTCATATTTAAAACATTATCAAACGATGCATGGTTAGTGAGATAATAAATGCATGATGTAGAGGGACTAAACTGTAAAACTGTAAATCCCTGGAAAAAATGGCTAAATTTCCAGAACAGAAAAAACATTACACGGGCTGAAACTGGAACTGGCCCAACAGAAAGAAAAAAACAAAGGAGGGCGCTGGAGGTGGCCTCACCATGGGCCAGGGCCCAGTTCGGTGGAGGCAAGCCGAAGCAGGCCGCGGGGGGGAGATGGGCCGGCTTCTGGTCTTGGCGAGGCAGGGGAGGACCTGGGACGAGCGCTGACGTCCTGAAACTGAAGAAGCTGGTGGCGACAGCGGCTTCGTTCGCCTGCTCGAAGCAGAGGCGCAGCGCACGGGACATCAATGATGATGAGGGACTTGAGGCTGGCGCCAGGGGCTCCGCGAGCGGCGATACCGGCGAGCCGGCGAGGGCGCGGCTGGCAGAGGAGGCTGCAGCGGACGGTGTCCAGACCTGGAGTCAAGCCTGCGGTTCTTCTGCTGGGCGTCCATGGCGTCCCTGAGCAATAGTATTAGAGAGAAAGAGAGATTAGAACGGCAGAGAGAGAGAGTTGCGGGAGGAGGGAAGATAAGGAGAGGAACGGCGAGCGGGCGATGGCATTGACCTGGAGGTCGATGGGGCCTCGGGGTTGAGCTACCGACTGAGAACGGCGGTGACGAGGAAGCTCCGGGCGGCGGCTTGGCGAGGCGCTGTCAACGCGGACGAGCGGGAGTTCGTCCAGATGCAGAGGAAGCAGGCTGCGGCAACGCTGGTCACAGCGATGGTGGACAACAGTTCAAGACGCGGCGAGGCTGGGGAACGACGAGGCCGGCTAGAGACAGGACGGCGGCGCAGGGACGGCCTGGAACAACGAGAATGGACAGATCCACCTCGGATCCGACGAGGCAGGGCATCCATGGCGCGGGAGGCACCTCCTGAACGCTGTTGCTGCTGGTTGGAACCTCCGGTGGGGAATCACCGGCAAGGATGAGCTTGCTGGGAGGCTCGGGGTCGAGCTCCTCTCGATCTGGATCGAGGAGGGAGCGGGAGGTGCGGCTGCGGTGGTGAAAACGAGGGAGAGCTAGGTAGGTCGCTGGTTGGTTGGGGATGGATCCCAAGGTGGAAAGAGACAGGAGGAGGTTCTGGACAGGGGAGGCGGCGATGATTTGACAGGGAGGATCCCTAGCAAATAGGGTTTGGGTCTTGGTTTAGACTAGGTGGGCTATATGTAGTATGTGGATAATAGGAGGAGGGGATTTGGATCACCGGATCAAAATCGAACGGACGAGAAGAAATAGGTAGGGAGTCCAAATAAGAAAAAGGAGATGTTTTAGGGATGTTTGGGGATGATCCGGACACATCGGTAACGAAAGCCTGGGTCGGGTTCTTGGCAGCTTCGGACGTGCAGTCGAGGGGTAAGAAAATGGGCTGGTTAGCAGGCTGTGTAGAAGGCATCGGGCTGAGATGAGAGAAGAGAGAGAGTGGCCCGGCGGGAGTTTCGAAACACCGAAACGTCCGACGTTTATCCGGCTATAGTGTCGCTATAGATTTAACGGTTGGGCTATCAAACAGACTCCGAATGCGATGAAATTTGACAGGCGGTCTACCTACGCTATAAAAAGACCGCACGCCAAGTTTCAACCCATTCCGAGAATATTTTCCGGTCACTTATAAAATAAATATTCGGAGGTGCCGCGGGCGCGTGTGAGTGTGTCTGGGCTCAAAACGGACAACGGAGAGGACGGGCGGACTCAGACGGATGCAAGTTTTGAAAACATGATGATGCAACACACATGATGACAAGATGCAAAGCAAAATAAATAACACAAGCACAAATGAAACACACGGGAGAATCCGGAACATCTGGAATCTTCTGGGACGTCGGTCTTCGGGCGTCACACCATGGCTCACGCTCATGTATTGCGTGAAAGTTGAAAGGTTTGAAAAGATAGAGTATGAAAACAAATGCTTGGCTGAAATCGGGGTTGTGCATGATATGAATATTTAGTGTGATAATAAAGGAGCATAGCCAACACTATATGATTTTCTAGGGATAACTTTCTTTAGCCATAGTATTTTGAGAAGACATGATTGCTTTGTTAGTATTGCTTGAAGTATTGTTATTTCTTATGTCAATATAGACTTTTGTCTTGAATCTTTCAGATCTGAACATTCATGCCACAATTAAGAGAATTGCATTGAAAAACTATATTGGTTAGCATTCCACATCAAAAATTCTTTCTTTATCATTTACCTACTCGAGGACGAGCATGGATTAAGCTTGGGGATGCTTGATACGTCTCCAACGCATCTATAATTTTTGATTGTTCCATGCTATTATTTATGAAGTCTTTGATGTTTAATGGGCTTATTCATTCACTTTTATATCATTTTTGAGACTAACCTATTAACCCAAAGGCCTAGTCCAGATTGCTATTTTTTGCCTATTTCAGGGTTTTGCAGAAAAGGAACATCAAACGCAGTCAAAAAGGAATGATACCTTTGCTTGAGATATTTTTGGAGAAAATCACGCACTGGAAACGTCAGGACCAAGTCAGGGGACAGAGGGGCTGTCCTCGAGGGTGGGGGGCATGCCCCCTTCCTAGGGTGTGCCCCCTGCCTCGAGGCCCCCTCGTGTGGCCCCCGGTGCCCTCCTTCTTCCTATATATACCTACGTACCCTAAAAACTCCATACGCAGAGAGTAAACCCTAATTCCACCGCTATAGCTTCTATTCCCGTGGAGATCCCATCTTGGAGGCTGTTCCGGGAGGGGGATCCATCACAGATGCCTTCATCGTCATCATCATCGCCCTCACCATGAGTTGTGAGTAGTTTACCACAGGCCTTCGGGTCCATAGCTAGTATCTAGATGGCTTCTTCTCTCTCTCTGGATCTCAATACAAAGTTCTCCACGGTCTTTGAGGAGATCTATTCGATGTAATCTCTTTTTGCGGTGTGTTTGTCGAGATCTGATGGATTGTGAGTTTATGATCAAGGTTATCTATGGAAGATATTTGGTTCTTCTCTAAACTTTTTATGTGTGCTCATAATATCCTTGCAAGTCTCTTCGAATTATTGGTTTGGTTTGGCCTATGATGGCTTCTCGCCCCTCATTGGTTACCCAAAGTGGAAGGTTGAGATGTAGCGTAGCGGCAAATTTCCCTTGGCAAAGATACCAAGGATCGAATCCCGTGAGACTCCGAGGGTCGACAAGCAGGTGTCAACGGCGCCAGAAACTTAGCGGTTGACAGGACCTGCACACAGATACAGATAACTTTGCTCCCAATGAGTTCAGAGAGGTTGTCAATCCCTCCGGCCTTGTTGTTTACAAAGGATCAAACACAAGAGACAATAATGATAGCTATGACTGCAACTAGGAAATAAAAACAGGAAGTAAATAGAAGGTGTGATCAGCGGTGGTAATATGGACCGGGGTCCCATGATGTTCACTAGTGATGTCTCTCTCCCAAAAGACGATAAAACAACAAAGCGAGGTAAACAAATTACAGCTGGGCAATTGACAGGATTATGTGCGCAAACCAATGCTAACTATGCTGCAAAGAAAGGTAGAGGCTCAAAAGCATGGGCGGTACGCCAAGGCAAGTAGACCGAAATCCATCTGCATCTACTACTAATCATCCACCTTGAGATACCTATCCAGAACATCTCGCTGGTATTAAGTTGCGAATCCCACCCAAAGTGTAAACTCAAAGCAACAGACAACTGCATTAAAAGAACTCTGCGTAAAGTAAACAATCCTTGCACCCGCAAGTACAAGCACCGTTGTTTTCCCCCTTGTGGCAACAGCACATCCCCTAGACTCATGTTTCTGTCACTCAAGCTAGTCATTAGGGGGCATGAACCCACAATCAAGCATAACGCTCCCTCTTGGAGTTACTACCTACTACTTGGCCAAAGCAATAAACAGCAACGGAGAGCATGCAAGAATTACTCAAGAACAAAGATATAAAAGAGGTGAATCAAATATATTACTCAAACACAATATGAACATAGTCTCATAATCTCCATCAGATCCCAGCAAACTCAGCAAAGCAACAGCAGAAAGATTACATATGTGCCTCGATCATGTAGGGCAGCTCACGAGATCTAAACCATGAAGAGCAAAGAGGGGAGGAGAACATCACATAGCTACTGATCATGGACCCATGGTCCAAGGTGGACTACTCACGACTCATCCGGGAAGCGTCCATGGTGGTGGGGAAGCTCCCGGTGGTGGTTCTCCCCTCTGGCAGGGTGCCGGGAAGAGTTCCCCTGATGCTCCCGATCTTGGAAGCGCTGCGGCGGCGGAACAGAGGCGAGATCGCGAAAAAAGGGTTCCGTCCTCGAGGGTTTCGGGACGAGAGGAATATATATGCGAAGGGGGGCAACCAGAGGCGGAGCAGGGGCCCCAGGCGCCCCCCTGGCGCGGCCAGGGGTGGGGCCGCGCCAGGTGGCCGCCTGGGCCTCCCCTGGCTCCCCTCTGGCCCCGCTTTGGTTCTTCGCGAAGCTTCCTGTACGCTGATTTTTCCTGTATTTTTCCCGGAATTTTTGGGGCACTTTTAATATGGGGGAAACCTGAAATAGAAAAACAGCAGAAAACAGGAACTGGCACTGTGGTGCACTGAGTTAATAGGTTAGTCCAAATATGATCAAAAGTGTATGAAAGTGCATAAATATCATAGCAATATCACACAAAAGAAGCATGGAGCAAGCAGAAATTATAGATACGTTTTGGACGTATAAACATCCCCAAGCTTAATTCCTGCTCGTCCTCGAGTAGGTAAATGATAACAAGCATAATTTCTGTAGTGACATGCTATCAACCATATAAGAACTTTTAAGTAAAGCAATCAAGGCATGTAATTCAATTCAAGTCATAACAAGCAAGAGTCTATATTAGCATTGTAACAAGCAACATAAGAACATAAAGGTGCAAGAGCTCTCGCTGTCCGTGACTCGAATGTCTCCAAATGGTGTTTGCGTGCAAGAAAGGGGATAGGGATATACGAGAGAGTAAAACATAGTTTTTGTATTGTTGAGAACTTAATCTACTAAAGTTTCACACTTGGTCTTCCTTGGAATCTTATCTTGACTCATCCCCAGACCACCAGCCAGGTACAAGTCAAAATGATCCACTCCCTTTCGATATTTTGAGCACTCATGCAATGGATGAGCGTAAGCAAGAAAGTTGACACTTAGGATGGCAAAGAGAGAAAAATGACGAAGGGGTAAGACAAAAAAAGGTGTGAAAGGCTTACATCAATGAGGACAATCATAGGCGAGAGAAAGCCAAATGATAGATATGATGTGAGGAGTAGGGATTGCCATGCAACGGATGCACATATGAGCTAAGGTAAGCTCTCCAATGGAACTAGTGGGGGTGCATCCAACTTGCTTGCTCAAGAAGACCTAGAGCTCTTTTGAGGAGGCTCATCATTGGAATATACAAGCCAAGTTCTATAGTGTGAAGGTCCCCACATAGCTATATGCATGAATGATAATCTCTACGGAGTACAAGGTATAAGATGGAGTACGAGTGTGGATCTCTCAAAAGGAATAGTAGTGTGCCCCCTTCACTCTTTTTATTTCTTTTTTTTTCTCTTTTTTCTATTTTATTTTTATTTTTTTGTGGCCTCAATGGCTCTTTCTATTTAACTCTCATTTGTCCTCTTTGGGATCTTTTGATTTTGTCCTCTTTGGGATCTTTTGATTTTGTCCTCTTTGGGATCTTTTCCTCACTTTAGGGGCAACACTCTATGTATTACAAGAAGTATAGAAGATCTTTCACACTTTACAAAAGTACTCAACATAAAGAAAATGAAACTATCATGATGTATGCAAATGTATGCCTCTGCCAGTGTAGCAGGATATGCAATGATACTAGCGCGTCATGTAGCAATGATTAGGGCAAGGCCCAACTAGCATGCGGCTCATCGATTAAGCAAAAAGCATGTATGACATGAAGATCAAGTCATGAGGAGATGGATGTTGCATGGCAATGTATCTCGGAAAGGCTATGGAAATGCCTTGATAGGTAGGTATGGTGGCTGTTTTGAGGAAGGATATAATGAAGCTTATGATGACAGAGCGTATCGTGCCAAGGATTTGGATGCACCGGCGAAGTACGCGCCAACTCTCGAGGTGAGAAAGGGCAATGCACGATACCGAAGAGGCTAGAAAAATATGGCTAGGTGGAAGTGTCAACTTTTGAATATTCACATTAGTCCGAAGAACTCATGCACTTATTATCGGTAACTCTCAATCTAATTAGGTGGTTCACAAAGAGACAAGTACCTCGAGGAGGAGTGTATGGGGGTTTGGTTATCCTTGCGCATCCTCGACTCATGGTACGTGAGTGTACTCTAATATTCGATCCCTCCAAAGATTAGTGATCCATCTAGTAGCTAAAGTTCTCAACTATTTTGTAGGTTTTCGAAAATAAACACGGATTGCCCAAAATACAACATCTATCACTAATATGCTAAAGCTCTTGACACCAAAAGTTCAGACATTACTCATGGCAATACCTCAAAACTATTGCAAGTTACTACTAAAATTAAATAGCAACCTCAATTACCTACTTTAAGTTAAGACACACAACTCAGTGCAACAGGCAAACTCTCTTAACAAGATAAACATGAAAACTCAAGAGAGTTCAGCAACCAACTAAACAAAAGCTCTTTAAAAAGACAAGCATGAAAACTAAGAGCTAAATATGACAGCAGCTATGGAAAGACAAAGAACACACACAGCAAAGATAAGCATGAAAATCCTATGTTGTGTTCTAGGTTGAAGTGGAGCATGTTTCTCTCCCACACAAAGAAAGCTGGGTTCTAACTTTTTATGAACAGCAAGCAAAGCTAAAGAAAACTAAAAAGGAAACTAAGAGCAAGACGCTCCAAGCATAGCACATAACACATGAAGTGATAAGAATATAGTGGAACGAAAGACGAACTGATAATTGTTGATGGAGAAGGGGATGCATGGGGGCATCCCCAAGCTTAGACGCTTGAGTCTTCTTGAATATTTCTTGGGGGTGCACGGGGGCATCCCCAAGCTTGAGTGTTTGACCCTCCTGAATCTTCTTTTATCATCTTCCCTCGCACACTTGAAAACTCCCTTCATACATAACTCATCATAATCTGATTAGCGAGGTTAGTACCCACAATAAAATAATTTTTCCCTACTGGAAATAAAGATAATCTTGAAGAGCTACTGTTTCTCAAGAATGCCAAAAGTTTTTTGCAAAGAAAAAGCAAGCTCTAGGTTTGCAAAACGAAGAAAGGCAAAACAGGACAAAATCTGTGAAAAACAGACCAGCAGGTAGTAAATAATTTTTTCGGGGCACTTCTGCAACTCAAATCAAAAAACTCAGAACAGACGCTCGAAATCCAATTGCATAGAGCACGCTGTCAAAAAAATTCAGATCAAAAAGATGATCTGATGATTTTATTAGAATTTTTCTGTCCAAGGACAGAATCTGTTTTCTGGACAGCACGTCACAACTTTTGAACTTTCTTGCAATCGGCGGCTAAACTTGGCACAAAGCTGAAAAGAAAAGATACAATGATGATGCTACTGTAGTAAAAAACATCAAGACACAACAAAAGCAAAATAAAACCTAATTCGTTGTGGGCTGCCTCCCAAAAGCGCTTTCTTTTATGCCTTTAAGCTAGGCATGATGCAAAAAGAGAAAATCAAGTTTTATCAAGAGTAAGAGAATAGCTAGCCCGTGTAACAGACTCAAAAGGCAACTTAATCTTCTTTCTAGGGAAGTGTTCCATCCCTTTCTTGAGAGGGAATTGGAATTGTTATATTCCCTCTTTCATGTCAATGATAGCACCAACGGTGCGAAGAAAAGGACGTCCCGAAATAATTGGACATGAAGGTTCACATTCAATATCCATAATAGTAAAATCAACGGGAACATAATTGTCATTGACAATTATAAGAACATCGTCGATCTTCCCCAAAGGTTTCTTTACGGATGAATCAACAAGACGAACACCAAAAGAACAAGGATCAAAAGGTTTCAATTCAAACATATCGTACATTCTTTTGGGCATAACGGAGGTACTAGCTCCAACATCACATAAAGCATAGCAAGAGAAGTTATTCAACTTAATTTTAATCATAGGATCCCAACTATCTTCTAGCTTTCTAGGTATGGAGGCTTCTACGGTTGAGGTCATAGCATCACCATTAATAGGTCCAATGGGACTAGGAGTGCATTGGGTGCTAAGAGTTTGGATATCCTCAACAACTTGGATAGTAGCAACAGTGTGGTGGGTAGGAAGGCTCTTAATTCTATCTTCTTCCTCCTTTTCTCTAGCCCATCTCTCTTTAAGTTTAGCCATCATCCTAATGTTTTCATTAATTTGCACTTGAATAGCATTCATAGGAGTGGTCTTCCTCTCCTCAAGAGGAGAAGTTCTAATTGTAAGCAACTCTACCTCATGGGCTAAATTGTCTACCTTCAAAGAGAGATTATCTAGTTTGTCTAGTTTTTCTTCTACACTCTTATTAAAGGCCTTTTGGGTAGTGATGAAGTCTTTAAGCATAGTCTCTAGTTCAGAAGTGGAGTTCTTGGTGCTAGGATAAGCATTGTTGTTCCCATAGGAATTAGAGGGGAACGGTCTAGGGTTGCTACCAATATTACTCCTATAAGCATTGTTATTGAAATTGTTTCTAGAGATAAAGTTCACATCTACTTGATCTTGAGCAATCAAAGAATTTAAAGGAACATCATGAGGAGCAATAGAAGATTGCTTGGAAAGTAGAGACATGATCAAGTCAAATTTTTAATTTAGGGAGGAAATCTCCTCGACAGAGTTTACCTTCCTACCTGTTGGAGCGCGTTCGGTGTGCCATTGGGAATAATTGGTCATCATCTCGTCGAGAAGCTTCGTGGCAGCACCAAGTGTAGTTGACATAAAGGTTCCTCCCGCGGCCGAATCTAACAAGTTCCGCGAGGTAAAGTTCAAGCCTGCATAAAAGTTTGGATAACCATCCAAGTAGTCAAACCATGAGTAGGGCAGTTCTTGACAAGAGATTTAATGCGTTCCCAAGCCTGGGCAACGTGTTCATTATCCAATTGTTTAAAATTCATTATGTTACTCCTTAATTGGATAATTTTAGCAGGGGGATAGTACTTCCCAATAAAGGCATCCTTGCACTTGTCCCAAGAATCTATACTATTCCTAGGCAAGGATTGAAACCAGATTTTAGCTCCTCCTCTCAAGGAGAAAGGAAAAAGCTTAAGCTTAACAATATCACCATCTATTTCTGTGTACTTTTGCATATCACAGAGCTCAACAAAATTATTTAAGTGCAAAGCAGCATCATCTCCAGCACCAGAGAATTGATCTTTCATAACTAGGTTCAGTAAAGCAGGTTTAATCTTATAAGAAGGTGCTGAAGTGGCAGGTGTAGCAATAGGCGTGCAGATAAAGTCATTGTTTTTATGACTAGTGAAGTCACACAACTTGGTGTTCTCGGTGGAACCCATAGCAGCAGCAAGCAAGATAACTATTTTTGTGATTTTTGGTAAGGGACACTAAAGCAAAAACTGCAAGGTCAACTAACAAGACTAAAAAGCAAAGATAAAAGATAGCGTGCAACTCCCCTATCTTGAAGAGTGGAGTCCCTGGCAACGGCGCCAGAAACTTGCTTGATGGCTTCTCGCCCCTCGTTGGTTACCCCAAGTGGAAGGTTGAGATGTAGCGTAGCGGCAAATTTCCCTTGGCATAGATACCAAGGATCGAATCCCGTGAGACTCCGAGGGTCGACAAGTAGGTGTCAACGGCGCCAGAAACTTAGCGGCTGACAGGACCTGCACACAGATACAGATAACTTTGCTCCCAACGAGTTCAGAGAGGTTGTCAATCCCTCCGGCCTTGTTGTTTACAAAGGATCAAACACAAGAGATAATAATGATAGCTATGCCTGCAACTAGGAAATAAAAACAGGAAGTAAATAGAAGGTGTGATTAGCGGTGGTAATATGGACCGGGGTCCCATGATGTTCACTAGTGATGTCTCTCTCCCAAAAGACGATAAAACAGCAAAGCGAGGTAAACAAATTACAGCTGGGCAATTGACAGGATTATGTGCGCAAACCAATGCTAACTATGTTGCAAAGAAAGGTAGAGGCTCAAAAGCATGGGCGGTACGCCAAGGCAAGTAGACCGAAATCCATCTGCATCTACTACTAATCATCCACCTTGAGATATCTATCCAGAACATCTCGCTGGTATTAAGTTGCGAATCCCACCCAAAGTGTAAACGCAAAGCAACATACAACTGCATTAAAAGAACTTTGCGTAAAGTAAACAGTCCTTGCACCCGCAAGTACAAGCACCGTTGTTTTCCCCCTTGTGGCAACAACACATCCCCTAGACTCATGTTTCTGTCACTCAAGCTAGTCATCAGGGGGCATGAACCCACAATCAAGCATAACGCTCCCTCTTGGAGTTACTACCTACTACTTGGCCAAAGCAATAAACAGCAACGGAGAG
Source organism: Secale cereale (assembly GCA_902687465.1). Classification (NCBI taxonomy): domain Eukaryota; kingdom Viridiplantae; phylum Streptophyta; class Magnoliopsida; order Poales; family Poaceae; genus Secale; species Secale cereale. Next base: position 429,338,703 of record LR738713.1, on the reverse strand, counting down.
CATGCAAGAATTACTCAAGAACAAAGATATAAAAGAGGTGAATCAAATATATTACTCAAACACAATCTGAACATAGTCTCATAATCCATCAGATCCCAGCAAACTCAGCAAAGCAACAGCAGAAAGATTACATATGTGCCTCGATCATGTAGGGCAGCTCACGAGATCTAACCCATGAAGAGCAAAGAGGGGAGGAGAACATCACATAGCTACTGATCATGGACCCATGGTCCAAGGTGGACTACTCACGACTCATCCGGGAAGCGTCCATGGTGGTGGAGAAGCTCCCGGTGGTGGTTCTCCCCTCCGGCAGGGTGCCGGGAAGATTTCTCCTGATGCTCCCGATCTTGGAAGCGCTGCGGCGGCGGAACAGAGGCGAGATCGCGAAAAAAGGGTTCCGTCCTCGAGGGTTTCGGGACGAGAGGAATATATATGCGAAGGGGCGCAACCAGAGGCGGAGCAGGGGCCCCAGGCACCCCCCCTGACGCGGCTAGGGGTGGGGCCGCGCCAGGTGGCCGCCTGGGCCTCCCCTGGCTCCCCTCTGGCCCCGCTTTGGTTCTTCGCGAAGCTTCCTGTGCGCTGATTTTTCCTGTATTTTTCCCGGAATTTTTGGGGCACTTTTAATATGGGGGAAACCTGAAATAGAAAAACAGCAGAAAACAGGAACTGACACTGTGGTGCAGTGAGTTAATAGGTTAGTACAAATATGATCAAAAGTGTATGGAAGTGCATCAATATCATAGCAATATCACACAAAAGAAGCATGGAGCAAGCAGAAATTATAGATACGTTTTGGACGTATCAGCCTACTAGATCTATAGTTCTTGAATGGGAGAAGTGCTTGGCTTTGGGTTCAATCTTGCGGTGTCCTTTCCCAGTGATAGTAGGGGCAGCAAGGCACATATTGTATTGTTGCCATCGAGGATACAAATATGAGGTTTTCATCATATTCCTTGAGTTTATCCCTCTACATCATGTCATCTTGCTTAAGGCATTACTCTGTTCGTATGAACTCAATACACTAGATGCATGTTGGATAGCGGTCGATGTGTGGAGTAATAGTAGTAGATGCAGGCAGGAGTCGGTCTACTCGTCCTACGTGATGCCTATATACAATGATCATGCCTAGATAGTCTCATAATTATTCGCTTTTCTATCAATTGCTCAACAGTAATTTGTTTACCCGCCGTAGAATATCGCTATCACGAGAGAAGCCACTAGGAAAAACTATGGCCCCCGGGTCTATTCTCAACATATCAATCTACATCTACTTTACTTTTCTTGCTTTTATTTGTTGTTTTATTAAACCAAAAATACCAAAAATATAATTATCATCTCTATCAGATCTCACTCTCGTAAGTGACTGTAAAGGAATTGACAACCCCTTATCGCGTTGGCTGCGAAGTTCTTATTTGTTTGTGCAGGTGCGAGGGACTGGCGCGTGGTCTCCTACTGGATTGATACCTTGGTTCTCAAAAACTAAGGGAAATACTTACGCTACTGTGCTGCATCTCCCTTTCCTCTTCGAGGGAATACAACGCAAGCTCAAGAGGTAGCACCCCTCTTATAGCATTGGTAGTTGCAGGTGAAGATGAAGATTGCTCCATGTCGGATCTTGGATTTTCGAATATCACAATATCTATTAATTAAATTAATGCACATATATACTTGGCGATGGGTGGAAGGCTTGGCCTTTTGCTTGGTGTTTTGTTCCACTCATGCCGCCTTAAGAACCGATAAACCGGTGTTATATTCCTTGAGTTTGCGTTCCTAACACGATTGGGGGTTATGGGACCCCCTCGACAGTCCGCTTTGAATAAAACTCCTCCAGCAAGGCCCAACTTCAGTTTTACCATTTGCCTAATAACTAAAACTTGCATAGGGACTTTCCGGACCCCGCGGACTTAATTAACAACCCCGGGCCAGTGCTCCTCATGAGTGTTGGTCCAAACTAGAGCCCCTTGCAGCGCCACCACGGGGAAACAAGAGGATTGGTTTTAGTTGTACGGAGTGCACATCCGATCGTGCCCTGAGACGAGATACGTGCGGCTCCTATTAGGGTGTCGGCACATCGGGAGGTCTTGCTGGACTTGTTTTACCATTGTCGAAATGTCTTGTGCATCGGGATTACAAGTCTAATCGGGTTGTCCCTAAGATAAGAGGTTTTAACTCTGTTGATCATGAGAGCTTGTGATGGGCTAAGTTGGGACACCCGTGCAGGGTTATGATCTTTCAAAAGCCGTGCCCGCAGTTATGTGGCAGATTGGAATTTGTTAATATCCGGTTGTAGAAAACTTGACAGAGGATCCGAAATAAAATACACAAACCGCGTGAGTAACCGTGATCGTCTCTTTTCAATTTGAGAAGAGAACACGGTGGGGTTGTGTTTAACTCATAGGTACTTCAGGATCACTTAGCGATCATTACTAGTTTGCGACCGTTTGCATAGATGCTCATCTTATTCTCGTACTCGTAAGTTTGCCACCATACAATGCTTAGCTGTTGCTGCAACCTCACCACTTAATATCTCCATACCCATTAAGCTTTGCTAGTCTTGATACCCATGGTTATGGGATTGCTGAGTCCTCGTGGCTCAAAGATACTACAACAACAGTTGCAGGTGCAGGTTTCCGATGACTTGATGTGAGAGCGATTTTTACTTGTGTTGGAGTTCTTCCTTCTTCTTCTTCGTCGATCTTGGGTTAGGTTCCTGGTCGACAGCCTGGGATAGCAGGATGGATGTCATTGTGCTTTTCATGTTTTCATCCGTAGTCGGATGTCTTGTGTATGAATTGATGTATTCATGTGGAAGTTTGTATGACTTGTATGTATCCCCCATCTATGCATGTAATGGTATGATGTAATGATATCCATCTTGCTAAGTGCCTGAAATGCGGTTGTGCCCCTATCACGAGGTCATCACGTGATCGAGATAGAATCACATCTTGGGCGTGACAAGTTGGTATCAGAGCCTCGGCCGACCATAGGAGCCCCCTTGCTTGATCGTAGAATGGTCGTTGTTGAGTCTAGAAGAAAACTTTTTCGGAGTCTAGTTATATCGGAGAGTAGGAATTCTTTTTACTCCTGTGCCCCTTCGTCGCTCTGGTGAGGAATCTTGACGTAGATGTTTTGAATTACTCCCCTTCTCCTTCAATTTTTTTAGGATCACACAGTTAGTTTCCGATCGTTGCGATGTTAGCTCTTGTCATCAGGTGCACTTCTCGTCAAGTTGATTTGATCCTCTTTGTCTTTTGCTAGTTCAATCCTCAGTTCTTTCCAACCGGCGCCGTTTTCCCCATTCGAAGTGGTCTTTCTTTTCCTACCCGCCCACCCTTTTTCTTCTCGGAGCCGGAGTTCTTAATCGAGTATCCATCCTATGTGTGCGAAGTTTCTTCATTCTTTCCTTAAATATTTCAACGGGTGAATTCTTGTCTAGTTTGTCCTTCTTCATCCTTTTTCTTTTCCGGTGGATTCAATTCAAGTATTCGGTGTTCATCATATTCGTTCCCTCAGTTAAATGTTTCCAATTGCTCATTCGCCTCCCACCATTTAGTTGTTTCAGAGTTCCGAAGCCATCTCAGGAGATTCGTTTGTGTTCCAGCGAATTCGAGGTTGTCACCTCATTCGAGTCTTTCAATCGTTCTGGTGCATTATTTCTCTTTCAAGTAATCCTTTTCAATGGCGTTTTCTCTTTGGTGGGCTCATAACCCACATGTCTTTTCCAGGATCTTACCTGACTCTTCTAATATTTCCGGAGTGATTCTCAAATTCTTTAAATTGTGATGTAAGTATGGATTCCATCAGTCATGTGCCTTCTCCAAGATCTCTTTCAAATTCTTCTCATCGTTGGTTCAACATCTCCTCTTTTTCATTCTTCTGGAGTATCTTAATAATTTTGGTGGTGTTCCTCGTCATCATTCTCAACATTTGCGGACCGAAGAAGAGTTTTCCACTGAATCTTGTCTGTCCTCTCGAAGATTCGTGATTCTAGCTTCATGTTATCCTCTCGAATTATTCCGTTGTCATAAATTCTTCTCTTTAACCATCCAGAGTATTTCATGAACTTTTTCCCTCTCAATCCTCCGAAGGCCATCATTTCAGAAGATTTCTTCGTTCTCAATTTTCATTTTCGTCCTCCAACTATTCTTAATTGATGTCTCTTCGTTCGTCTCCATATTCTTCCGGTGCTTCGCTCAAGTGTTCTTTAGTCAGTTCACGATCTCTTCGTTCTTTTTCTTCGTTCATATTCTAATTCTTTCCAGCGATTCCTTCTCTTTGCTTAGACCATTTTCAAATTCTTCCCGGAGGTTTGTTATTTGTTTGCTCGATTTCAATTCTTACGGTGGTTCGTTCAATATTACTTTTTCTTTTGTCATCATATCAATTCATTCGTTCTTTCCAATCCTACCTGTGTTTCACGAAGACATTCTCAAGTTTGCGCTATATCTCCCCTTAATCTTTTTCAACGCGAATAAGTAGTATGCAAATCCATTGGTTCTCATCACATTAATTGGTGGAGGATTAGCATAACTTAATTCTTATTCTTTTCATCAAGTTGATTTAATCCTTTCCTTCAGAGGTTGTTCATAGGGATGAAAACGGGGTGGAAACAGACGGAACTGAGTGCTACCATATTTGTTTTCATATATTTTTGCAGAAGCGGAAACGAATACGGAAACCCCGGAAATGAATACGGAAACAGATACTGCCGGAAATGGACACGGAGCGAATACAAAGCAGACACGGAACAAAAATGGGCGTTTACGAGAACTTAAAAACCCCTTGAATCATAGAGGAAAACACAAAAAAAGAAATATCTTATGAATTCTTAACATGGCTATAAGATCAAGTAGAGTACATGTGTGGTTGTAGAAATTGGGTTCTACTCATTGTGTCATTGTGTGTTGTTTGACGATTGCACTACAAAGAATCCATATGTCTATAGTAAAAACGAAAATTTCATATTCACGGAAAACGGAAAGTTCCGTTTCCACGCCTGTTCCACCGGAAAACACCGTTCCATTTTTGTTTCCGTTTCCGCACAAAAAATTTCATTTCCACTTTCGTTTTGCAAATTTCCGTTTCCATTTTCATATTTCCTCTTCGTTTCCATTTTTCCTCTGGAAAAACGGAAACTTTCCACTCCATTTTCATCCACTGTTGAATAAATTCTAATCCCAAGTGTTTCATCTTTTCTTTCCCGGAGTGCAAAGTGTTCTCGGCAATCTCGTCGGACCCTCGTCTAAATCATCGCAAGGCTTTAATCATATTCTTTTCATCCTTCATATATATCTCATCATCCTTGGTTACCGGAGTTCTTCGTGGTGGTTCATCATGATTTAATTATTTCTTCAAGTGCTCTTCAAAATTCTTGTGGAGAAGCTCAACCATTATTCTTTTGCCTGTTGAGTGCAATTAATTCTCCGTATTCTTTTGGAGTGGAGTTTTCAATCTCTTCGTTCCTCTCATCTATTCAATCTTTTGGGTAGCATAATTTCACCTAAAGTGTGGGATGATTTCCATAAGTCCACAACAAGCGTATTCTTTTGTTGTTGATTTTCTCAACAACTCCATTCAAGCCTTTTTCTTGAAGATTCTCTTCAAATTCATTTGTGGTGGAACTTGTCGTTCTCTAAGCCGTTCTTTTCATTTCACTCTTTCATTTCTTCCGGAGGCATCATGTTGTTTATCTCGTCAAGTATCGTTCCATCTTCTCGAGGTTATGTTCTAACCATTCCATTTTCAGCGCGTGCAAGTGTGTTTGGGCTCAGAACGGACAACAGAGAGAACTGGGAGACATCCCACAGCAAACGGATGCAAGTTTTTGAAAACATGCTGATGACATGGCAAAATGCAACACACAAGCAGATGACATGGCAACGATGACGAATAAGAGTAAGACACATGGCACATCGGTCTCGGGGTGTCACAACACTCCCCTACTAACAAGAGATCTCATCCCGAGATCTTAGGAACGAGACGGAAGAGGAAAAAGGAAAAAGTTGAAATCAAAGAACCTTGAGAGGTTGAGCCACTTGAAAGGAAGAATATACTGGAGATGAACGAGATTGAGAAGCTCCGTTACAAAAGAGGAACAAGGAACATTACGAGAACCTTGGCGGTATAAAGACAAGAATCAAGAGCTTAACGACCAAAAAAGAATATGAAACTGCACCTTATAACGAGATAGCCAAGGAACGAGAATGATTTCAAAACCCCTCCGGCTAAAAAGAGATCGAAATGGACTTCAAATGAAGGGATTTGGGCCGAAAAACATTCTCGGGATGGGTTGAAACTTGGCGTGCGGTCTTATTATAGTGTAGGTAGTCTGCCTGCCAAATTTCGTCACATTCGGAGTCCGTTTGATAGCCCAACCGTTAAACATAGAGCGACACCATTGCTAGTTTATTCGTCGGACGTTTCGGTCTACGAAACTGCCGCCGAGCCTCTCTACACAGCCCACTCCCACTCTAAACCAGCCCACCTATGACCTAGCTACCCTCTCTGCAACGTAGTCGTTGGATCATGATCCGAGGCTCCGAAACACCCTCAAGCCCCCCTAAACCTAATCCCTACCCTATATAAATAGTCCCCCTTGCCAAAAATGGTCTATCCTAGTCTTCCCCTACCCCTAGACCCTCCTTCTCCTCGGATTCGCCGCCACCAGCCTCAGCCAACCCGCTCCTCCTCCAAATCCGGCGCCAGCCACCACCGTCCCACCACGTGGTGCCGTTTGAGTGGCTGTGCTGCCACCGAGCGCCGCTCCTACCCACTCCCCTTGCACCACGTCGCCTCCCGCGCCCCTCCACTGTGCCTGCCAGCCGCCGCGGCCCGCCTGAGCCCATCGGGCCCATCGGGCCATGCCACGAGCCCGCGCAAGCCCGAGCGCCGCACCCCCGCTCCGCTTGCTCTGCCGCCTAGGAGCTCGCCGACCACGCCGCCGCTGCACCACTGCTCGCCGGCCCCATCGCCTCTCCTCGCGGACAGCCGCCGCCGTGCGTCACGCTCGTCGACCCCACCGCCTCCGACCATGCCTGCCTCCGCTCCTCTGCTCCTCCGCCTCGCTTCCCCGCACCACCTTGCCATCGTTTGTGCCTCTGGCGACCTCGCAGCAGGCCACCGCAGGGCCTCACCGCCCATCCTCTGAGCTCCGCCGTCGGTAACCTGCGCTGGATCTGCCCTCTCCGACCCTGGATCTCCCCATTCCCGCCGATCCTTGCGATGCTCACCTCGCCGGAGTTCGCAAGACTCCGCCGCCGATCTGAGCCCGCTGCCGCACGTCTTCATCATGGGAGGAGAGCGACGCCCTCAGCGCCGCTGCCCTCGTCCACACAAGTGGGCCGGCCTTCTCACAGGCCTAGCTCCAGCTTGTGGCCCGGCCTGCCTCAACCTCCTCCGCAAATGGGCCAAGCCCATGGTGAGCAGCCGCTAAGCACCGCCTAAGGCGTTTTTAGCTATATTGCGCTCGTTCTTTTTTTCTTCAGAAATGGCTAAGTCCCTGTTTTTTCATGATATGTGTGCATGTTTGACCTATGATATCTTTTTGCATGTGTGTCCAAATTGAGCATATAATATATGGAAATGTTCATCTCTGAATGCTCTACATGATGGTTGCATTTGCATGCATGTTAGGATGCATATTGCCATGTTTATCTCTATTGCAAAAGTGCTAAGTGTTGTAAACTGTTGAAATCTAATATAACTTGTTGATTTGTCTTTTTCATTTCTTTTTGTGTGATTTTTGTTTGAGCATCATGTCAACATGTTTTAGGAGCATAATCATGTCATCTTTGTTGTGTGTAATCCACTTTTCATGATATTCCTTGTGGTGAGTGCAAGAAGCTTGCAATGTGACCTACTCACTGTTTGCTGCTTTCCGAGACTTGTTGAAAACTGCAAAGTCTGAAACTGTTATATTATGATGCCGTGTTTGCTTGATGCTACAGTCCTATCCATGCATGTTTTGGAATTTCTAGTGGCCATGTCTTGAAGTCCATGTTATGCTCTATCCAGCCATGCCCTTGTTTGCAATTATAGGTTGATGTAGCTTGTCTCTTTCTTGCTCTCAAGTTGTCATTATGATAAATCTGTTAACCTGTTAACAACATGTTCAAATTGGAAAAGCTTGTTGTAATCATTCTATGCCTCCTATGGAGTTGTGCCAATGGAGTTATTTGGAGTATGCCATGCCTACTACATGGTCATGACATTTTATTGCTTATTAGAATTGATATGATTGCTATTATGTACCTCCAAAGTCAGCATCATAATGTTGATGTTTGCATTCCCAGATTTTCACTAAGTCTGAGAATCTGTTATATAATATTTGCATCTTGTTTTGATGAATGCCATGAACCTGTTACTCACATGTATATGCCATGTTGTGTTCCTTGAGCTCCATGTTATGTTCTAGCATGCCATGCTTTTACTTGCCATGTTCTTGTGCTGTAGCTTAATTATTTCTTACCTCCAACATGTCAACATATTAACTCTGCTCATGTATATGCTGTGTTTTCCACTAAGTCATAATTTGTGATATAAAGTTTTTTTGTTGCCTTGATCATGCTGGATTACTCTTGATGCCTATGAACCTGATACTTGTTGATATTAGAAGCATGTGATTTGTACTTTGAGTGCATGCCATGCTTGTGCCTAGCTTGTACTAGTAGCATGTCGTTTGATGCTCGTAAGATGCCTAGTCGCTGTTTTGGACAACTTGTCCTTTAAAATTGTTGCGTGTGTATGTGTTGATCCGTTGCTCCGTTTTGTGCATGCTCTACATGAAACTTGCTTGGTTTTGCATGTAGATGCATCATGTCATGTTGTATCCATGTTTTGAGTGTTGTGCTTGTTGTTTGTATGCATTTTGCATCAATGCCATGTTTAACTTGTTTTGCTCATATCTTCTATGCCGTAGCTCCGAGTTAAATGAACTTTATATGTAACTTGACTAGGATTTCGTGTAGATCATCGTGGTGCATGTTAACTTGTTGTTTAACAAATTTAACTTAAGGTTTGTTCAGATCTGGACCAATTTCGAAATTTGCATATGAGGACTTACCATAATAGTTGTATGTTGTTTTCGGCCTCATTTAAACTTGCTTGGTTGTTATGATCTTGTATGCATAATCTCTTGCCATGAGTAGTATCATGTAGCCTTGTCATGCATCATACTTGGTTGAGCATCATGACTTGTTTATGTGTTGTGTGTTTACCATGTTGTTTGCTTCTTCTCGTTAGTTCATGTTTCGTTGCGATCGTGAGGATTCGTTCGACTATGCTTGGTTCGTCTTCATGGCTTCGTCTTCTTCATGGACTCGTTCTTCTTCCTTGCGGGATATCAGGCAAGATAACCGTCACCTTGGATCTCATTACTATCATTCACATGCTAGTTGTCTCGATGCTATCGCTATATGTCGCGCTGCCTATCTATTGTTGTTAGCCTCTCATTGTTGCCATGTAACCTCCAACCTTTGACACCATCCCAACAAACCGTTGTATGTCTATGTTACCGCTTGCTCAACCCCTCTTATAGCATTGTTAGTTGCAGGTGAAGATGAAGGTTGCTCCATGTCGGATCTTGGATTTTGGAATATATATCTATTAATTAAATTAATGCACATATATACTTGGCAATGGGTGGAAGGCTTAGCCTTTTCCTCGATGTTTTGTTCCACTCATGCCGCCTTAAGAACCGATAAACCGGTGTCATGTTCCTTGAGTTTGCGTTCCTAACACGGACCCCCTGGACAGTTCGCTTTGAATAAAACTCCTTCAGCAAGGCCCAACTTTGGTTTTACCATTTGCCTAATAACTAAAACTTGCATCGGGACTTTCCGGACCCCGACGACTTAATTAACAACCCCGGGCCAGTGCTCCTCATGTGTGTTGGTCCAAACTAGAGCCCCTTGCAGCACCACCATGGGGAAACTCAAGGATTAGTTTTAGTTGTACGTAGTGCACATCTGATCATGGCATGAGATGAGATACGCGCAGCTCCTATCAGGGTGTCGGCACGTCGAGAGGTCTTGCTGGACTTGTTTTACCATTGTCGAAATGTCTTGTGCACCGGGATTCCGAGTCTGGTCGGGTTGTCCCTAAGATAATAGGTTTTACCTCTGCTGATCGTGAGAGCTTGTGATGGGCTAAGTTGGGACACCCCTGCAGGGTTATGATGTTCGAAAGCCGTGACCGCGGTTATGTGGAAGATTGGAATTTGTTAATATCCGGTTGTAGAAAACTTGACAGAGGATCCGAAATAAAATACACCAACCGTGTGAGTAACCGTGCTCGTCTCTTTTCAATTTGAGAAGAGAACACGGTGGGGTTATGTTTAACTCGTAGGTAGTTCAGGATCACTTAGCGATCATTACTTGTTTGCGATCATTTGCGTAGATGCTCATCTTATTCTTGTACTCGTAAGTTAGCCACCATACAACGCTTAGCTGCTGCTACAACCTCACCACTTAATCTCTCCATACCCATTAACCTTTGCTAGTCTTGATACCCATGTGGGATTGCTGAGTCCTCGTGGCTCACAGATACTACAACAACAGTTGCAGGTGCAGGTTTCCAATGACTTGACGTGAGAGCGATGTTTACTTGTGTTGGAGTTCTTCCTTCTTCTTCTTGGTCGATCTTGGGTTAGGTTCCTGGTCTGCAGCCTGGGATAGCAGAATGGATGTCATTGTGCTTTTCATGTTTTCATCCGTAGTCGGATGTCTTGTGTTTGAATTGATGTATTCATGTGGAAGTTTGTATGACTTGTATGTATCCCCCATCTATGTATGTAATGGTATGATGTAATGATATCCATCTTGCTAAGCGCCCGAAATGCGGTTGTGCCCCAACCACAAGTTCATCACGTGATCGGGATAGAATCACATCTTGGACGTGACAGAACTCGCCGCGAGGGGACGCCGATGGGCGGCCTCCTCCGGGCCGTATTTCACCTTTCCCACCGGTGGGATCAATCCCCACCCCTTCCTCAAGCCATGGATGCTGGTATTGGCCCCCGTCTCTTTCTCTTTGCTTCTAGGTTTCAGATCTAGGATTTAGGGGCAATAGGTTTGCATTCTTAGATTTTTGGCAAAATCGAGGCTTGAGTAGGATGGTGAAGGCTTCTAAACTTCTAGGGTTGATATTTGGTAGGCTTATTTTTGAATTTGGCATGCTGGCAGTACCGGAGTTGGTCGTGACAGTAAGGGAACCGCCGTTCCCCGCCCGAAGCGGTACTACCACTCCCCTAGAGCGGTACTACCGCTTGAGCGGTACTGCCGCCTACCAAGAGCAGTACTACCACTAGATGCCAAGTTCCATCATTCTCTTACGAAATATTGATCTTTGTTACTTTTTCTTGTGGCTCATGCTCGTTCATTCTTGTTGTTTCTTGTATTCGTATGTTTGGTTCTAGGTGATGGCCCTTCGGGGCATCATGCCCATCGTATCAACCCGGGGTGCTCTGTCTCTAAGCGCTATCGTACCTCTGAGGCAGCGGGTACCTCCTCAAGTGGTCCGCCCATTCAGTCCCAGCAGCCATCGAAGAGTACAACAAAGAAGCCCAAGACGAAGCCCAAGACCGTCACTGAGATGATCGCCAAGGAGTTTTGGAAGAAGCGTTGGCGCAATCCTTATGAGCATGATCAAGAGCCCAATTTGGTCAACCGTCCCTTCTGGACCCATTTTCAGTGGGCAATATATTTTGATGTGATCAAGGACAAGAGGAATCTCTTAGTTGATGTCCGCTCCATTGACATAGCTTATATGAAGAAGGATCCTAACTACTTTGGCGAAGCTTTGGAGATGTGTACTTAGTTGAACATTCTCGGCATCATGGAATTCAACAAGGATTTTAATGTGGACTTGGTGGCTCAGTTTTATGCCACGGTTCATCTCGGCACTGATGAGGAAAGATCTCTGACTTGGATGACAAATGACAAACTTCTCTCTGTCAAATGAAAGGCTTTCATGGAATTACTTGGGATTGAAGACCATGGGCTTGAGAATCCAGTTGGCTTTCGTCCTCACCGCAATGCAGCTGCTACTCACAAGCAATCTCTCTGGCCTTACTGCACTATGATGGTTAACCCCGAGACGAAGAAGGAAACCTATGAGCTGCCTGCCTATCTGGATATTCTTCATAGCATCTTCAGGGAGACTCTTTTCCCTTGCATTGGGAACCTGGATATGGTTCAGTTGTTTCTTGTGGACATGCTACTTTTTTGCCAACATGAGAAGGAAGAACACCCTGGAGAATCCCTATATATTTCTCATGTCATATGGTTTGAGCTCGTATCCGCCATCTCTGAGCGCAAGTGTGCTATTTATGGTCCCTTTCTTATGTTGCTGATTGAGAAGGCTTGGGAGAGAACTTATCCTGGTATTATGCTGGAGACTGGCGAGTTGGTCTCTCACGAGGTTAGGCGTTTTCGAAAGAAGGAGCTCTGGGGCACTCCGGTTTCACAGTCTGGTATTCCGTCCGGTGCTGACGATGTTGAGGCAGAGGCTGAGGCTGATGATGATGGGGATTATGTGCCCTCTGGAGCAGAGCCCTCATGGGCTAAGAAGCTCAAGCACAAGATGAAGAAGCTCTTCTGCATGGAGTCTCACGGTCAGTACTTGGCTCATGTGTCTAAGAAGAAGGCCAGGAGCTGCCATAAGGAGCTCATGCATGAGTTTGGTGTGACTGTTGTCAGTGGTTCTAAGGGCCGGATCACATATGAGGAGGAGTGGGTTCAGCAGCACTGCCCCTGGACTGATCCTGACCCCGAGCAGCCCCCTGCCGGCGATGGAGGTGCGGACGATCTCGCGGGGATGTGATGATGGAGAACGTCTAAGTTGCAATCACCTATGGTCGTAGCAACACTCTTTTCCCCTTTTCGATGTCTCGATGCCAAAGGGGAGAGAGTTTAGGGATTTGTCGAGTTGCGAGTGTGTGTCCTATTTGCCTTGTTTCTCTCTCCCTCGCAAACTCTCTTCTTGTCGTTGCTTTGGTTTGGTTTATGCTCGTGAGAACTAGTTAATTTTCTTATGTGTGAGACATATCACAATAAAAAAAGACACATCCGTGACATTTTGGACTGAATGCTTTTTTTTCTGTCATGATATGACACTTCTATGACGATAATTGTGACAAAACCCGGTATCATCATAGATGTGGTGGGCTCCTACTTCTATGACAAAAAATCTTGACAGAAAATGGGCTTTTCGTCCTGGGCAGGCCGGAGACGCAGCTGCATGACATTCTTTGGGCCGTCCATGATGGAAAAACCCGTGGTAGAAGTGAGGGCGAGGAAAATATCAGGGAGTTCCCGGTTACGGTGGGTGGTCGAGGCCGAGTGACGCACGGAGGGATTGCGCGTTTCTCTCGTACACGTACATGCGTGTGTGCGAGGCGTTGGGCTCTAACTGAACCCGAGCGTGGCATTCGCCTATTGAACCCTAGCGATTGCACTGCAGGCTACGCGTTACCGAACTCGAGCGATCGAACGATCTGGTTGTTAACTAAACCCGATCGAGCGATTCCTTCGCTACTACTGCTAACTGAAGCCAATCAAACATGCTGCCTCTTGATGAACAGTGAACTTGCTGGGAGTTGGATGAACATGACCCCGTGGTTGTAGCTAGAGGCCGTTGCCACTGGATGATAATGACCCCGATCGAGCAGGTTGGGGGTGGATGAATAGGACCCCGTGGAGGGATGGTTGAACAGTAGCCAGTGGAGGGCTAGATGAACAGTAGCCGGTGGAGGGGTGGTTGAACAGTAGCCGGTGGTGCAGGCTGGATGAACAGGAGCCCGTGGAGGCACGGGGAGATGCCGTGGATGAACAGTTGCAGGTGGAGGCTAGAGGAGGTCGATGGTGGATGAACAGTAGCCCGTGGAGGCTGGAGCAAGGCAGTAGACGGTGGATGAACAGTAGCCCATGGAGTCCCGTTTTGCGGTACGCCACACCCCACCCGATGAACAGGGCCCCCGTTTCGACCGTAGGAGGTCAAAGATAAGTCCGTTTCCTCTGTTTTGCGGTACACCACACCCCTCCAGATCAACAGGACCCCGTTTCGACCGTATGAGCTCGAACACAAGTCCGTTTCCTCTATTTTGTAGTACACCAGACCCTTCCCGATGAACAGGACCCCGTTTTGAGCATACGCAGACAAACAAAAGGCCGCTTCCTCCGTTCTACTGTACGCCAGACCCTTACCGGTGAATAATACCTCGTTTCGACCATACACGGCCAAACAGAAGGCCTGTTTCCTCCGTTCTATAGTACGCCAGACCATGTTTCGGCTGTTCCGTCCAAGCCGGTTGGCTCCTGATGAACACGACGTATTCCGTTGCCTCCCGATGAACACGACGCATTTCGTTGCCCCCCTATGAACACGATGCAGTTTCTCCGTTCCAATCCAGCCGGTTGGCTTCCGATGAACAGGACGCCATTGATGTCGTCCGTGGCCTCTCCATGTACATGAGCCCTGGTCGTACGAATGTGCGAGTACGTGTTCGAGACCCCGCCCCTATGTACGTACGTGGCCGTATTTTTTGGCGTCTGGTTGTACGTACGTGTACACGGGTTTGACTGGACTGCGTGAAATGCTAGCGCTCCTTACTCGGCTATGGTTCATCGTGGCAGACAGACCGACTGACCGGTATGTGCACAGTCAACGCTACGTACGCTTCGCCCTGGTGGGTCCTAGCTGTCAGGGAGGATAAGGACGCACTTCCTTGCGTGCGAAGATATAGCTGGTGGGTCCCAGTTGTTAGGTGGAAGAATAATTTTTTGGCCTGTAATAAGGACACACTTCCTTGCATGCGAAGATCTAGCTGGGGGGTCCCAACTGTTAGTGGGAGAAAACATTATTTTTAGGGTAAAAAGGATGCAGTTGCATGCATGCATCCATGGGCGTGGTGCGTCTCCACTATCAGCCTCTCTACGTACAGTCATCTTCCAACGAGTCTCGTTTGTTGACCACATTGACCACACCATGCAGAGCGCACCAAGACGGCGGACAACGGCGAGGCCCCAGACTAGAATGCCCCGGAGATGGGGAAGACGCGGCATTGGAGTCACAGACAGAGAGGAGTGGGAAACTTGACTGGTTCAGGTGTGGGGTGGGCCTACACTCGGCAGAGAATAACAAGAGGTGCAGAGGAGTGGAGGGATGGCCTGGCCGTCGGCAGGGTAGCATTTCGAAGCGAGGCGTGCGAAACAGCGCTGCTGGACGTCGGAGGCTGGAGCAGGCGGTCCCAGCAGCGCTGGGGGAAGAAGATGAGAGATTGAAGAAGAATGCCGACCATTGGATGTAAATCCAAGCCTTGCTTAGGCTTCGACCTTTATATTTTTATTTTTTGCGAAAGTGCTTAGGCTTCGACCTTTGTATTTCCCCGCTCCCGATTCCTCTTGTTTTGCTCACCATGTTGGGAACGACAGACGGTGGCGCCTCGGTGAGAGCACCAAGGTGGAGGACGACGTCGAGACCTCAGACAGAAGGAACCAGAGCGGGGGAAGACACAGGAGTAGGGGAGTATGAGGGTTGACTTGTTCGGGTGCAGGATGGGCCGGTGGATCTGCCACCGACGGACAATGTGTTGGAGTAGAGGGATGGCCTTGCCAACACCATAGGCTATGATGGGTCACCGAGACGTGCGCGGCAGCGCAGCCATCCGCTGTATAGGAAGATGACGATAGATTGAACAAAATAAAAAAATACAAATGGATAGGTGGTTGGTCCCATATGTCCGTGTACGAGACCTGCTTGATCCACCTAAGAAGGGGAATATGTTGGGAGGAAGGAGATTCAAAGCACGGCAACCGAGTGAACTTAGTTACATATACATAAGAAAATAGCCACTAAAAAAAGAAAATATGTTAGTGGGTTCTTAGAAGAAATATTCAGACAAAACAGATAATTATGACACATAGGCTAATGCATGAAAGACTCAGACGATAAATGTGCTTAAACAGATAAAGTACAACATCTAGACCTTCCTGGCACGCTTGATCATGACGTTGTGGCTGTCCGTGTACTCGTCGGTTATGGGAAGCAGACACGCCCTCATGTCCAAGATCCGCCTGTACATGTCGTAGCATGCGTATGCGTCCTTGTCCGCGTAGGTTATTTAGGCTAGATTCAGAGGCACCTCCCACGTGTTCAGGTCCTTGGTATCGTTGTCTTCTTTCATATTGGCGTAGCATGGGTCGATGATGGTCTCGGTGAGGTCAACCATGGAGTCCTTCTCCTACCAGTTACCGATGATCTTGTATTGCTTCTAGATGTCGACAAGCTTGTTGCACCAGATGGCCGAATCGTCGCGTTCTTTCTTCTCTCCACCGTAGAGAAGGTGCAGTCGGCGCTGCCGATGAAACGGTCGAATGCTCCAGAACCTATGATGGCCCTATAGTAGTGGTAGACGAGAATCTCGTCCCGCACGCTGATGACCCACAAGTATAGGGAATCAATTGTAGCTCTTTTCGATAAGTACGAGTGTCGAACCCAACGAGGAGCAGAAGGAAATGACCAGTAGTTTTCAGTAAGGTAGTGTCTGCAAGTGCTAAAATTGTAAGTAGCAAGTAGTTTGATAGCAAGGTAATTTGTAACGAGAAAGTAACGATAACTATAACAAGTATGCAGCAAGGTAGCCCAATTTTTTTGAGGCAAAGGACAGGCCAAAACGGTCCTTTTTAATAAGCGAAGCGTTCTTGAGGGTACACGGGAATTTCATCTAGTCACTTTCATCATGGTGGTTTGATTTGCGTTCGCTACGTTGATAATTTGATATGTGGGTGGACCGGTGCTTAGGTGCTGTTCTTACTTGAAAAAACCTCCTACTTATGATTAACCCTCCCGCAAGCATCCGCAACTACGAGAAAAGTATTAAGATTAAATTCTAACCATAGCAGTAAACTCTAGGATCCAATCGGTCCCTTACGGAATAGTGCATAAACTAGGGTTTAAGTTTGTGTCACTCTCGCAACCCACCATCTATTTACTACTCCACAATGCATTCCCTTAGGCCCAAATATGGTGAAGTGTCATGTAGTCGATGTTCACATGACACTACTAAGGGAATCACAACATACATACTATCAAAATATCGAACACATATCAAATTCACATGATTACTTGCAACATGATTTCTCCCATGGCCTCAAGAACAAAGGTACCTACTCACAAGTGATGAACATGCTCAAGATCAGAGGGGTATTAATATGCATAATAGATCTGAACATATAATCTTCCACCAAATAAACCATATAGTAATAAACTACAAAATGTAATCAACACTACTAGTCACCCCCTAGCAACAATCTATAGTTCCGGTAACAAGATTGAATACAAGAGATGAACTAGGGTTTGAGATGAGATGGTGTTGGTGAAGATGATGATGGAGATTGCCCTCCCCAAGATGCGAGAGTAATTGGTGATGATGACGATGATGATTTCCCCCTCCGGAAGGGAAGTTTCCCTGGTGGAATCGCTCCACCGGAGGGCAAAAGTGCTCCTGCCCACGTTCCGCCTTGAGATGGCGGCGTTCTGTCCTGAAAGTATTTTTCTGATTTTTTCTAGGTCAACACCGCTTATATACCAGAAGATGGGCATCGGAGGTGGGCCGAGGAGGCCATAATACACCAGGGCGCGCTAGGGGGGCTTGTCGCGCCCAGGTGGGTTGTGCCCACCTGGTGGCCCCCCTCTAGTGTTTATTGACTCCAATATTTCTTAAATATTCCATAAAAATCCTCGTGGAATTTCAGCTCATTTGGAGTTGTGCAGAATAGGTGACCTGACATAGCTTTTTTAGGTCCAGATTTCCAGCTGCCAGAATTCTCCCTCTTGGTGTGTACCTTGCAAATTATGAGAGAAAAGGCATTAGAATTACTCGATAAAAACATTGTAAATAGCGGTAACAAAACATGATGCAAAATACGTATCAACTCCCCCAAGCTTAGACCTCGCTTGTCCTCAGGCAAAAACCGAAATTGAAAAACAAGTCCACATGCTTTGAGAGAGAGGTGTCGATAAAAACAAAATACGGACATAGAAGCATCATGTTGATTATTAATAACATCAATAAAATTAAACATAGGACTTTTATCATTGAACTTGCAACATATACTTCACCTGAATAAGTAACAGTTCATCACATAATCGAAGTATGAAGCATAACTCTATTAGAAACTAACAAACTACGTCTTCAGTCAACTTTTGCAACTACAATTCATCATCTTTTCAGGAAGGGTCATGTATCGGAGCCTTTAGTCAAGTCCACATACTCAACCATCATATAGTCTTCTATGATTGCTAACACTCACCGCATACACATGAGCAAAACGTTTCAACCGAACACATAGAAAGATAGGGGCTTATAGTTTCGCCTCCCAACATACTCACCTCAAGGGTGATGTCAACAGTAATGACTCATGTCACCCATATTCAACTGGACATATGTTCTTATAACTTTCCTCACCACATGATGATTGCCAAAGGATAAAAATAAAAGAGGAAGGAGGGAAAACTTTGACTCTTTGCATAAAAGTAAAAGATAGGCCCTTCGCAGAGGGAAGCAGAGGTTGCCATGCGCTTATCTGTTTGCATGCTCAATCCCTTAGTGCAAAAGAACGTCACGTTGTATTGCCCCTTAAGATGACAACCTTTATTATGCAGTCTGTCACTTTTATTCTTTGTCATCCAAGTTCGTACAATGCTCAATTTTCTCTTACACCAAATGATCTCACATATTTAGAAGCAATTGTTATTACCTTTTTGCACCGATGACAACTTACTTGAAGGATTTTACTCAATCCATAGGTAGGTATGGTGGACTCTCGAAAAAGGTTTGGGTTTAAGGGTTTTTGGATGCACAAGTAGTATGTCTACTTAGTGCGGAATTTTTGGCTAGAAGAGATATTGGGCAAGCACCACATGTTAAAGGATCTATGACAATATGACTTCTATGTGAATATGAACAAACATAAATCATTAAGTTGTCTACCTTGTCTAACGTCAACAATTTTGGCATATAATATTTTGATGGGGGCTCACAATCACAAAAGATTTCTAGGATAGTGTATTTATATGTGAATCTTCTCTTCCCTTATTAATTCTTTCATGAGTTGCATCATTGACCAATGCTATGTTTGTCAATCTCTAACAAAATTTTGTAGTTATACTTTTCCTTATGTGGTGCTATCACCTACCATAGGATTAGTATATGATCATATTGATTTATTTCTTCCTTTATTTCTTTTCTTCATTTGCAGCATGAAAGTAAAGAAAGCAAAAAATTCAATCTAAACTTTATTATATAACTTGCACATGGTGACAAGGATAGATTACTAAGCAAGCTCTCGAAAAGAAAGGATCGAACTAAACTTATTTCATCTAAAGCAAAAAGATTGAACTAAAATAAGTAAAAGAAAAAAGATAGTGGGATGATACGATATCGGGGCACCTCCCCCAAGCTTGGTGGAAGCCAAGGGGAGTGCCCATGCCCGATACTCAATTCTCCTTTGATGACGTCTGTATGCTCCTCCCTCTACGTCTCGATCTTCATCAGCCAAGCATCTTCTTCCATGAGGTTGCAGGAGTAGGAAGACATGATGCCTAGCTTGATGAATCTGACCGGAAACAACAAGGAAAAGAGAACAGAGGATTTCTCCGTGATACGGTGGTTAACAAGTTCGGGAAGTATATATAGATTTTTTATCGTGGAGGAAAAGTAAGCTGTAGAAAAATGGAGTCCGGAAGGTACCCGAGGTGGGCCAAACCCACCTGGGCGTGTCAGGCAAGCATGGCGCGCCTTTGTGTCTTGTGCCCACCAGGGGACGCTTCCTGGAAGTTTCTTTATTTCCAAAATTCTAAAATATTCCAAAAGTGACATAAAATATATTTTTCGGATTTTTCGCAGTCCGTTTACTTGCCGTATCACGTACCTCCTTCTTTTAACGATTCTGGAGTGTTTCAGAAGGACTCTTTTATGTGCTCTTCTGGTGTCAAAGTTTGGATAATATTACTTTCAATATTAATAGGTGTACTTGAGATATAATGCTTTATTCGTTGCCCATTGACTACCTTCGGGTTAGTACCTTCAGAATTATTTATTTTGATGGCACCAGACCGGTAAACCTCCTCGATGACATATGGGCCTTCCCATTTCAAGAGGAGCTTCCCTGCAAAAAATCTGAAATGAGGGTTGTACAAAACAACATATTCTCTGACTTTAAACTCACGTTTCTGAATTCTTTTGTCATGCCATCTTTTAACTTTTTCTTTGAATAAGTCTGCATTTTCATAAGCTTGGGTTCTCCATTCATCTAATGAGCTAATATCAAATAACCTTTTTTCACTTGCGAGATTGAAATCATAATTGAGTTCTTTAACTGCCCAGTATGCTTTATGTTCTAACTCAAAAGGCAAATGACAAGCTTTTCCATAAACCATTTTATAAGGAGACATACCCATAGGATTTTTATATGATGTTCTATAAGCCCAAAGTGCATCATCTAACTTCTTAGACCAATTCTTTCTGGACCTATTAATAGTCTTTTGCAAAATTAATTTTATTTCTCTATTGCTAAATTCAACTTGACCACTACACTGAGGGTGATAGGGTGATGCAATTCTATGGTTAAGATCATACTTAGCAATCATTTTACGGAAAGCACCATGAATAAAGTGCGAACCACCATCAGTGATTAAATATATAGGGACTCCAAACCTTGGGAAAATAACTTCCTTAAGCATTTTAATAGAGGTATTATGATCAGCACTACTAGTTGGAATAGCTTCTACCCATTTAGTAACATAATCAACAACAACCAAAATATGTGTATACCCATTAGAGGAAGGAAAAGGTCCCATGTAATCAAATCCCAAAACATTAAATGGTTCAACAGCGAGTGAATAAGTCATATGCATTTCTTGACGCTTACCAATATTACCTATTCTTTGGCATTCATCACAAGATGAGACAAACTTACGGGCATCCTTGAAGAGAGTAGGCCAATAAAATCTAGATTGCAATACTTTGTGAGCAGTTCAATCTCCAGCATGATGTCCTCCATAAGCCTCGGAGTGACATTACCATAGGATGTGTCCCAGTTCATGCTCAGGTACATGATACGTCTCCAACGTATCTATAATTTTTGATTGTTCCATGCTATTATTTATGATGATTTGGACGTTTAATGGGCTTTGTTATACACTTTTATATTATTTTTGGGACTAACCTATTAACCCAAAGGGCCAGTCTAGATTGTTGTTTTTTTGCCTATTTCAGGGTTTTACAGAAAAGGAATATCAAACGGAGTCCAAACGGAATGAAACTTCAGGAGAGATGTTTTTGGAGCAAAATACGCACGGGAGACTTGAGAACCACGGAGTAGGGCACACGTGGCGCCCACGAGGGTGGGGGGCGCCCCCCTATAGGGCGCGCCCCCTGCCTCGTGGGCCCCACGTCTGGCCCTCGGTGCCCTCCTTCTTCCTATATATATCTACGTACCCCGAAACCATCAGAACAACAGAGAAAACCCTAGTTCCACCGCCGCAACCTTCTGTTCTCGTGAGATCCCATCTTGGGGCCTGTTCCGGAGCTCCACCGAAGGGGGATCTACCACGGAGTGCTTCTACATCATCATCATCGCCTCACCATGAGTTGTGAGTAGTTTACCATAGACCTTCGGGTCCATAGGTAATATCTAGATGGCTTCTTCTCTCTCTTTGGATCTTAATACCAAGTTCTCCTCGGTCTTCAAGGAGATCTATTCGATGTAATCTCTTTTTGCGATGTGTTTGTCGAGATCCGATGAATTGTGGGTTTATGATCAAGATTATCTATGAGAAATATTTGGTTCTTTTCTGAACTCTTTATGTATAATTATAATTTCCTTGCAAGTCTCTTCCAATTATTGGTTTGGTTTGGCCTACTAGATCTATAGTTCTTGCAATGGGAGAAGTGCTTGGCTTTGGGTTCAATCTTGCGGTGTCCTTTCCCAGTGACAGTAGGGGCAGCAAGGCACATATTGTATTGTTGTCATTGAGGATAAAAAGATGGGTTTTATATCACTATGTTTGAGTTTATCCCTCTACATCATGTCATCTTGCTTAAGGCATTACTATGTTCTTATGAACTTAATACTCTAGATGCATGCTGGATAGCAGTCAATGTGTGGAGTAATAGTAGTAGATGCAGAATCGTTTTGGTCTACTTGTCTCGGACGTGATGCCTATATATAATGATCATGCCTAGATAGTCTCATAATTATTCGCTTATCTATTAACTGCTCGACAGTAATTTGTTACCCGCCGTAGAATACCTCTATCATGAGAGAAGCCACTAGAGAAAACTATGCCCCCGGGTCTATTCTCAACATATCAATCTACAATCTACTTTACTTTTCTGCTTTTACTTTATGTTCCTATATCCAAAAATACCAAAAATATTAAACTATCATCTCTATCAAATCTCACTTTCTTAAGTGACCGTAAAGGGATTGACAACCCCTTATCACGTTGGCTGCGAAGTTCTTATTTGTTTGTGCAGGTGTGAGGGACTCGCACGTGGTCTCCTACTGGATTGATACCTTGGTTCTCAAAAACTGAGGGAAATACTTACGCTACTATGCTGCATCACCCTTTCCTCTTCGAGGGTAAACAATGCAAGCTCGAGAAGTAGCAAGAAGAATTTCTAGCGCCGTTGCCGGGGAGGCTTACGCAAAAGTCATATACCAAGTACCTACCACAAACCCTTATCCTTCGCACTACATTTATTTGCCTCTTGTTTTGCTCTCCCCCACTTCACCCTTGACGTTTTATTTGCCCTTCTTTTGCCGTGTGTTTATCGTTCGCTTGCTTCTTGTTTGCTTGTGTGTTGGATTGCTTGCTTGTCGCTATGGCTCCCCCTATCAGTGTTGACCCCCACCTCAAGATGCTAGAGGAGATTGAAAACAATGTTAGACATTTTATGACTATACAATTTGAGCACAATGATTTCTTCATAAATGAGCTTACAGAACAGAAAAAAATTATGGAATATATGAATAAAGGCCTTGATTATATGTCTAAGGAATTTTATGGGTTCAAATCTCAGTTTGCTCATCTTGAGAACTTAATAGCTCAAATTTCGGATTAATAGTCCACCTTAGTTAATAAGATGGCTGCTAAACCTGAAGAACATGAAAATAAAGATAAAGATCTGAAAGTTATTGATGTGTCTCCTATTAGATCCTTGGTTTCTAGTAAGAATCTTGATAAAGATGGGATTGGACATGAGTCTACTTTAATTAAAAGGTGTCACAATGATTTGGACTTTTTAGATCTTGATGCTAAAATTGTTAAAAGTGGGAGTGAAGAGATTAAAACTTTGCATAGTGATGAACCCACTACTTTGGATTTCAAGGGATTCATTTATGATAATTGCTCTTTGATTGATTGTATTTCCTTGTTGCAATCCGTACTAAACTCTCCTCATGCTTATAGTCAAAATAAAGCCTTTACCAAACACATAGTTGATGCTTTGATGCAATCTTATGAAGAAAAACTTGAATTGGAAGTTTCTATCCCTAGAAAGATTTATGATGAGTGGGAACCTACTATTAAAATTAAAGTAAAAGATCATGAGTGCTTTGCTTTGTGTGATTTGGGTGCTAGTGTCTCCACTATCCCAAAAACTTTGTGTGATTTGCTAGGTTTCCATGAGCTTGATGATTGTTCTTTAAATTTGCATCTTGCGGATTCCACTATTAAGTAAACTATGGGAGGGATTAATGATGTTCTTATTGTTGCCAATAGGAATTATGTGCCAGTAGATTTCATTGTTCTTGATATAGATTGCAATCCTTAATGTCCTATTATTCTTGGTAGACCTTTCCTTAGAACGATTGGTGCAATTTTTGATATGAAGGAAGGAAATATTAGATTCCAATTTCCGTTAAGGAAAGCCATGGAACACTTTCCTAGAAATAAAATCTAATTACCATATGAATCTATTATGAGAGCTACTTATGGATTGCCTTCCAAAGATGGCAATACGTAGATCTATCCAT
Source organism: Secale cereale (assembly GCA_902687465.1). Classification (NCBI taxonomy): domain Eukaryota; kingdom Viridiplantae; phylum Streptophyta; class Magnoliopsida; order Poales; family Poaceae; genus Secale; species Secale cereale. The sequence continues at coordinate 429,314,665 of LR738713.1, read as the reverse complement.
GTATCTTGCGTAGCTAGGGGCGTAAAACAATAGCGCTTGTTGGGAGGCAACCCAATTTTATATTTTTTGTTTTTTTCCCTCTGTTTAGGAATAAATATTTCATTTAGCTTCTATTTAGATGTGGTTTTGTGTTTTAATAATTGTTTGTGCCAAGTAGAACCTTTGGGAAGACTTGTGTGAAGTTTATATGATCGTGCTGTGAAAAACAGAATCGTTAGCGCTCGCTAGAATGGTCACCAGATTTTACTAGAGCGTGCTATTTAGTTGATTCTTTTTGAAGATGATTAATAGACAAATTCCTCACAATTACCAATTTATTTAAAAAAATTGGAGTTTCAGAAGTATGCGAAAGTTACAGATTACTACAGACTGTTATGTTTTTGACAGATTCTGTTTTTCGTGTGTTGTTTGCTTATTTTGATGCACCTATGAGTAGTATTGGAGGATATGAATCATAGACAAGTTGGAATACACTAGGTCTAACACCAATACAAACAAAGAATGAGTTCATCACAGTACCTTTGAGTAGTGGTTTGTTTTCTTATACTAACGGAGCTCACGAGATTTTTGTCTAAGATTTGTGTTGTGAGGTTTCCAAGTTTTGAGTATTGCTTTGATGGACTATGGAACAAAGAGTGGCAAGAGCCTAAGCTTGGGGATGCCCAAGGCACCCCAAGGTAAAATTAAAGGAAAACCAAAAGCCTAAGCTTGGGGATGCCCCGGGAAGGCATCTCCTCTTTCGTCTTCATCTATCGGTAACTATACTCGGAGCTATATTTTTATTCACCACATGATATGTGTTTTACTTGGAGCGTCATGTATTATTTGATTCTTTGCTTGTTAGTTTGCCACAATCATCCTTGCTGGACACACCTTCTTGAGAGAGATAAATATGGCTTAGGAATTATTAGAACACTCTATGTGCTTCACTTATATCTTTTGAGTGGCATAGTTTTTGCTCTAGTGCTGTACTTATATCTTTTAGAGCATGGTGGTAATTTTATTTTGAAGAAATTGTTGATCTCTCATGCTTCACTTATATCCTTTAGAGAGTCTATTAAAACAGCATGGTAATGTGCTTTGGCTATAAAATTAGTCTTCACATGACAGGCATCCAAGATGAATGTAGTAAAAACTTTCATACTAAGTGCATTGAATATGATGAGAAGTTGGATGGTTGATAATTGTTTTGAGATATGAGGATAGTAATATTAGAGTCATGTTAGTAGAGTTATTATGAAGTTGATAAATACTTGTTCTAAGGTTAGTGATTCCCGTAGCATGCACGTATGGTGAACCGCTATGTGACGAAGTTAGAGCATGAGGTATTTGTAAAGTGTCAGCCTTTGTGTGGAGGTCGGGGGCGCACGATGGTTAACTCCTACCAACCTCCATCCTAGGAGCATGCATTGATTGCTTTGTTTGGATGACTCGCAAATTTTTGCAATAATTATATGAGTTCTTTTGACTAATGTTGAGTCCATGGATATTACGCACTCTCATCGTATTTGTGGCAAAGCCACCATGCATAATTTTTCATACATGTCACTCTTGATTCATTGCATATCACGGTACACCGCCGGAGGCATTCATATAGAGTCATACTTTGTTCTAGTATCGAGTTGTAATATCGAGTTATAAATCAATATAAGTGTGATGATCATCATTATTAAAGCATTGTCCCATGTGAGGAAAGGCTAAATAAAGAAAACCCCTCCAAAAAAAGAAAAAGAAGGAAAGGCCAAAGAAAAAAAGAAAGGCCAAAAAAGGGGACAATTGCTACTATCTTTTTCCGCACTTGTGCCTCAAAGTAGCACCATGTTCTACATGATTGAGAGTCTCATGTTTAGTCACTTTCATATACTAGTGGGAAATTTCATTATATAACTTGGCTTGTATATTCCAATGATGGGCTTCCTCAAATGCCCTAGGTCTTCATGAGCAAGCAAGTTGGAAGCACACCGACTTAGTTTCTTTTGTTGAGCTTTCATACATTTTTAGCTCTAGTGCATCCGTTGCATGGCAATCCCTACTCACTCACATTGATATCTATTGATGGGCATCTCCATAGCCCGTTAATACGCCTAGTCTATATGAGACTATCTCCCTCCATTTTGTCTTCTCCACAACCACCACTTTATTCCACCCATAGTGCTATGTCCATGGCTCACGCTCATATATTGCATGAAAGTCGAAAGGTTTGAAAGAATAGAGTATGAAAATAAGTTCTTGGCTGAAATCGGGGTTGTGCATGATATGAGTATTTTGTGTGATGAAGAGGGAGCATAGCCAGATTATATGAATTTGTAGGGATAACTTTCTTTAGCCATAGTATTTTGTGAAGACATGATTTCTTTGTTAGTATGCTTGAAGTATTATTATTTCTTATGTCAATATAGACTTTTGTCTTGAATCTTTCATATCTGAACATTCATGCCACAATTAAGAGAACTACATTGAAAATTATGTTGGTAAGCATTCCACATCCAAAATTATGTTTTTATCATTTACCTACTCGAGGACGACCAGGAATTATGCTTGGGGATGCTTGATACGTCTCCAACGTATCTATAATTTTTGATTGTTCCATGCTATTATTTATGATGTTTTGGACGATTAATGGGCTTTGTTATACACTTTTATATTATTTTTGGGACTAACCTATTAACCCAAAGGCCCAGTCCAGATTGCAGTTTTTTTGCCTATTTCAGGGTTTTACAGAAAAGGAATATCAAACGGAGTCCAAACGGAATGAAACTTCGGGAGAGATATTTTTGGAGCAAAATATGCATGGGAGATTTGAGAACCACAGAGTAGGGCACACGTGGCGTCCACGAGGGTGGGGGGCGCCCCCCCTACAGGGCGCGCCCCCTGCCTCGTGGGCCCCACGTCTGGCCCCCGGTGCCCTCCTTCTTCCTATATATATATATCTATGTACCCCGAAACCATCAGAACAACAGAGAAAACCCTAGTTCCACCGCCGCAACCTTCTGTTCCCGTGAGATCCCATCTTGGGGCCTATTCCGGAGCTCCGACGGAGGGGGGATCTACCACGGAGTGCTTCTACATCATCATCATCGCCTCACCATGAGTTGTGAGTAGTTTACCATAGACCTTCAGGTCCATAGCTAGTATCTAGATGGCTTCTTCTCTCTCTTTGGACCTCAATACCAAGTTCTCCTCGGTCTTCGAGGGGATCTATTCGATGTAATCTCTTTTTGCGGTGTGTTTGTCGAGATCCGATGAATTGTCGGTTTATGATCAAGATTCTCTATGAGTAAAATTTGGTTCTTTTCTGAACTCTTTATGTATGATTATGATTTCCTTGCAAGTCTCTTCGAATTATTGGTTTGGTTTGGCCTACTAGATCTATAGTTCTTGCAATGGGAGAAGTGCTTGGCTTTGGGTTCAATCTTGCAGTGTCCTGTCCGAGTGATAGTAGGGGCAGCAAGGCACGTATTGTATTGTTGCCATCGAGGATAAAAATATGGGGTTTATATCACTATGTTTGAGTTTATCCCTCTACATCATGTCATCTTGCTTAAGGCATTACTCTGTTCTTATGAACTTAATACTCTAGATGCATGCTGGATAGCGGTCGATGTGTGGAGTAATAGTAGTAGATGCAGAATCGTTTCGATCTACTTGTCTCGGACGTGATGCCTATATATAATGATCATGCCTAGATAGTCTCATAATTATTCAGTTTTCTATCAATTGCTCGACAGTAATTTGTTTACCCGCCGTAGAACACCGCTATCATGAAAGAAGCCACTAGAGAAAACTATGGCCCCTGGGTCTATTCCCAACATATGAATCTACAATCTACTTTACTTTTCCGCTTTTACTTTCTGTTCTTATCAAACTATCATCTCTATCAGATCTCACTTTCGTAAGTGACCGTAAAGGGATTGACAACCCCTTATCGTGTTGGCTGCGAAGTTCTTATTTGTTTGTGCAGGTGCGAGGGAATCACGCTGGTCTCCTACTGGATTGATACCTTGGTTCTCAAAAACTATGGGAAATACTTACGCTACTATGCTGCATTACCCTTTCCTCTTCAAGGGAATACAACGCAAGCTCGAGAAGTAGCAGTACACAACGCCTAATAATACCATCTACTCCTTTGTAAAGATGTGGGTCATCCCAAAAGTAATGTCTTAAATCATAGAAGAATTTTTTTTCTTTTGTTGGTATGTAAAGCTAGGTGGAAAATATTTAGCAACAATGTAATTAGCTTAATCAGCATACCAAGGAGTACTATGAGAAACATTTATTGCAGCTAACTGCTCATCAGGAAAACTATCATCTATAGGTAGTGGGTCATCAAGCACATTTTCAATCCTAGACAAGTTATCAGCTAGGGGGTTCTAAGCTCCTTTTCTATCAATGATATGTACATCAAATTCTTGCAACAAGAGGACCCAACGAATAAGTCTAGGCTTAGCATCTTTCTTTTCCATAAGATATTTAATAGCAGCATGGTCTGTGTGAATAGTTACTTTAGAGTCAACAATATAGGGTCTAAATTTATCACAAGCAAACCCCACTGCTAAGAATTGTTTTTCAGTTGTAGCATAATTTCTTTGAGCACTGTCTAGATTTTTACTAGCATAATGGATAACAGTTAATTTCTTATCAACTCTTTGTCCTAGAACAACACCAACAACATAATCACTAGCATCACACATAATTTCAAAAGGCAAGTTCCAATCAGGTGGTTGAACAATAGGTGCGGAGATTAAGGCTTTCTTGAGTGTTTCAAATGCTTCGAGACAATCATCATCAAAAACAAAAGGAATATCCTTTTGCAAGAGACTAGTAAGAGGCCTAGAAATTTTAGAAAAGTCTTTGATAAATCTCCTATAGAACCAGCATGACCTAGGAAACTACGAATACCTTTGATGTCCTTAAGACATGGAATTTTCTCAATTTCATCAACCTTATCTTAGTCCACTTCAATACCTCTTTCAGAAATTTTATGACCCAAAACAATGCCTTCATTAACCATAAAGTGGCACTTATCCCAATTCAAGACGATATTTGTTTGTTCACATCTCTGCAAAACTCACTGAAGATTGCTTAAACAATCATCAAAAGACTTCCCATAAACAGGAAAGCCATCCATGAAAACCTCAACAATCTTTTCACAAAAGTCAGATAATATAGCCATCATGCATCTTTGGAAGGTAGCAGGTGCATTACATAAACCAAAAGGCATACGTCTATAAGCATAAGTTCCAAACGGACAAGTAAAAGTGGTATTTTCTTGACCAGGTTGAGAAATAGGTATTTGTGAAAAGCCAGAATATCCATCAAGGAAGCAAAAGTGTGTGTGCTTAGATAAATTTTCAAGCATTTGATCAATAAAAGACAAAGGGTAATGATCTTTTCTAGTAGCTTTATTTAATTTCTGAAGTCAATTACCATTCTATAGCCTGTAACAATTCTTTGTGGAATAAGTTCATTCTTATCATTAGGAACTACAGTTACACCTTCCTTCTTAGGGACACAATGAATATGACTTACCCATCTACTATCAGCTATGGGATAGATTATACCTGCTTCAAGAAGTTTTAATATTTCAGTTCTTACCACTTCTTTCATCTTCGGATTTAACCGATGTTGGTGATCGAAAACTGGTTAAACATCAGGTTCCATATTAATTTTGTGCTGACATAGAGTGGGACTAATGCCCTTTAAATCATCAAGAGTATATCCAATAGCAGCTTGGTGCTTCCTTAGAACTTTCAATAATCTTTCTTCTTCATGTTCTGAAAGGTTAGCACTGATAATAACATGATATATTTTCTTTTCATCAAGATAAACATATCTCAAAGTGTCTGGCAATTGTTTTAATTCAAACACGGGATCATCTTTAGGTGGAGGTGGACCTCCAAGAGTTTCAATAGGCAAATTGTGTTGAAGTAGGGGGAGTTGTTCAAAGAAATTTTTATCTATTTCATTTCTTTCATGCATATGTGAATCATTTTCATGGTCTAGTAAATATTGCTCTAAAGGATCAGTTGGAGGCACATCAATAGAAGCAAGACCAATAATTTCATCCTTACTAGGCAATTCTTTTTCATGAAGTTTCCTACTAAACTTGGAAAAAATAAACTCATGAGATTCATCACCAAAACTAACACCGACAATTTGCTTCTGACAATCTATTTTAGTATTAACAGTGTTCAAGAAAAGTCTGCCAAAGATAATGGGACATAAGTCATCTTGTGGGGAACCAAGAATAAGAAAATCAGCAGGGTATTTTATTTTCCCGCACAAGACCTCAACATCTCTAACAATCCCAATTGGTGATATAGTATCTCTATTAGCAAGTTTAATAGTGACATCAATATTTTCTATTTCTGCAGGTGCTATGTCATTCATAATTTCTTGGTATAAAGAGTTGGGAATAGAACTCACACTAGCACCTATGTCACATAAACCATTATAGCAATGATCTCCTATTTTAACTGAAATAACAGGCACGCCCACAACGGGTGTCGGGGAACGAATCCACGAGCACCTATGGGACCGGCGGACCGAGCCCCTTTCGTTTCGGCGGGGGCGAAGATCGCACGAAGAGCGGATCGAGGCGAAACACACGAGCAGTTTACCCAGGTTCGGGCCGCACGGATGCGTAAAACCCTACTCCTGCTTTGTGGTTTGTATTGAGTTCTTGCTCGGGAGCGCTGAGTGCTATAGTACACACCAGCAGCTAACGAGACCGAGCGTGAGTGTTCTCCTCCCCCCTCTACGTTGTGCATGGGCCTCCTTTATGCTCAAGGGGTCACCGACAGGTGGCAACGTAGACAAGGGTAAAAATGGAAAGGTGTTACGGTTGGTACAACTACCTGTTACAGTGTATCATACCTAACTCTGATGGCAGGGGACAAGGGCATTGAATGCCCATTTGTGTCGCCCAAATAGTGCAAAAGGGACCGTCAGGGACGCCACCGCTCGCCACGATGGCAATCTTGTCAGCACCGCTTGCCACCGCGCACCGCTGGCTGCACAGCCTCCCGCCACGTTCGCCGGGAAGGGTCCTAGAGCGACACGTTGGTGGATGTGCTGGAGCGCGGGTACAGAGTGGTAGCATGCCGCGGCAAGCGCCTTGCCGCGGTCGTTGTCTTGTCGCGTCCAAGAGCTCGTCGCTCACCGGGCCTTGCCGGGACGCGTGGCACATCGCGGCAAGTTCCTTGAGATGCCTTGGTTGGCCTTCCCGGCAAGCTCCTCTTGCCGGGGTTTTGTGCCTTGAGTGGCCTTCCCGGCAAGCTCCTCTTGCCGGGGCCTTGTCTCCTTGGCTTGAATACTTTGTTCTTGAATGGTTCCAAAGGAACCATGGAGGACCTTGGCGGTCACCCGGCAAGCCTTGCCGCGGGATGCTGCGACTGCCCGTGCACAAGTTCGGGATACTAGGGTACCCCTACTCTAGTACACCGACATGAGCCCCCGGGCCTGGGCCATACACGGTGCCGAGCGCTGTTGGGCCAGGCCCAAAACAGGGCACGGGCACGCGCGGCCTGGGTTACGCCATATCTCTCTCCGTATCCACCGCGCCCTCCCCGAACGACACGCGTTGAATGCGGCGTCGTGGGAGTGATCGTGGGTGGTTTCTTTATTCGGAAAGACGGAACGTCCGCCCCCTCCCTCCTTATAAGCAGGGGAGACAGGGGCAGTTCACCCACTCGCCGGTTGCTATTCCAATCTCGGAAACCTCCGCCGCTCCCCCTTCTTCCCAAAGCTGAAAGAGAGCAGCGCTCTGCCCCCCCATCGTCACCAGCACCACCAACGCCGTCGACCTCCCCCACCACTTCCGCCATGGCTCCGAAAGCCAACAAGGCGAAGGTCGTGAAGTCGACCAAGGCGCAGCGGCTCGTGGCGCTGCGAAAGGAGCGGGCAATCTTCCCCCCCAAGCTCACCGCGAAGGAGCTGAGGGAGAGTTTCTACCTCTTCTGGTCGACGGAGACGCGGGCGCATCCGCGCACGAAGGTACTTCCAGCCGTCGCTTCGAGAATGGCTCCAAATGGATATCCCTTCTTCGCCTTGTTCTTCTACTGCGGGCTCTGCCCGCCTTTCTCTGAGTTTTTCTGCGATCTTATGAACACCTACGGGTTCCGCCTCCTTGACTTCACCCCAATGTTGTTCTGACCATGGCAGTTTTCGCACATCTCTGCGAAAACTTTGTCGGAGTCTATCCAAACGTAGCCCTTTTTCGCCACCTCTTTATGCCCCGAGTTGAGAGAGGAGAGCCTTTATCCGGCAGAATCGCCTGGATCTCGAGAGCCGGCAAGAAGGAAGCTTATCTGGAGGGAGAGTTCCGCGGCAAGTGGGAGGAATGGAGAGCAGACTGGTGCTGGATTGTCGAGGAGAACCCGCAGCAGTTTATCGCCCAGCGGCAAGCCCCAGTAGCGCGCGACAGCGATTGGAGCAACGTGGCCCCGGAAGACGATAGGCTGAAGATTGCCGTCACCCGGATCCAACGCCTTAGGCTTGCCGGGCTCACTGTAGGCGCGGTTGGCGCAGATTTTCTTCGCCGGCGCATCGCCCCCCTGCAGGAGAGGAGGAGACCCGCCTGGGACTTCCAGAATGTGGCGGACATCATGAGGTTGCGCCCGGGCCTCAACTTCAACTTCACTGTTATGGAACTTGACGCAATGCTCCGGGAGCTGTTCAAGTACGACTCTCAACATTCCGAAGTGTTCAGGTTGCCGAAGGATGTCGTTCTGCTGTGCAACAACTCCTCGCTCAGCCGCATCCGTGCAATGATGCCGCTGTGCGACTCGCATGGAATTGTCCCAACTTGGCAAGAGCCTGCAGACATCGTCGTGCAGGAGTTCTTTGACGGCTTGGTAGAAGTGCTGGTCCGCTCCGACGAACAGAAAAGCCTCACTCGCGCCACCACCGATGCGGAGATGAACCGCATCGCCACTAGGCTGGAAGAGGTGGCGACAGCCGCAGCCGCGGGCGAGTTTGGATTCATCGGGGAGGAGGCAGAGGCAGCAGAGTCGGCAAGCCGTGCCGAGCGAGAGGAGCTTGCCGTCGATGAAGAGCTTGCCGGGCATGATGTCGGGTCGAGCGAGCCCGCCAAGGATACGAGCGGCTCGTTGGAGATCAACTCCTCTTCCTCCTCATCTTCAGACAGCTCATCACAAGCAGAGCCCCCAGCTCCACCAAGAAGGCGTCTCCGCAAGGCCGGGGACATAGCGGAGCGGCAAACGAGTCGACAGTCGCTGCGCCGCGCGACACGCTCCACCACGGCAAGCACTGTTGCCACGGGAGCACCTCACGCTGCTGCGGCAACTGGAGCGGGGTCCACCCGGACCACCGCTTCTGCTCCTGCCGCCTCTCACGCCGCGGCGGCAGCCGGAGCGGGGTCGTCTCGGACCACCACCACTGCTCCCGACAAGCGGCCAAGGGAACCTACTCCTCCGCCTCCTCGCGCCGGAGGTGAGTCGGACTTTGACTTCTCCGCGTTCAGCTCCGACGAGGAAGAAGAAGAGTAAGATTCTTTGCTGTATTTGTAGTTCTTCAATTCTTGCTGTTTTGTCTTGTATCTCATTTGCTTTACTCCGAACTTATTCCTTTTTAGGACTCTGGCCCAGAGAGCGGCGAAGAGAGCCAAGGTCCCGGCGTGTCCAAAGGGGGTGATTATCGTCGAGGACGAACCCACCGCGACAGCAGAGGGTGCGTACGAGACCACCTTGCCGGACCCGACAACTATTCTCCAGAGCAGCCCCAGCGTAAGTATATGGTTCGCTTTCAGCTGTTAGGCGCTCATGGATGCTCTTTCTTTGCTGACATCTGATTGTTGGTTTGTGTAGGAGCAGAGCAGCCCCACCAGGAGCGCCCGGAGGCCGCCCCCGACATGCCATCTGCTTCAACTACGCCGCCAAGGGAGAGTTCTTCGGCAAGGGACTCTGCCGAGGAGCCGGCTCGCGCAGGAGAGATGCCGGCCAGCGCTGCGGCGGCAAGCGGCAGCACCAGCGGCCCTCCGGCGACGGAGACTACGACTGCAGAACCCGGTACAGGTAATCCTCTTGCTTCAAAACTTCCCATGGGTTCTTCTTCTTTTGATCTTCTTTTTGGATATTTCCTTGACTTTTCTCCCTTTTCCAGCCGTCAGACCCATCTGCTGCGGAGCCGATGGAGACCAACGTTGCTGGCGAGGAGAGCACCACCGAGGCCGCCGTCGATGATGTCGTCGAGATTGCCGCGGGCGGTGATACCGACGCCGCCGCTGCCACAAAAGAAGCAGCCGGCGCTGATGATCCCGCCGGCGAAGAGGCCGCCAAAGCTGCCGCCGCAGAAGCTGGCGAGGGGTCTGGCGATCGCACTGACGACCCTGAGGCCGCAGGAGCGCCAGGCGCTACGCCGACCGCCGATCCTTCCGCCGCTGCCGCAGCGTCAGGCTCCGAAGAGCCCCAGCCAGGCGTCTACTTGAAGGCCGGCGAAAACGTCTTCATCAACCTCCCCTGGGCGTCAAGCTCTAGGGCGCCGGTCGAAGGAGAAAGCTTCGATGGAGAGGTGCTCGCCTCTACTGGGCTGACACTGGTTGATGCGCCGAGCAGCAGCGGCGACGAGCCTGAGGAGGAGCGGCTGCTGCGGAAGCTGGTGTCGCTCTACCGTGCTCGGCAGGCCAAGCTGGAATCCCGAGAGGCGCTTGTCGCGAAGGCGGGAGCGGACATCGAGAAGCACGCGGAGGAGCTCCGGGGTCTTAACCAGGAAGCTCTCCAGTCCTTGGCAGAGGAGCGGGTGCAACTCGCCGAGGAGCAGAAGGCCTTCCTCCTCGAGAAGGCTGAAGTCAAAGAACAGCAGCGGCTTGCTGCTGAGAAGCTGTCTGTGCAGGAGGGCGAGCTGGCGCAGCGAAAGGTTAACCTTGACAGCCACGAGGAGGAGCTTACTGCGCGCGAGCAAACATTCGGCGGAGCCCTCAAGCAAGCAAAGGATGCTGCCACAGCTGCCGAGGCTGCCAAGAAGGAGTTGGAGATGAAGGTGGCGCGGCTGGAGGCCGATCTCAAGGCGAGCGGTGAAGAGCTTGCCACGCTCAAGCGTGAGCAGGAGAAGGACGCCTATAGCTTGTCAGAGCTACATGTTCGTCTCGCCGAGAAGGGCAAGGAACTTGGCGCCGCCAAGGACTCCAACGCAGATCTTGAGTTGAAGCTGACTACTTTGACCAAGACGATGGACGGCGCCAGGGAGCAGGAGGTGGCTTTGAAGAAGGAGATCAAGGCCGATAAGGCGCTGCTGGTGAGTGCTGCTGCCGCCCAGGACGCTCTTTGGGAGAATGTGGAGCACTGGACGGAGGGTCTCGTGGATGCTGCCGCAGACATTGACAGGGAGCTGGCGCAGCTGGGGATGGAGGATCTCGGGTATCCCTCTGATGAGAACCTCCAACCCAGCGCCAAGCTCACCTGGTTCTTCAAAGGCGTGGCGACTACCCTCCAGCGACTCCGGGAGAAGATTCCAAAGCAGCTGGCCGACGAGTCGCGCAAGATCTGCGCGGGAGCTCTTCAAAAGGTGTTGGTGAAGGTGGCCTTCCGCAACCCGGGCCTCAACCTCACCCATGTCCTCAAGACCCTGCCGCCGGACGCTGATCTGGAAGCGCTCAAGACCCTTGTCGCACCCATTGTGGACAAGGTGAGCGGGATCAAGAGGATTGAGGGCGATCGCGTAGACTAGGCCGCCCGTTTTCTTCTTTTCTCGTCGCTGCCGGTCATGTTATGAGAACAATCTGTTAGAGCCGTGACAAGCTACCTTGTAATATAACTCTATTTTGGGTAATGATTGCAATGTTATTTCCTTTACTTGATTCCTTCCTTTGTATGTTTTTGCCCTACGCTTTTAGGGAACTTGCCGGCGCAGGCACCTTAGCCGCGAGCGCTGAGTGCGGGACGTCAGTAGCCTGCTGGCGGTGCCGTTACCGACAAGAAACCTTGTCGCAACTAGTCGCATCACACTTAAGTTGTTGAGCGGACTCGAAACAAAGTAAAGGCGCAACTAGCTACGAGTTGGTTCCTCCGCGCACAGGTTTTCCATACAAAGCACGGTCGTTCAAGGAAGATAACTTAAAAATTTAAAAAATCTGATTGCTCAAACTTTGGCAACTTAGCTTTTCTGTTGTTTGCTTCCCGATAAGGAGAAACTTTCTTGAACGACGCCTGGTCCACGCCTGGTCCATACCATTATCTTCTCCTTTCCCCCCCGGCAAACTTGTGGGCGAGGGAACCTTCCTTTCCTTGAGAAAAAGAAAGAAGAGAAAATAAAGATATGGAGCCTTACGGCTCGTTATTGCTTACCGGGGGTAGGTGCTGCACAAAGTGTCAGATAACACATGCAAAAAATAGAAAGCATGAAATTGTCAAGATGTGCGGAACACATGAGCTTTATTTATGCACGGGGTCTGCGCCTGGCTTTGTACAAAGGATTATATGCAACAGCGGCAAGACTTGTACAAAAGGTGGTTGCCGGAACAGGTTCCGGCAACCGCGCCTTACGGGTAAAACTTACGAAGATGCTCAGTGTTCCAGGAGTTGCTCACCGGAATGCCATCTTTGGTCTCAAGGCGGACAACGCCAGGCCTAGTGACTCGTTTCACCCGGTAAGGGCCTTCCCACTTCGGCGTCAACCTGTTGGAATTCTTGGCGGACTGAACGCGCCGAAGAACAAGGTCGCCTTCCTCGAGACTTCTGGCGTTAACTTTGCAGCTATGGTAGCGGCGCAAAGCTTGCTGGTAGCGAGCAGGTCGTACAACAGCCTGAAGACGGTCTTCCTCAAGGAGCAGCGCGTCATCTTGTCACAGCTGCTCTTGCTCAAGCTCATCATAAGCGAGCACTCGAGGTGACCCGTATACGAGTTCCGTGGGGAGAACTGACTCTGCTCCATAGACTAGAGCGAAAGGTGTTTGGACAGTGGCTCGATTTGGCGTCGTCCTAATCGACCAAAGAACTACCGGTAGCTCCTCAATCCAGTTTCTTCCGCACTTGCGCAACCTGTTGAAAGTCCTGGTCTTGAGCCCACGCAGCACTTCAGCATTTGCCCTCTCCGCTTGACCGTTGCTTCTCGGGTGAGCAACAGAAGCGAAGCAGACCTTGGCGCCAAGATCTTGGACGTACTGCATGAAGGTGCGGCTCGTGAATTGCGTACCGTTGTCGGTGATGATCCTGTTAGGGATCCCGAAGCGGCAAACAATCGACCAGAAGAAGTTGACTGCTGACTGTGCTGTCACCTTCCTCACTGCTTCCACTTCCGGCCACTTTGTGAACTTGTCGATTGCAACGTACAAGTACTCAAAGCCCCCGACTGCTCGGGGAAAGGGCCGAGGATGTCGAGCCCCCAGACCGAAAATGGCCAGGATAAAGGGATCGTCTGGAGAGTTGGCTGATGTATCTGCTTGGAATGGAACTGGCACGCTTCACACTTGGTTACTTGTGCAGTTGCATCCTGGAGGGCTGTCGGCCAAAAGAAACCTTGCCTGAATGCTTTGTCGGCAAGTGCTCTTGCGCCAATGTGGTGACCACATATGCCTCCATGTATCTCTGCCAACAGCTTTTGTCCGCCTTCCCAGTGAATACACTTCAATTTCACGCTGTTGAGTCTTCTTCTGTACAGTGTGTTGTCGACAAACTGGTACATACTTGACTGCCGGGCTACTCTTTCCGCTTCTTCTTGCTCTTCGGGAAGTTCACCTGCCTGAAGGAAACGGACAATCTGCTATGCCCATGCTAGAGCTTGTGGCTCGACAACAAGGACTAAAGGCACATCTGCTGCTGCGGGAACATCCGCTTCTACGGCGAGAACCTGCGGCTCAGCCGGAGCTTGACGTTCCCCGGCAAGCTTGCCGGAGCAAAACTTGTCGGGAGCCTCTGCTTCAACGGAACAAACCCTAGGGCTTGCCGGAGCAGACTGCTCCTCAGCACTCTTGGTGTTGATCTTGGGGACCTTCTTGGCGGCGGCTTCGAGACGCTCTGCCAGAAAATAGTCACCAGAAATCAACTTCCTCTTCTTGCTCTGTCCAGTTGATGGCGTTACAGACGGTTGAGTCAGCTTGAGCACAAAGATCTCTGGTTCCACAGGTAACTTAAGTGCGGCGCACTTCGACAGGCCATCGGCAATGTCGTTCTGAGCTCTTGGAACATGCTCCATTTGTAGGCCGTCAAAGTGCTCTTCTAGCTCTCACTTCATCAACGTAGGCTTCCATCAACGGACTCTGATAACTCTTGTTCACTTGGCGGACGACAAGCTGCGAGTCACCCCTGACAATGAGCTTCTTGATCCCAAGGTCTGCCGCGATCCTGAGACCGGCAAGCAAACCTTCATATTCTGTGGTATTGTTTGTTGCTTGCTCCTTGGGAAAGTGCATCTGGACTACGTACTTGAGGTGCTCTCCGGTGGGTGCAACAAGCAGCACGCCAGCACCGGCGCCTTGCAGCGAGAAGGCACCATCAAAGTACATCAGCCACTCTTTGCTTGCTTCCTTGACGGGGATGCTCGTTTCTGGAATTTCTTCATCTGGTGTTGGCGTCCACTCTGCTATGAATTCTGCCAATGCTCTGCTTTGGATAGTTGAAGTGCTCTCAAACTTGAGTCCAAAGCTTGACAGTTCAGTGCCCATTCAACAATCCTGCCTGTTGCTTCTGGATTCTGCAGTATCCTCTTCAGCGGAAAACGAGTGCCAACTGTGATCTCATGTGGTTGGAAGTAATGGCGCAGCTTTCTCGAGGCCATGAGAAGGCCGAAAAGCAATTTCTGCACACCAGAGTACCTTGACCTAGCCCCCTGCAGAAGGGAACTGACAAAGTAAACTGGGCGTTGCACCATTCTCTTCTGTATCTCCTCGCGCGCCTGCGTAGATCCATCTTTGTCGGGACCAGAGCTTGTCGGGGAAGCCCCCTGCTTGTCGTTGGATGCGCCTGCCGTGGTTGCTGGCTCATCATCTGCCTCCCTCTCCGCTACTAACGCAACACTAACCACTTGATTGGTGGCCGCTATATACAGCAGCAACTTCTCTTGTGGCTTAGGTGCGACAAGTGTTGGAGTGGAGGACAGGTATCTCTTCAAGTCTTGCAGCGCAGCCTCCGCTTCCGGAGTCCATTTCATTGGACCTGCCTTTTTCAATATTTTGAAAAACGGTAGGGCCCGCTCAGTAGACTTAGAGATAAACCCGCTGAGAGCAGCCACGCAACCGGCAAGTCTTCGTACATCCTTGACACGCTTTGGTGCTTCAATCTGCTCAATGGCCTTGATCTTGTCGGGGTTGGCTTCAATTCCCCGCTGAGACACGAAGAACCCGAGAAGCTTGCCGGAAGGGACTCCAAACACACACTTCTCGGGGTTGAGCTTGAGGCTGATCTTGCGCAGATTTGCAAAGGTCTCGTCTAAATCTTGAATCAGAGTTGCCTTGTCCTTGCTCTTGACCACTATGTCATCCATGTAGGCTTCCACATTTCTGTGTATTTGTGGCTCAAAAGCGACATGGACTACCCTTGCAAATGTTGAACCAGCATTCTTTAAACCGAAAGGCATCCGTATGAAACAGTACGTGCCACATGGAGTGATGAATGCGGTCTTCTCCTCATCCTCTTCTGCCATGAAGATCTGATGGTATCCTGAGTATGCGTCAAGAAATGAAAGCAAGTCACATCCGGTCGTGGAGTCAACAATCTGGTCAATGCGCGGCAAGGGAAATGGGTCTTTGGGACAAGCTTTATTAACATCGGTAAAGTCGATACAAAGCCTCCATTTCCTGTTTGCCTTGCGCACGACTACAGGATTGGCCAACCACGTAGGATGGAGCACTCCTCTGACAAGGCATGCTACTTCCAACTTCTTGATCTCTTCTGCGAGGAATTCTTGGCGCTCCACTGCTTGCTTCCTGACCTTCTGCTTGACGGGCCGCGCATGAGGACAGACGGCAAGATGGTGCTCAATTACTTTTCTGGGAACACCGGGGATGTCAGACGGTTGCCACGCAAACACGTCGACGTTTGCCCGCAGGAAAGCAATGAGCGCGCTTTCCTATTTAGGGTCAAGAGTGGCACTGATGGTGAAGGTACCACCAGTGCTGTCCTCCTTGGCGGACACCTTCTTGGTCTCTGGCGGAGCTGCCATTGTCTTCTTACACTTGCCGGTGGAGCTCGATGGTGCGTCCTCGACGGTAGCGCAGCACTCCGAAGAGGTGCGCTTGCCGGAGTGGGCGTCAGAACTCTTGTCGGACTTGGTCTTCTTCTTCCCCTCGGGAGCTTCAACGGCAGGTGACTTGCGATCTATTGCGGCTGCCGCTTCCCGGTAGATCTTGTCGGCGCAGATAAGAGCATCCTTCTTGTCGCCAGGGACAGAGATGACACTTATCAGGCCTGGCATCTTCAGCATGTTGTATGCGTAGTGAGAGGCTGACATGAACTTGGCGAGTGCTGGACGGCCGAGTATCCCATTGTAAGGCAATGGAAAATCGGCAACGTCAAAAGTGACCCTCTCAGTCCTGAAGTTCAACTCGCTGCCAAATGTCACCGGCAACGTGATCTTCCCCTTCGGCTTGCTCCTTCCCGGGTTGATTCCTTGGAATGTGCCGGTCTCTTCAAGCTTGCTGTCAGGGATCTGGAGTTTCTGGAGTACAGCGGAGGAGATCAGGTTCAAGCCGGCCCCGCCGTCAACTAGCATCTTAGTGACCTTGAGGTTGCGGATAGTTGGTGAAACCAACAACGACAAGCACCCGACCGCAGTTGTGCGATTAGGGTGGTCCTCAATATCAAAGATGATAGGCGTGCTGGACCATTTCAGAAGCTTGCGTGACTCGACAGGTGGTTCTGCCGCATTGACTTCCCGCACCCACTGCTTGAGTTGGCGGTGTGAAGTATGCAGAGAAGCACCGCCGTCAACGTATAAGACCTCTGTGGCTTTCTGGAACTCCTGCTCACTGGTCTCGACATCATCCATGTCTTCATCGTCGTCGTCATCTTCATCCTTGTCGCGGCCGCGGGGAGGTCTGTCTCCTTGCCGCTGCTTGGCCTTGCCGCGGCGTCCTTCCCGGTCGGTGCGCTTCTTGCCGGATCCTCCAGTACCTCCATGGGCCTTCTCCTTGTCGCGTCGCTCGTATTCAGCCTTTTGCTGCTCGACAAGCTGCTCGACCTTCTTGCAGCTCTGGAGGTCATGGCCCTTGGTGCGGTGGATCTTGCAGTACTGCTTGTCGGTGTCGTCCTGCTTGTCGGCGACCGCCACAGCCTGGCAGTTGGTACATGCGGCAATCTCCTTGCCGGAGCTACCAGCTTTGGCTTTCTTGGCGCCACCTTCGTTGCCGGACTGCTCAATGACTAGCACATCTTTGCCTTTCTTCTTCCTGTTGTTCCGCCGCCGGTTTTTCTTTGCCGGGGCAGCATCCTCGCTGTCAGATCCTCCTGCTCCTGTATTCTCTCCGGGGAGTTTCCTCCCATCCTCAGCACGTGCACACTTGTCGTCCAGGGCATACAGCTCACTGATGTCTCTGATCTTGCACATCGCCATCTCCTCCCGCATCCTGCGGTTACGCACGTTCTGATGGAACGCGCTGATGATCGCGGCAGGGTGGACATCTTGGATGTTGTGCTGTACACGGCTGAATCTCTGAATGTACTTGCGCAGGGGCTCTCCTTCCTTCTGGGCGAGCAGATGAAGGTCACTCTCTTGGCCATGAGGTTTGTGGCCGCCTGTAAAGGCGCCGACAAACTGATGGCATAGGTCTGCCTAGGAGGATATGGAGTTGTCCGGCAAGTGCATGAGCCAGGACCTGATGTCGGGCTAGAGCACCAGCGGGAAGTAGTTGGCAAGGATCTTGTCGTCCCGCCCCCCGGCAGCTTGCACCGCGATAGTGTAGATGCTGAGGAACTCCGACGGATGCGACTTGCCGTCGTACTTCTCTGATACGTCTGGCTTGAAATTCTTCTTGCTGGGCCATTGGACTTGCAGTAGCTCACGAGTAAACGCAGGGCAACCTACCGCGTACGGCAAGTCGCCTAGTTCTCCTGGCGCATGCATGTCGACAGAGGGCCCAGCGCGCTGGTCCGATTGACGCCGCGCTTCTCTTCGGCGCTCGATGCGAGTACGAGCGTCTTCTTGCTGTCGTTCGTGAAGAACTTGGCGCTGATGGCGACGAGCTCGTGGATCTGATGACGTGGTGGAGTCGCTGTCGAGGTGGATCCGGCGAGTCAGCGATCTTGGTCTTCGGGGCGGAGAGTGCATGGTAGTTGCACCCCCTCCGGTCTTGTCGCCACCGGCTTATGCCTGGCTGACTTGCCGCGGCTGCGATGTACTCGGCTGCCGTAGAGTGTCGCCGTTGGCGAAGCCGATGAGACTCTGAATGGTGGCCCTCCAGTCGTCGATCTTGTCTGCCGTTGGAGGGTAGTCCAGGAGCAGTTGAGCTCGCGCCAAAGCTTCTGCTGAAGTGGTGGGTGGCGGTGGCGAACGGTGTGAGGAGCGGGATATGCTCGGACTTCTAACTATGTTAGAAGGAGCAGTATCCCGTCCTGGCGACCGTGCCTCGCTCGTGCCAGCATGTTGGCGTGCATGCTGGTCTTGAGCACTCCGAGATCCATCAGCTCGATCTTGGTCCAGCAAACGTATGGTACCGTGAGTACCATGAGGCTGCCGGTCCCGCGCCTCCTGTGATGGGCGCGGTGCATGTACGGATGCCGAGGTCTTGGAGTGCGCTAGGTCGTTGTGGGAGCCGACTACGCCGCCGATGGGCAGCGCAGCCTTGTCCTTGGACCTGGCAGCACCGTGAGCTCCCTCGTCGACGCGGCTCCGAGATGGCCTTGTGTCGACGCCCGTTCTTCCGCCGGCGTCTACCCCACCAGCCGTTTGCTCCGGCGGTGGTGGGTTCGACGCGGACGGAGCAGCCGCTTCCGAATCCTTCTTCTTCGGCGGCATGTCGATGAAGACGATGAAGATCTAGCTCGTGTGAATGCCGGATCAGGTTCAGACAACCTCGACGTCCCCTACCTGGCGCGCCAAAGATGTCGGGGAACGAATCCACGAGCACCTATGGGACCGGCGGACCGAGCCCCTTTCGGTTCGGCGGGGGCGAAGATCGCACGAAGAGCGGATCGAGGCGAAACACATGAGCAGTTTACCCAGGTTCGGGCCGCACGGATGCGTAAAACCCTACTCCTGCTTTGTGGTTTGTATTGAGTTCTTGCTCGGGAGCGCTGAGTTCTACAGTACACACCAGCAGCTAACGAGACCGAGCGTGAGTGTTCTCCTCCCCCCTCTACGTTGTGCACGGGCCTCCTTTTATATGCTCAAGGGGTCACCGACAGGTGGCAACGTAGACAAGGGTAAAAATGGTAAGGTGTTACGGTTGGTACAACTACCTGTTACAGTGTATCATACCTAACTCTGACGGCAGGGGACAAGGGCATTGAATGCCCATCTGCGTCGCCCAAATAGTGCAAAAGGGACCGTCAGGGACGCCACTGCTCGCCACGATGGCAATCTTATCAGCACCGCTTGCCACTGCGCACCGCTGGCTGCACAGCCTCCCGCCACGTACGCCTGGAAGGGTCCTAGAGCGACACATTGGTGGATGTGCTGGAGCGCGGGTACATAGTGGTAGCTTGCCGCGGCAAACGCCTTGCCGCGGTCGTTGTCTTGTCGCGTCCGGGAGCTCGTCGCTCACCGGGCCTTGCTGGGACGCGTGGCGCGTCGCGGCAAGTTCCTTGAGATGCCTTGGTTGGCCTTTCCGGCAAGCTCCTCTTGCCGGGGTTTTGTGCCTTGAGTGGCCTTCCCGGCAAGCTCCTCTTGCCGGGGCCTTGTCTCCTTGGCTTGAATACTTTGTTCTTGAATGGCTCCAAAGGAACCACGGAGGACCTTGGCGGTCACCCGGCAAGCCTTGCCGCAGGATGCTGTGACTGCCCGTGCACAAGTTCGGGATACTAGGGTACCCCTACTCTAGTACACCGACAACGGGTCTATATTTGTCCCTTCCATCAAGTTTGGCAATTCTAGCAGACTCTTCATTAAAGCAAATAACATGCCCATCTGCATTTTCTTCCACGAGATCCTTTACCATAGCAATATTAGGCTCTACTTTAATTTTTTCATCAGGTTTAGGTGTTCTAACATAACTTTAGTTAACCACAGTTGAAACTTTAGCACGTTCCTTTATCCTAACAGGAAAAGGTGGTTTCTCAATGTAAACAGAAGGAACAACTGGATCAACATGATAAAGTATAGTTTCTTGTTTAACGGGTACCGGTTCCTTAATTTCTTCTTTAATAGGTGGGTGATATTTAAACCACATCTCCTTAGGGAGATGAACATGAGCAGTGAAAGATTCACAAAAGGAGGCTACTATCTCAGAGTCAAGTCCATATTTAGTGCTAAACTTTTGAAAAGCATCGGTATCCATTAAATATTTAACACAATCATACTTAAGTTTTATACCTTACTCTTTACCTTCGTCGAGTTCCCAATCTTCAGAGTTGCATTTAATTCTTTCCAAGATCCCACCGGAATTCAATAGTTTTATTCATAAAAGAACCAGCACAAGTATCAAGCACGGATCGATCATTATGAGAAAGCCGAGCATAAAAATTCTGGATAATGATTTCCCTTGGGAGCTCATGATTGCACGGATATTATAATCATGGGAATAACTATGGATCTAGTAGGCCAAACCAAACCAATAATTCGAAGAGACTTGCACAGATATTATAATCATACATAAAAGACTTCGGAAAAGAATCAAATATTTCTCGTAGATAATTTTGATCATAAACCCACAATTCATCGTATCTCGACAAACACACCGCAAAAAGATTACATCAAATAGATCTCCTCGAAGATCGAGGAGAACTTTGTATTGAGATCCAAAAAGAGAGAAGAAGCCATCTAGCTAATAACTATGGACCCGAAGGTATGTGGTAAACTACTCACAACTCATTGGTGAGGCTATCGTGTTGATGTAGAAGCACTCCGTGGTAGATCCCCCCTCTAGCGGAGCTCCAGAACAGGCTCCAAGATGGGATCTCATGGGAACAGAAGGTTGCGGTGGTGGAATTAGGGTTTTCTCTGTTGCCTCGATGTTTTCAGGGTACATGGATATATATAGGAGGAAGGAGGGCATCGGGGGAGCAGAGGGGGCCCACGAGGGTGGGAGGCACGCCCAGGGAGAGTGGGGCGCCCTGGACCCTCGTGGCCGCCTTCTTCGTTCCCTCGCGTGTACTCCAAGTCTTCTGGGTAGATACGGTTCCAAAAATCACGCTCCCAAAGATTTCATTCCGTTTGGACTCCGTTTGATATTCATTTTCTGCGAAACCCTGAAATAGGCAAAAAAACAGCAAGTTGCACTAGGCCTTGAGTTAGTAGGTTAGTCCCAAAACTAATATAAAAGTGTATAATAAAGCCCATTAAACAACCAAAACAGAATATATAATGGCATGGAATGATAAAAAATTATAGATACGTTGGAGACGTACCAAGCATCCCCAAGCTTAATTCCTGCTCGTCCTCGAGTAGGTAAATGATAAAAACAGAATTTTTGATGTGGAATGCTAAGTAACATAATTCTCAATGTAATTCTCTTTGTTGTGGCATGAATGTTCATATCCGAAAGATTCAAGATAAAAGTTCATATTGACATAAGAATAATAATACTTCAAGCAGAAAAACAAAGCAATCACGTCTTCTCAAAATAACATGGCCAAAGAAATTTCATCCCTACAAAATCATATAGTTAGGCTATGCTCCATCTTCGTCACACAAAATACTCCAATCATGCACAACCCCGATTTCAGCCAAGCACTTGTTTCATACCTTAATTTTTTCAAACTCTTTCAATTTTCACGCAATACATGAGCATGAGCCATGGACATAGCACTATGTGGAATAGAGTGGTGGTTGTGGACAAGACAAAAAGGAGGAAGATGGTCTCACATTAACTAGGCGTATCAATGGGCTATGGAGATCCCCATCAATAAATATCAATGTGAGTGAGTAGGAATTGCCATGCAACGGATGCACTTGAGCTATAAATGTATGAAAGCTCAACAAAAGAAACTAAGTGGGTGTGCATCCAACTTGCTTGCCCATGAAGAGCTAGGGCATTTGAGGAAGCCCATCGTTGGAATATACAAGCCAAGTTCTATAATGAAAATACCGACTAGTATATGAAAATGACTAAACAAGAGACTCTCTACCATGAAGACCATGGTGCTACTTTGAGCACAAGTGTGGAAAAAGATAGTAGCGTTGTCCCTTTTCTTTTCTTTTCTCTATTTTTTTAATTTTTCTTGTTGGGCCTTTTTTTGGCCTGTCCTTCTTTTTTTCTTCTTTTTTCTCTTCTTTTTCTTTTTTTTCTTTGGGACAATGCTCTAATAATGATGATCATCGCACTTATATTGATTTACAACTCGATATTACAACTCGATACTAGAACAAACTATGACTCTATAGGAATGCCTCCGACGGTGTACAGGGATGTGCAATGAATCAGGAGTGACATGTATGAAAAATTATGCATGGTGGCCTAGCCATAAATACGATGTCAACTACGTGATCATGTATGACAATATGACAATGATGAAGTGTGTCATAAGAAACGGAGGTGACGTACGTTCGGTAGGATCGGTCGATCGTGAAGACATACGACTACATCAACCGCGTTGTCATAACGCTTCCGCTTACGGTCTACGAGGGTACATGGACGGCATTCTCGCCTGTCGTTGCTATAAACCATCATGATCTTGCGTGTGCGTAGGGATTTTTTTTTTGAAATACTATGTTCCCCAACAGTGGCATCATGAGCCAGGTATATGCGTAGATGTTATATGCACGAGTAGAATACAAGTGAGTTGTGGACGATACTAGTCATACTGCTTACCAGCATGTCATACTTTGATTCGGCGGTATTGTTGGATGAAGCGGCCCGGACCGACATCACGCGTACACTTACGCGAGACTGGTTCTACCGACTTGCTTCGCACACAGGTGGCTGGCGGGTGTCAGTTTCTCCAACTTTAGTTGAATCGAGTGTGGCTATGCCCGGTCCTTGTGAAGGTTAAAACAACACATACTTGACGAAATATCGTTGTGGTTTTGATGCGTATGTAAGAACGGTTCTTGCTCAGCCCGTAGCAGCCATGTAAAACTTGCAACAACAAAGTAGAGGACGTCTACCATGTTTTTGCAGGGAATGTTGTGATATGATATGGTCAAGACGTGATGAGTTATACATTATTGTATGAGATGATCATGTTTTTTAAAGTTATCGGCAACTGGCAGGAGCCATATGGTTGTCGCTTTATTGTATGAAATACAATCGCCATGTAATTGATTTACTTTATCACTAAGCGGTAGCCATAGTCGTGAAAGCAATAGTTGGCGCGAAGACAACGATGTTACGATGGAGATCAAGGTGTCGCGCCTGTGACGATGGTGATCATGATGGAGCCTTGGAGATGGAGATCAAAGGCACAATATGATGATGGCCATATCATATCACTTATATTGATTGCATGTGATGTTTATCTTTTATGCATCTTATTTTGCTTAGATCGACGGTTGCATTATAAGATGATCTCTCACTAAATTTCAAGGTATAAGGGTTCTTCCTGAGTATGCACCGTTGCGAAAGTTCGTCGTGCCGAGACACCACGTGATGGTCGGGTGTGATAAACTCTACGTTCACATACAACGGGTGTAAGCCAGTTTTGCACACGCAGAATACTCAGGTTAAACTTGACGAGCCTAGCATATGCAGATATGGCCTCAGAACACTGGAGACCGAAAGGTCGAATGTGAATCATATAGTAGATATGATCAACATAAGATGTTCACCATTGAAAACTACTCCATCTCACGTGATGATCGGGCATGGATTAGTTGATTTGGATCACGTGTCATTTAGATGACTAGAAGGATGTCTATCTAAGTGGGAGTTCTTTAGTAATATGATTAATTGAACTTTAATTTATCATGAACTTAGTCCTGGTAGTATTAGCATATCTATGTTGTATATCAATAGCTCGCGATGTAGCTCCCCGTTTATTATTATATGTTCCTAGAGAAATATAAGTTGAAAGATGATAGTAGCAATGATGCGGACTTGTTCCGTGATCTGAGGTTTTTCCTCATTGCTGCATAGAAGTATTATGTCCTTGATGCATCGCTAGGTGACAGAGCTATTGCAGGAGCAAATGCAAACGTTATGAACGTTTGGCAAAGCTCAATATGATGTCTACTTAATAGTTTAGTGCACCATGCTTTACGGCTTAGAACCGGGACTTCAAAAATGTTTTGAACACTACGGAGCATATAAAGTTGTTCCAAGAGTTGAAATTATTATTTCAAACTCATGCCCATGTCGAGAGGTATGAGACCTCTGACAGTAATTTGCCTACAAGATGGAGGAGAATGGCTCAACCAGTGAGCATGTGCTCAGATTGTCTGGGTACTACAATTGCTTGAATCAAGTGGGAGTTAATCTTCCAGATAAGATAGTAATTGACATAGTTCTCTAGTCACTATCACCAAGTTAGTAGAACTTTGTGATGAACTATAATATGCAAGGGATAATGAAAGTAATTCCCAAGCTCTTCGCGATGCTGAAATCGGCGAAGGTAGAAATCAAAAAAGAGCATCAAGTGTTGATGGTTAACAAGACCACTTGTTTCAAGTAAAGGGCAAAGGGAAAGAAGGGGAACTTTAAGAAGAACGGCAAGCAAGTTGCTGCTCAAGTGAAGAAGCCCATGTCTGGACCTAAGCCTGATACTAAGTGCTTCTACTGCAAAAGGACTAGTCACTGGAAGCGGAAATACCCCAAGTATTTGGCAGAAAAGAAGGATGAAAAAGTGAACAAAAGTATATTTGATATACAGATTATTGATGTGTACTTTACTAGTGTTCATAGCAACCCCTGGGTATTTGATACCGCTTCAGTTGCTAAAATTAGTAACTCGAAACGGGAGTTGCAGAATGAACAGAGACTTGTTAAGGGTGAAGTGATGATGTGTGTTGGAAGTGGTTCCAAGATTGATATGATCATCATCGCACACTCCCTATACTTTCGGGATTAGTGTAGAACCTAAATAAATGTTATTTGGCATTTGCGTTGAGCATGAATATGATTTGATCATATTTGTTGCAATACGGTTATTCATTTAAAGTCATAGAATAATTGTTATTTTGTTTACATGAATAAAACCTTCGATGGACATACACCCAATGAAAATAGTTTGTTGGATCTCGATCATAGTGATACACATATTCGTAATATGGAAGCCAAAAGATGCAAGGTTAATAATGATAGTGCAACTTATTTGTGCCACTGCCGTTTAGGTCATATTGGTGTAAAGCGCATGAAGAAATTCCATAGTGATGGGCTTTTGGAATCACTTGATTATGAATCACTTGGTGCTTGCGAACCATGCCTCGTGGGCAAGATGACTAAAACTCCGTCCTCTGGAACAATGGAGCAAGCAACTGATTTGTTGGAAATCATACATACTGATGTATGTGGACCGATGAGTGTTGAGGCTCACGGCGGGTATCATTATTTTCTGACCTTCACTGATGATTTGAGCAGATTTGGGTATATCTACTTGATGAAGCACAAGTCTGAAACATTTGAAAGGTTCAAAAAAATTTCAGAGCGAAGTAGAGACTCATTGTAACAAGAAAATTAAGTTTCTACGATCTGGTCATGGAGGCGAATATTTGAGTTACGAGTTTGGTCTTCATTTAAAATAATGTGGAGTAGTTTCACACCTCACGCCACCCGAAACACCACAACATAATGGTGTGTCCGAACGTCGTAACCATACTTTATTAGATATGGTGCGATCCATGATGTCTCTTACCGATTTACCACTATCGTTTTGGGTTATGCATTAGAGACAGCTGCATTCACGTTAAATAAGGGCACCATCTAAATCCGTTGAGATGACGCCTTATGAACTATGGTTTGTCAAGAAACCAAAGTTGTTGTTTGTTTAAGTTTGGGGCGGCGAAGCTTATGTGAAAAAGTTTCAACTTGATAATCTGGAACCCAAATCGGAGAAATGTGTCTTCATAGGATACCCAAATAAAACTGGTAGGTACACCTTCTATCACAGATTCGAAGGCAAGATATTCGTTGCTAAGAATGGATCCTTTCTAGAGAAGGAGTTTCTCTCGAAAGAAGTGAGTGGGAGGAAAGTAGAACTTGATGAGGTAATTGTACCTTCTCCCGAATTTGAAAGTAGTACATCACAGAAACTAGTTCCAGTGATTCCTACACCAATTAGCAAGGAAGCTAATGATGATGATCATGAGACTTCGGATCAAGTTACTACCGAACATCGTAGGTCAACCAGAGTACGTTCTGCACCAGAGTGGTATGGCAACCCAGATTTGGAAGTCATATTTCTAGACCATGATAAACCTACGAACTATGAGGAAGCGATGACGAGCCCAGATTCCGCAAAGTGGCTTGAGACCATGAAATCTAAGATGGGATCCATGTATGAGAACAAAGTGTGGACTTTGGTTGACTTGCCCGATGATCAGCAAGCCATTGAAAATAAATGGATTTCAAGAGGAAGACCGACGCTGACGGTATTGTTACTGTCTACAAAGCTCGACTTGTTGCGAAAGGTTTTCGACAAGTTCAAGGTGTTGACTACGATGAGATTTTCTCACTGGTAGCGATGCTTAAGTCTGTCCGAATCATGTTAGCAATTGCCGCATTTTATGAAATCTGGCAAATGGATAACAAAACTGCGTTCTTTAATGGATTTATTAAAGAAGAGTTGTATATGATGCAACCAGAAGGTTTTGTCAATCCTAAAGGTGCTAACAAAATGTGCAAGCTCCAGCAATCCATCTATGGACTGGTGCAAGCATCTCGGAGTTGGAATATATGCTTTGATAAGTTGATCAAAGCACATAGTTTTATACAGACTTGCGGTGAAGCTTGTATTTACAAGAAAGTGAGTGGGAGCACTACAACCTTTCTGATAAGTATATGTGAATGGCATATTGTCGATCGGAAATGATGTAGAATTTTCTGGAAAGTATAAAGGAGTGTTTGAAAGGAGTTTTTTCAAAGAAAGACCTCGGTGAAGCTTCTTACATATTGAGCATCAAAGATCTATAGAGATAGATCAAGATGCTTGATAAGTTTTTTCAATGAGTACATACCTTGATAATTTTTTGATGTAGTTCAAAATGGAACAGTCAAAGAAAGAGTTCTTGCATGTGTTGCAAGGTGTGAAGTTGAGTAAGACTCAATGCCCGACCACTACAGAAGATAGAGAGAGAATGAATGTCATTCCATATGCCTCAGCCATAGGTTCTATAAAGTATGCCATGCTGTAGACCAGACCTATTGTATGCCCTGCCCTGAGTTTGGCAAGGGAGTACAATTTTTTGTCTAGGAGTAGATCACTAGACAGCGGTCAAAATTATCATTAGTTACTGAATGACTAAGGAAATGTTTCTTGATTATGGAGGTGATAAAGAGTTTGTCGTAAAGAGTTAGTCGTATTTGATACCGGTTCAGTTGCTAAAATTAGTAACTCGAAATGGGAGTTGTAGAATGAACAGAGACTAGTTAAGGGTGAAGTGATGATGTGTGTTGGAAGTGGTTCCAAGATTGATATGATCATCATCGCTCACTCCCGATAGTTTCGCGATTAGTGTAGAACCTAAATAGATGTTATTTGGCATTTGCGTCGAGCTTCAATTTTTTTGAAATACTACGTTCCCCAACACAACTTTCACCGGTACCATACACCCACCTTATATATTCCTCAAAATCGACACTATACCTCCCTATTATGGCATTTCCACAGCCATTCCGAGATATATTGCCATGCAACTTTCCACCGTTCCATTTATTATTACTCATTTCATCATTGTCATATTGCCTTGCATGATCATGTCCTTGACATCGTATTTGTGGAAAGGCCACCATGCATAATTTTTCATACATGTCACTCTTCATTCATTGCACATCCCGGTACACCGCCGGAGGCATCCATATAGAGTCATATTTTGTTCTAGTATCAAGTTGTAATCTTTGAGTTGTAAATAAATAGAAGTGTGATGATCATCATTATTAGAGCATTGTCCCGAAAAAGAAAAGGAAAGGCCCAAAAAAAGGCCAAGTAAAAAAATAAAAAGAAAGGCCAAAAAAAGGAAGGCCCAAAAAAAGGGACAATGCTACTATCTTTTTTCCACACTTGTGCTTCAAAGCAGCACCATGATCTTCATGATAGAGTCTCTTGTTTAGTCACTTTAATATCCTAGTGGGAATTTTCATTATAGAACTTGGCTTGTATATCCAACGATGGGCTTCATCAAATGCCCTAGGTATTCATGAGCAAGCAAGTTGGATGTACACCCACTTAGTTTCTTTTGT
This sequence comes from Secale cereale, assembly GCA_902687465.1. Classification (NCBI taxonomy): domain Eukaryota; kingdom Viridiplantae; phylum Streptophyta; class Magnoliopsida; order Poales; family Poaceae; genus Secale; species Secale cereale. The sequence continues at coordinate 429,286,290 of LR738713.1, read as the reverse complement.
TGAGCTTTCATACATTTATAACTCTAGTGCATCCGTTGCATGTCAATCCCTACTCACTCACATTGATATCTATTGATGGGCATCTCCAGAGCCCATAGATACGCCTAGTCGATGTGAGACCATCTTCCTCTTCTTGTCTTCTCCACAACCACCACTCTATTCCACCTATAGTGCTATATCCATGGCTCGCGCTCATGTATTACTTGAAAGTTGAAAAAGTTTGAAAAAATTGAAGTATGAAACAATTGCTTGGCTAAAACCGGGGTTGTGCATGATTTGGGTATTTTGTGTGACGAAGATGGAGCATAGCCAAACTATATGATTTTGTAGGGATGAACTTTCTTTGGGCATGTTATTTTGAGAAGACATAATTGCTTTGTTATTATGCTTGAAGTATTATTATTCTTATGTCAATATTAAACTATTGTCTTGAATCTTTTAGATCTGAACATTCATGCCACAATAAAAAGAATTACATTGAGAATTATGTTAGGTAGACACATATTTTTTTTTGTTTTTATCATTTACCTACTCGAGGACGAGCAGGAATTAAGCTTGGGGATGCTTGATACGTCTCCAACGTATCTATAATTTTTTATAGTTCCATGCTATTATATTATCTGTTTTGGATGTTTAGTGGGCTTTAATATGTACTTTTATATTATTTTTGGGACTAATCTACTAACCAAAGGCCCAGTGCAAATTGCTGTTTTTTTTTGCCTATTTCAGTGTTTCGCAGAAAAGGAATATCAAACGGAATCCAAACGGAATGAAACCTTCACAGGGATCGTTTTTGGAACAAACGCAATCCAGGAGACTTGGAGTACACGTTTGGGAAGCCACGAGGTGGCCACGAGTCAAGAGGGTGCGCCCAGGGGGGTAGGCATGCCCCCCCTCGTGGGCCCCTCGTAGCTCCACCGACATACCTCTTCCTCCTATATATACTCATATACCGTAAAAACATCCGAGAGCACCACGAAGCCCTATTTCCACTGCTGCAACCTTCTGTACCCGTGAGATCCCATCTTGGGCCTTTTCCAGAGCTCCACCAGGGGGGAATCGATCACGGTGGGCTTCTACATCAACACCATAGCCTCTCCGATGATGTGTGAGTAGTTTACCACAGACTGTTGGGTCTATAGTTATTAGCTAGATGGCTTCTTCTCTCTCTTTGGACCTCAATACAAAGTTCTCCTCGATCTTCTTGGAGATCTATTTGATGTAATACTTTTTGCGGTGTGTTTGTCAAGATCCGACGAATTGTGAGTTTATGATCAAGATTATCTATGAACAATATTTGGTTCTTCTCTGAATTCGTATATGCATGATTTAATATTTTTGCAAGTCTCTTCGAATTATCAGTTTGGTTTGGCCTACTAGATTGATCTTTCTTGCAATGGAAGAAGTGCTTAGCTTTGGGTTCAATCTTGCGGTGTCCTTTCCGAGTGACAGCAGGGGCAGGAAGGCACGTATTGTATTATTGCCATCGAGGATAAAAAGATGGGGTTTATATCATATTGCATGAGTTTATCCCTCTACATCATGTCATCTTTCTTAATGTGTTACTATTTTCTTATGAACTTAATACTCTAGATGGATGCTGGATAGTGGTCGATGTGTGGAGTGATACGTCTCCAACGTATCTACTTCTCCAAACACTTTTGCCCTTGTTTTGGACTCTAACTTGCATGATTTGAATGGAGCTAACTGTCAGGACCGGATTTTCGGGATTTTAATTTCCCAAAAGCGACCCTTGTGCTCACCAGCCCCAGGATTACTGTTAGCTGATGAGACACTGATGACCCTCAACCGTAAGGGATCTATTGCCGCGTTTTCGATAAGTAAGAGTGTCGAACCCAACGAGGAGCAGAAGGTATTGATAAGCGATTCTGAGTAAGAAATTACTGCAAGCACTGAAAGATAACTTTTAGGGGTTTTCTCGGTATAAGCAACAGGTAAGTAAAAGCAAGTAATGTAAAAGGTACTGAGAGTAACAAGTGGCCCAATCCTTTCTTAGCAAAGGAGAGGCCTAGCAACTGGACTTATAAAGACTAAAGCGTTCTTGAGGACACACGGGAGAGGTAGTCATGTGCTTTCGCCATATTCCGTATTGATACTATGTTATGTGTTGATAAGTGTTGAGTGGGTGGAGCTATGCTAGTACACTCTCTAGACTAAGATGAGTGCACTCTTATGATTAAACACCTTGCAAGCATCCGCAAATACAAGATAGAATTTAAGGCAAAATCCTAACCATAGCATTACGATCGGGGATCCATTATTCCCTTATGCAAAAGCGTGCGAACTGGGGTTCATGTTTCTGTCACTCCGGCAACCCACCATAAGCATTCTTTATACACAATGTATTCCCCTAGGTCCTTAATAAGGTGAAGTGTTGGGTGTTCGACTCACACAACACCACTAGTAGAATGACAACGCAACTTAAGTATCAAACAACACATATTACTTCAACAGCATATGACTACTAACAACAAGACTTTCCCCATGGCCTCAAGAACTAAGGTAACTACTCACGAGACATAAAGGAGATCATGATCAGTGGGGATAAATAGGTGATAAACAATCTGTACATAATAATATTTCTCCACCAAAACTCAATAGCATTCACCACAAAGCAATAATCAACACCGATAGAGTAAAGAGGATAGGTAGTACGAGTTACAACGCAAGTTACGATTGTAAGATGAGATTTGGATGGAGATGGAGATGGTGCTGGTGTTGGGGATGATGTTGATGATGATCTCGATGATGCCCGTGACGATGGTGATGACGATGGCGACGATCTCCCCTTCGAGGAGGTGATCTCCCCGGCGGAATCTGCCCGCCGGAGATGCCCTTTTTTTCTCTGTAGGTTTCCACCTCGGAGCGGCGGCGGAACTCCGTAAAAAGTCTTGTTTTTAGGGTTTTCGGAGAACGGAGGGTATATAGGCAAAAGGGGGCATCCGGAGGTGGGCCAGGGGCTCCAGGCGCCCCGTGGGCGCGGCCAGGGGGGGCGCCCCCAGGCCGCCTGGGCACCCTGTGGCCCCCCTCTGGCTCCCCTTTTGCATGTCTTCGTGATTCATCTGAAAAATATCTCCCGTCAATTTTCAGGCAATTTGGAGGTATTCTTCTTCAGCAACTCAGCGTCCACTTTTTACTGCTGAATCCTGCGTCTGCTGTTCCGGCATCGGAGAGTTTCCAAACTGTGTAAAATAGACCAAAACAACATAAGAACATCACCGTAACGTGAAATATATCAATGAATAAGGATAAATTATGATACAAAATAGTGATGCATTTTGATCGTATCAACACCCCCAAGCTTAGACCTCGCTTGTCCCCAAGCGAATATGAACTCGGTAAACCTGTCCACAAGTTTAGAGAGTGAAGTGTCGATAAATAGAATACGGACAAGAAGCATCATAGTTTCTTTACTAACTCAAATATCCTCAACAGCAATCTTCAACTCATAAGGCCCTTATGAAAGAGTGATAACACTTATATTCGAAAGTAGGGCTAAGGAAACTTATTATATCATGGCAAGCATGTCCTTTGGTCAAAGAACAACAAATAGGTTTAACTTTTGCTTATATTTTGGTGAGATCAATTGAAGCTATTACTTCCTCATGAGCTGAAACAGAGGCACAAAGCAAAAGATTTTGAACATTTAAGGATAACACATAAATTATATACTTTAGGAAGTGGTAGTGGAATACCACGAATAGGTAGGTATGGTGGACTCATATGGAAGGTATTGGCTTAAGGGTATGGATGCACAAGCAGAATTCCGCTTAGTACAGAGTTAGGCTAGCAAAGGTTTCGAGAGAACAGACAATTGATGATGACTAAGATGCAAAGCAATATAAAGCATGAACATTGAAATAAGCATAACACACCAAGTTGTCTTCCTTGTCAGCATAACACTTCAAGCATAATAACATAAAGGTTTTGGCTATGTTGCTACTTTAAGAAAATCATGCTTGTTGTTATGACCAAAGCTATGTTTGCTGGGATTAAATAAAGTTTCATAGCCATACCTGACATAAGGTCAATACTCCTCATAAGAATCATCATATAAGGTTGATTGCGTGAAGAGAATACCGAGTGCAGCAAAAGGAACCAATAAACTTCTCATTAATATTCCATCATGGACGACTCCACACTCACAGATACAGTTCTTCACCGAAGGAGCGATAGACCTCAATGCACACACCTATCTCATATAATAACCTCCCTAGACATGATACGACTCTACTTGACTCTAAATGACAAAAGGTAAAGATAATGATACCAGGCACTCCCCCAAGCTTGGAACAAGCCAAGGGAATGCCATTACCCCAGGAGATTTTACTCATCATGCTTGTTGGCGTTAATCACGTAGTCCTTGGCGAAACGCTTCCATGGATATCTTGCTAAAGTCTCATATGAGAGGCTCATCTCCTGAATCCTGCATTCAGCACCCAAACCCATGCGCAGAAACCTTAGTTCATACTCACAGTTCTGGTTTTGTAGATCATTAATTTGCCCTTGGAGCTCTATAATTCTTTCTTCAGATGCGTCGGTTCTTTCCCACATCTCCTTCATCTCCATCAGGAAGTAGTTCTTCAACTGGTTGGTGATGTCAAAGTTAGCTTCGACACCACGCTCGATCATCTTCTTGTACTCGAAGACTTCTTGTTCCACTTCTTCCAGCCTGGCCTGGATGCTCCCCTCCTTGATAGGTCCCTTCAGATCTTCTTGATGAAGGACACCATCCTCCATCCGAACAACCTGAGGGTGCTTCTTCACCTCAGCGAGGTAAGGGTTGATGACGTTGACGACGAACTCGTCCTTGGGGGAACTTGGAGAAGCCATGGCACCTAAATTCAGCTGAAAGATTCCCTGGCAGAAACAGATCGAAGAGAAAACACGCGAAATCGCAAGATACGTTGCCGGAACAGTCCGGGAAAATATATAGGAAACATTTATGCATAGAAAGGAAGGTAACGGACCAAAGCGGGGTCGGAGACGGGATCCCGGGTGTCCAGGCGGCCTCCCGGCGTGGCCCAGGGGGGGCACCAGGGGGGCGCCTGGACTCCCTGGAGGTCGTCTCCGGCTCCACATATACTCGGAATTTTACTAATTTTACAAAAACTTGTAATACAGAACTTTTATGGCGGTTCGCGATGTTTCCTTACCGTACTACATACCTTTTCTTTATTCTGCCTATGCTGGCGTTTGAAACAGGGCTACAACATGTTCTTCGTGGGTTGTTGTGTATATTATATTCACATCAACATCGACAGGGTCTCCTGCTATGTAATGTTTAAGCCTTTGCCCATTCACAACTTGGGGTTTGGTGCCTTCAAAATTATTAATCTTAATTGCACCGGACCGATAAACTTCTTCAATATGAAATGGTCCTTCCCACCTGGAAAGTAGTTTACCTGGAGAAAACCTGAAACGGGATATGAACAACAAAACTTTATCACCAACATTAAATTCACGTTTCAGAATCTTCCTATCATGCCACTTTTTTACCTTTTCCTTGAACATTTTAGCGCTCTCGTAAGCTTCACTTCTCCATTCATCTAGAGAAGTCAAGTTCATGAGACGCTTCTCACCAGCTAGTTTTGGGTCAGCGTTAAGCTCTCTAACAGCCGAGAAAGCTTTCTGCTCTAACTCTAATGGCAAATGGCAAGCCTTGCCATACACCATCTTATAGGGAGACATGCACATGGGGTTTTTGTAAGCAGTTCTATAAGCCCACAAAGCATCTCCTAACTTGTTTGACCAATCCTTCCTATTTCTGTTTACTGTTTTCTGCAAGATCAACTAAATCTCTCTATTGGTGAGCTCAAGTTGCCCACTAGTTTGAGGATGATAAGGTGAAGCAATTCTATGATTAACATCGTATTTGGCCAAAGCTTTTCTAAAAGCTCCGTGCGTGAAGTGTGATCCTCCATCGGTCATGAGATACCTTGGTACACCAAACCTAGGAAAAATTACATCTTTAAGCATTTTCAAAGATGTTTTGTGATCAGCACTTTCAGTGGGGATGGCTTCAACCCACTTGGTCACATAATCAACAGCTACTAAAATGTGAGTGTACTTGTGCGAAGAAGGAAAAGGACCCATAAAATCAAATCCCCAACAATCGAAAGGTTCAATCACTAGTGAGTAATTCATAGGCATCTCATTCCTTCTACTAATGTTACCAACTCTCTGACATTTATCACAGGCTAAAACATAATTTCTAGCATCTTTAAAGAGAGTAGGCCAATAAAACCTGATTGAAGAACCTTATGTGCAGTCCTCTCACCGGCATGATGTCCTCCATAGGGACTATCATGACACCTTCTGAGAATGTCCTTCTGCTCATGTTCCGGAATGCATCTTCTCACGATCCCGTCGGGACCTTCTTTGAAAAGATGTGGGTCATCCCAAAAGTAGTGCCTCAAATCATGAAAGAACTTCTTCCTTTGCTGAAACGTTAGACCTGCAGGCAAATACTTTGCAACAATAAAATTAGCATAATATGCATACCAAGGATCGGAAAGAGATTGTACTTTTACAACGGCAAGTTGCTCGTCTGGAAAACTATCGTTAACTGGGATGGGGTCGTGCGGTATATCTTCCATCCTGGAAAGATTGTCCGCCACCGGATTGTCTTCCCCTTTCCTATCAACAATCTGCAAATCAAATTCTTGAAGAAGGAGTACCCATCTGATAAGCCTTGGCTTGGCATCCTTCTTTGTCATAAGATACTTAATGGCAGCATGATCAGTATGAATAATAACTTTGGAATCAACAATATACTGTCTAAACTTATCACAAGCAAAAACTACAGCTAAGAATTCTTTCTCAGTAGTAGCATAATTTCTTTGAGCACTATCAAGGGTTTTACTAGCATAATGTATAACATTCAATTTCTTATCAACCCTTTGTCCTAAAACAGCTCCAACCGCAAAATCACTTGCATCACACGTAATCTCAAAAGGTAAATTCCAGTCAGGTGGTTGTATTATAGGAGCAGTTATTAAAGCTTTCTTAAGGACTTCAAAAGCTTCCTTACAATTTTCATCAAATACAAAAGGAACATCCTTCTGGAGAAGATTAGTGAGGGGTCTCGAGGTTTTAGAAAAGTCTTTAATAAATCTTCTATAAAAACCTGCATGACCGAGAAAGCTGCGAATACCTTTGATGTCCCTTGGATAGGGCATCCTCTCAATAGCTTCGATCTTGGCCTTGTCCACTTCAATTCCCCTTTCGGAAATCTTGTGACCAAGAACTATTCCTTCATTAACCATAAAGTGGCACTTTTCCCAATTGAGTACCAAATTTGTCTCCTCGCATCTCTGCAAAACTTTATTAAGGTTGTGAAGACAATGGTCAAAAGAAGTTCCATAGACGAAGAAATCATCCATGAAGACTTCCATAATATCCCCGCAAAAACCATGAAAGATAGCAGACATACACCTTTGAAAAGTAGCAGGGGCATTACATAAACCAAAAGGCATACGCCTGTAAGCATAAGTACCAAAGGGACAAGTAAAAGTGGTCTTCTCTTGATCGGCAGTGTTAACATGAATTTGAGAGAAGCCAGAATAACCATCAAGATAACAAAAGTGAGTATTTTTGGATAACCTTTCAAGCATTTGGTCGATGAACGGCAACGGATAGTGATCCTTCCTGGTTGCCTTGTTCAACTTCCTGTAATCAATACATATTATATATCCAATAATAATTCTCTGAGGTATTAATTCATTTTTATCATTAGGAACTACAGTCGTACCTCCTTTCTTAGGAACACAATGTACCGGACTTACCCACTTACTATCAGCTATAGGGTAGATAATACCTGCGGCTAGAAGCTTGAGAATCTCAGTTCTCACGACATCCATCATCTTTGGGTTCAACCGTCGTTGATGATCAACAACTGGTTTAGCATCAGGCTCAAGGTTGATAGTATGTTGACAGATAGATGGACTAATCCCCTTAAGGTCATCAAGGGTGTAGCCAATTGCGCCTCGGTGTTTACGAAGTACTTCCAATAATCGCTCCTCTTCATATCCTGAAAGGTTAGAATTGATAATAACAGGATATACTTTCTTTTCATCTAAATAAGCATACTTGAGTGTATTGGGAAGAGGTTTAAGATCGAACACCGGGTCTTCTTTCGGTTTTGATAAAATTCCCAAAGGTTCAACCGGAAGGTTGTGCTTCAGGATAGCGGGCTGCCTCAAGAATATTTCATCTAGTTCATTTCTTTCCTGCATATGCAAATCATTCTCGTGGTCCTCCATGTATTGCTGCAAAGGATCATTAGGGGGATATCAATAGAGGCAATACTTTCAATAATTTTATCGTCACTAGGTAAATCAGTACCACGAGGCTGCTTAGAGAAGTTAGAAAAATTAAATTCATATGGCTCACCATCGAATTCAACAGAAACTTTACCTTTCTTGCAATCTATTATAGCTCCACAAGTTCTAAGAAAAGGTCTACCAAAAATAATTGGACAAAAATTATCTCTCTCTGATCCAAGTACTAGAAAGTCGGTAGGGTATTTTACCTTTCCACATAGGACTTCAACATCCCTCACAATTCCGATAGGAGAGATAGTTGTTCTATTTGCAAGATGAATAGTAACATCAACTTCTTCAAGTTCACAAGGGGAAATCTCACCGATGATTTCTTCATAAAGTGAATAGGGGATAGCACTTGCACTCGATCCCAAATCGCATAGCCCATAATAATTGTGATCTCCTATTTTAACAGATACCACTGGAGTACCTGAAATTGGGCCTTTATTCTTGGCTGTGACAAGGTTAGTGGAAACAGCACAAAAATTTATATTGGAATCCAAAACATCATTAGTAGCAAGGTCTTTAATCAATGCAACTTGAGGATCGACTTTGATTTGGTCCTCAGGCTCATCAACTCTTCTCTCACTTTTATTTATTATGCCTGTCACAAGAGAGTGCTCCCTCATCCTCGTGGGAAAAGGAGGCTTTTCATATATAACTGCAGTCAAAATAGGGTCAGCAACATAAATTTCAATAGGTGGTTTTTTAAAAGGTTCATGGTGCTGGTCTCTCTTCTTTTTAAAAGAATCAACGTGACAGGCAAAATTCTTACACAAATCAATCACTAGATGGGAATCAAGACCAATCTTAGAGCAAAAAGTATTGAAGTAATCAGTTTTCACATAGCTCTCAATATAATCATGTTCATAATTTATAGCGGGTTCAATACCTTTATCAATATCCTAATCTTCGGTATTCCTCTGGATTCTTTGAATGAGATCCCACCTTTCTTCAACACTCTTCTTCTGAAATACCCCACTAGAGGAGGCATCCAGCATCTCCTTATCCTGACGAGAAATCCTGGCATAAAAATTTGTAAGTATAATTTCCTTGGGAAGCTTATGAATAGGGCATTTGAGCATTAGGGACTTCAATCTCCCCCAAGCTTGAGCAATGCTTTCTCCGTCACGAGACCTAAAGTTATAGATATAATTCCTGTCTCGATGAATTTCATGAAGAGGATAAAACTTAGTATAAAAGAGAGACATAAGCTCCTGCCAATCCAGCAAGTGTGAGTTATCAAGAAGCCCATACCAATCTGAAGCTTTATCTATAAGTGATACGGCAAACAATTTCCTCATGACAAACTCCTTCGATACACATGCAAGCTTAAATAATGAACATTGTCGTGACAGATATAGCAAGTGTTCACCGGGATGTCTGTCTCCTGCATAACGATTAGCCAAAACATAATCGATAATGCCAGCTGGTATTTTATAAGGCACAATTTCAGTAGGGGGAGGATCAACCACCACAGGTGTGGGGCATCTTCCCGCAAGCAACGCTCCAATAACAGGGTTATCCATAAGGACAAAGAGCAGCAATAGCAAAAACAAAAACAGAATTATAAAAACTTCCTTACCAGTTTCACTTTACCAATAGCGCTACGCTCCCCGGCAACGGCGCCAGAAAATGGTAGTTGATGACCCTCAACCGTAAGGGATCTATTGCAGCGTTTTCGATAAGTAAGAGTGTCGAACCCAACGAGGAGCAGAAGGTATTGATAAGCGATTCTGAGCAAGAAATTACTGCAAGCACTGAAAGATAACTTTTAGGGGTTTTCTCGGTATAAGCTACAGGTAAGTAAAAGCAAGTAATGTAAAAGGTACTGAGAGTAACAAGTGGCCCAATCCTTTCTTAGCAAAGGAGAGGCCTAGCAACTGGACTTATAAAGACTAAAGCGTTCTTGAGGACACACGGGAGAGGTAGTCATGTGCTTTCGCCATATTCCGTATCGATACTATGTTATGTGTTGATAAGTGTTGAGTGGGTGGATCTATGCTAGTACACTCTCTAGACTAAGATGAGTGCACTCTTATGATTAAACACCTTGCAAGCATCCGCAAATACAAGATAGAATTTAAGGCAAAAGCCTAACCATAGCATTACGATCGGGGATCCATTATTCCCTTATGCAAAAGCGTGCGAACTGGGGTTCAGGTTTCTGCCACTCCGGCAACCCACCATAAGCATTCTTTATACACAATGTATTCCCCTAGGTCCTTAATAAGGCGAAGTGTTGGGTGTTCGACTCACACAACACCACTAGTAGAATGACAACGCAACTTAAGTATCAAACAACACATATTACTTCAACAGCATATGACTACTAACAACAAGACTTTCCCCATGGCCTCAAGAACTAAGGTAACTACTCACGAGACATAAAGGAGATCATGATCAGTGGGGATAAATAGGTGATAAACAATCTGGACATAATAATATTTCTCCAACAAAACTCAATAGCATTCACCACAAAGCAATAATCAACACCGATAGAGTAAATAGGATAGGTAGTACGAGTTACAACGCAAGTTACGATTGTAAGATGAGATTTGGATGGAGATGGAGATGGTGCTGGTGTTGGGGATGATGTTGATGATGATCTCGATGATGCCCGTGACGATGGTGATGACGATGGCGACGATCTCCCCTTCCGGGAGGTGATCTCCCCGGCGGAATCTGCCCGCCGGAGATGCCCTTTTCTTCTCTGTAGGTTTCCGCCTCGGAGCGACGGCGGAACTCCGTAAAAAGTCTTGTTTTTAGGGTTTTCGGAGAACGGAGAGTATATAGGCAAAAGGGGGCATCCGGAGGTGGGCCAGGGGCTCCAGGCGCCCCGTGGGCGCGGCCAGGGGGGGCGCCCCCAGGCCGCCTGGGCACCCTGTGGCCCCCCTCTGGCTCCCCTTTTGCGTGTCTACGTGATTCATCTGAAAAATATCTCCCATCAATTTTCAGGCAATTTGGAGGTATTCTTCTTCAGCAACTCAGCGTCCACTTTTTACTGCTGAATCCTGCGTCTGCTGTTCCGGCATCGGAGAGTTTGCAAACTGTGTAAAATAGACCAAAACAACATAAGAACATCACCGTAACGTGAAATATATCAATGAATAAGGATAAATTATGATACAAAATAGTGATGCATTTTGGACGTATCAGACACCAACTTGTTACAGAAGCTCCAAGCCAAATACAAGATATGTAGTACAAGACTATTCTGGCTTGTGAGTACAGCATCAGGTTTCCAGTGGCTGATGGCGGAAGCGCTTTGTGATACGTCGGTAACTATGGGATTCCATTTCCCACAGGAACGGCTGACCGAGATAACTCCTATCTTCGTGAGGCTGCTATCTCCAATAGCGCAGGTTCCGGGGCTGTCATCGCATCGTTCCTTCCCACGCAAGGAATCTGGCCAAGACATAGCCAGGGACAAGCTAGTGAGTACTTTGAATGTACTCGCAAACATTATGAACATGGGTAAGATACAATCATGCTCGAGAATAATAGATGATCACCATTATAAATATGTTATGATGGTTCACAATGCAAGTAGGTCATATGTATAAAAGGCATATGTAACCAGAGATGTGATAAATAAATAAATAAATAACGAGCATGCTACAGTCGAGCGTCTGAGCGACACCACAGAAAAGGGCTTATAGGGGAAAATAAAAGACAAAGAAGCCATGATCGGACGTCTGAGCGACATCACATAAAGGGCTTTAAAAGAAAAGTAAATAACCAAATGCCACAGTCGGACGCCTGAGCGACATCGCATAAAGGGCTTATAAAGAAAAGAAAATGACCAAATGCCACAGTCGGACGTCTGAGCGACATCAAATAAAGGG
>LR738713.1:429256630-429274038 GCA_902687465.1 Secale cereale | reverse complement strand
GTCTGAGCGACATCACATAAAGGGCTTATAAAGAAAAGAAAATGACCAAATGCCACAGTCGGACGTCTGAGCGACATCACATAAAGGGATTATAAAGAAAAGAAAATGACCAAATGCCACAGTCGGACATCTGAGCGACATCACATAAAGGGCTTATAAATAAAAATTAAACAAAGTGAATATCCAGGAGGTAGAACCGTCCCAGGGATACTCATTTAATTCAGAGGGGTGTAAAAGGGTTAGCTCACAATAATAACTCACAATCACACAAATCACATGGCATAAACAATGCTCTGATTTAGTAGTTTATCCTCCAAAGACTGACACTAAGACCGACACTCGACCCATCCCGGACTGTAGTCCTTAACCATGGACACGGCTATTCGAATAGATTTGATATCTCTGCAGAGGTGTACTCTTTACCCACGAATAACGGATTTCCTTTAGTCCACCTGGACTAATTCCGTCTACGGTCTCTTAATTTGAAGACGCACCTGACCGCACACACCAGCCTAGCTTACCGGTGTCTGGAATCACCCATGACACTTGTTAAGCCAAACTCTAAGTGGGGAGGCTACAACCTCGACTAGCATGGGATCACAAAAATTTATAACGCGCGCGAAAACCGGGGAAGCTATCCCCTTCGGCTACAACCGAACACCCATGCCCCCGGACCAGGTGGCCTGCCTACCGGATGCAGCCGGTATCTTCCACCGTGGCCTCTCTGTACGGTGTGTGATAGAACAGGGGTCGACAATTTACTGAACCGTACCCTACCTGTAGCAGGGACACATGGTAGCACGAAACAAGCATGGGAGGTTACTGGAACAAGACTCGATCTATGGTCGACTCAGGAGGTTTTAGCATTACTGTATGGTTACTGCCCCAATACTTGTCACAGCTCCCTGATAGGGTCACCACCCCTCATGCTTTATCCTGCCTCACTGTACATCGTCGTCACAACGAGATGTCAGTCACGTGGTTGTGCTCACCGGAACACAACCTTCCTTCAGACTCCATCCGTACTATCACCAGGCATATGTAGCATGAGAAGTGGTTACTGCCACCAAAATCACAAACATAACAGAAAAGGATTTTTCACCACAAGTTGATATGCAAGAGTGAGACTTTTACATGAAATAACGTTGCTCCATTTTAGTATAACCATGGAGTTTCTTGTGTTTTAGTAAACAACACACAACATATATCATAATGGGGTTCAAGATGCTTGCCTTCAAGTAGAGGGGAGGAGAAAAGCATTCCAAGAATTTTGGAAGTTTTCTCCCTCTTCAAAATCCTAAAAGAAATAAAGGAAAATCAATACATAGACTTAAAACAGCTCCAAAAAGTTGTCTGGAAAATTTTCATATAAATATGAAAATAAACTAGACAATATTTGGGAAACAACGGAAAAAGAATCAAGTCATTTGGATTTATATTTAAGGAGATAAAGCGAGTCAAAGTTCAGTCAACTCTAGTTTTAATAAAAACCAGAAAAAGGAAAACGTATCGGCTCAGAAAATGTTTCCGGGGAAGGGAAGACGTACTTCTGGGAATGCGCCTCCACTTATGCCCACGTGGGCTGGCACTGGCTCACTGACAGAGGGCCCAGGGGCCCACTGGTCAGGTTTGACCAGTCGTCCCCCCGCCTCCTCCTTCCTTTGGCCGAACTGAGGCGGGGCTCCGGCGATCAACGCCGGTGAACGGCGGTTCCTCGAGGGTGTCCGAGTGCAGGGATGGATTCGCCGGACTGGGGCGGTCCTCCCGGTGGTCGAGTGGGCGACGGGGGTGAAGGAAAACGACGGCGACGAGCCTCGTGGAGGACGGCGGCCTCGGGTGGGTTTGGGGCTTTGTTATACGGTGGCTCCCGCGCTAGTCTGAGGTGATCGGCGGCTCCGCAGGATCATAGGGAGTCGAACGGTGGTGCTGGCTGGGCGGGAGGGGCCTTGGTTGCGATAGATTAGACTTGAGCGTGGCGGTGGCCGTATTCGCCGGAGATGAAGAAGAAGACTCCCCTGGGGTGAATGGCTGCTACGGGGTTGCTCCGTGGGGTGGATAGTGGTCGTCTGCTGTTGCGGAGGGGTTCGGGGCACCCTTAAATAGGCGATCAAGGTCGGTTCGATGGTGGCCGAGGATAAGGACGATGGCGGCGGCATTATTGCAGAGTAGGGAAGGTGGGGACTGGCTGGCAGAGCTAGCAGAGGTAGACGACGAGGTTGCAGATGAGCACGGCGGTCTGGGGTGCTCGGGGGCGCGCCAAGTGGCTCGTACGGTGCCGACCACATCAGACGGCAGTGGCGGCTAGCTCCTGGCTTGCCGGAGATGTGGCGAGGTGCTGTGGCGTCTGTGAGGGGGTGTGGGCAGAAGCTTGGCTCTATGCGGCAGGCTGCAGCGGTTTGGATAAGCTCTGGGGAGACACGCTAGGGGCACGACAGCTCGGGCGCGACACGTGCAAAACGCGCGCTCTGGCCGCGCTCTGTGCACGCACGACAGGCGCTCGACAAAATGCTAGGGTGGCCAAACCTGCTTGGATGCCAAAGCAAATCAGCAGACTTAGGTTAGAGGTAGCTAGGAGGTTAGTGGACATGGCTGCTAGGTCAGGGGCTCAAGTCTACAATGTGAACTAAAGACTATGCCAATACTGGCCATCCACCCAAGGTGCTCGACAGAATGCTATGGGCATAGGGGTATCTCCACTGGAGGCTAAACTCTCCAGATCATAGCCTCTTTAGGTGAAAGAAATGTTGGCAAGGCTAGCTGGGCAAAACCAGAAACTTGTTAGTGCAAGTTTTGCAAATCTTCAGATCTGGACAGAAAGTGTAGGGCATTGTTTCATGAACCAAAAATATTCCAATAGGCCCACTCTTCTGGACTTAAGAGTTTTGCAAGGAGGGCTATAAGCAAGAGGAAGCTCAATGGCACTAGAGCAAAATAAACTAGGGTTGCAATGCAAAATACCAAACTAGACCAGAATGGAAAAGAGGTTGGTTCACTCAAATATGCCAAAGGACCTAAAAGGGTTTTTGCATAAAGCTGAATAACATACTCCTATGAACATCCCATAATTTTGATGGAAGCATTAAAGGAATAATTAAAGGGGTTGTAGTGCAATTTGGCCCACTGGACCAGATTGGAAAACATGGTGTGGAGCTCAGAATATTAAATGAAATAAATATATTCTTGCATAAGAGTGATCTAACAACATTACATGATATCCCCAATTTTGGTTGAAATTTTAAATGAATTTAACAAGTGGTTGCAGTACAAAAGAGGCCTTAAAACTAAGGGCAACCATTTATATAGAGAAGAAAATTAGGGAGACAAATATATAATTAATTCTACCGATATGAGAAAAGTTTATAATGAGTGCATAAGAGAATCTAACATTAGCTGGAAGGTTTTCACTTGAGGTAAGAATACCAGAACAAGAATGTCCTGGAATTCTAAAGGAACATCCAGCAAGAGAAAATTTTAATTTCCTCGCAACATTTTAATTAATAAAACATTGTTTAATTTTTGGGGTGTTACACTAACCCGGACTGACGCTGTTTTCAGCAGAACTGCCATGGTGTTGTTTTTGTGCAGAAATAAAAAGTTCTCGGAATCGCCTAAAAATCAACGGAGATTTATGGGCCCACGGGCTGTCCTCGAGGGTGGGAGTCGCGCCCCCCTTCCCATGGCGCGCCCCCTGCCTCGAGGACACCCCGATGCCCCACTGACGTATCCCCAGGTCCTATATATTCACTTTCGGGGAGAGAAAAATCAGGGAGAAAGAATTATCGCGTTTTACGATACGGAGCCGCCGCCAAGCCCTAATCTCTCTCGGGAGGGCTCATCTGGAGTCCGTTCGGGGCTCTAGAGAGTGGAGATCGTCGCCATCGTCATCATCAACCTTCCTCCATCACCAATTCCATGATGCACACCGCCGTGCGTGAGTAATTCCATCGTAGGCTTGCTGGACGATGATGGGTTGGATGGGATCTATCATGTAATCGAGTTAGTTTTGTTAGGGTTTGATCCCTAGTATCCACTATGTTCTGAGATTGATGTTGCTATGACTTTGCTATGCTTAATGCTTGTCACTATGTCCCGATTGCCATGATTTCAGATCTGAACCTATTATGTTTTCATGAATATATGTGTGTTCTTGGTCCTATCTTGCAAGTGTATAGTCACCTACTATGTGTTATGATCTGGCAACCCCGAAGTGACAATAATCGGGACCACTCCCGGTGATGACCTTAGTTTGAGGAGTTCATGTATTCACTATGTGTTAATGCTTTGGTCTGGTACTCTATTAAAAGGAGGCCTTAATATCCCTTAGTTTCCAATAGGACCCCGCTGCCACGGGAGGGTAGGACAAAAGATGTCATGCAAGTTCTTTTCCATAAGCACGTATGACTATATTCGGAATACATGCCTACATTGCATTGATGAACTGGACCTAGTTCTGTGTCACCCTAGGTTATAACTTCTACAAGATGAATTGCATCCGACATAATTTCCCATCACCGATCCAATGCCTACGAGCTTTTCACATATTGCTTGTTGCTTATTTACTTTTCCGTTGCTATTATTACAAAAACTACAAAAACACTACCGTTACTTTTATTGCTGCAACTGCCACTATCATATTACTTTGCTACTAAAATATCTTGCTGCAAATACTAAGTTTCCAGGTGTGGTTGAATTGACAACTCAGCTGCTTATACTTAAGAGTATTCTTTGGCTCCCCTTGTGTCGAATCAATAAATTTGGGTTGAATACTTTACCCTCTAAAACTGTTGCGATCCCCTAGACTTGTGGGTTATCAAGACTATTTTCTGGCGCTGTTGCCGTGGAGCATAGCTCTATTATTTAAGTCACTTGGGATTTATATCTGTTGATCACTATGAAGAATTTGAAGGACTCAAAAACCAAGATCTTACCCTCAACTACGAGGGGAGGTAAGGAACTGCAATCTAGCTCTGCACTTGATTCTCCTTCTGTTATGGGTAAACTTGCGACACCTACTCATGCTATTGAATCTGATATGTCGTATGTTCTTGATGATGCCACTTCTGCTATGTACGATGAAACTACTTCTATAACTGATAATACTGTGCCACTAGGTCAATTTCTAGATGAACAAATTGCTAAGGTTAGGGAGAATGCAAATATTGAAACTGATGATATTTATGGAAGTGATGATGAAGCTTCTCCCAATAGATATGAATTGCATGTTGTTCCTAAGGGTTATGTATGGATGAAGAAACTGCTAGAGACTTTCTTGCTTGCAATGATAGATATGATCTTAAGAAATTATTAGCTAAGCTGAAAGAAAAGTCCTTGAATGCTAGATGAAACATGACCCTCCTTTTGCTACTTCTCCTATCTGTGCTACTGATAAGGATTATGAGTTCTCTATTGATCATGAGTTAATTACTTTGGTTGAATCTGATCCTTTCCATGGCTATGAATCTGAAACTATTGTGGCACATCTTACTAAGTTGAATGATATAGCCACCCTGTTTAGCAACGATGAAAAGATTTGTTATAACTATATCCTTAAGTTATTTCCTTTCTCGTTCAAGGGCGATGCTAAGACTTGGTTCAATTCTTTTGATCCTGGTTGTGTGCGTAGTCCCCAGGATATGATGTATTACTTATCTGCTAAATATTTTCCCGCTCATAAGAAACAAGCTGCCTTACGGGAAATATATAACTTTGTGCAAATTGAAGAAGAGAGTCTCCCACAAGCTTGGGGGAGGCTTCTCCAATTACTTAAGGCTTTGCCTGATCATCCTCTTGAGATGCATGATATACTTGATGTCTTTTATAATGGACTAACCGATGCTTCCAGAGACCACCTGGATAGTTGTGTTGGTTGTGTTTACAGGGAAAGAACGGTTGAACAAGCTGAATTACTATTGAATAATATGCTGGCCAATGAAAATAATTGGACACTTCCTGAACCAGCCCCTAAGCCAACTCCGAAGAAAATAGGTGTTCTATTTCTGAGTCCTGAAGATATGCAAGAGGCAAAGAAATCTATGAAAGAAAAAGGTATTAAAGCTGAAGATGTTAAGAATTTACCACCTATTGAAGAAATACATGGTCTTGATAACCCAACACAGGTAGTAAAGGTAAATTCTCTTTATAGATTTGATGAAGGTGATATTCCTCGTTATAAGTCTGCTAGCCAATTCTTAGATGACTTTGACAATTTTATAGTGTAACAAGAAAACTTCAATGCTTATGTTGGTAGAAAATTACAACATGATGCTTATATGATTGAAAGCTTGAGTGATTATCTGTCTAGAGCTAAAGGTGAACTGAAACTTATTAGTATACATGCTTCTATAGTCACCACTCAAGTAGAACAAGTACTTAAGGCTCAGAATGATTTGCTCAATGAATTAAATAGTAAGAATAATGATAATGCCATTAGAGTTGTGACTAGAGGTGGCAGAATGACTCTGCAACCTCTGTATCCTGAGGGCCACCCTAAGAGAATTGAGCAAAATTCTCAGAGAGCTAATTTAGATGCACCTAGTTCTTCTAAGAAGAAGAAAAAGAAAAACGATAGAACTTTGCATGCTTCTAGTGAACCTGTAGCTGACACACCTGAGAATCCCAATGATATATCTATTTCTGATGCCGAGACACAATTTGGTAATGAACATGAACGTAGTGATAATATTAATGATGATGTTCATAATGATGCTCAACCTAGCAATGATAGTGATGTTGAGATTGAACCTGATGTCGATCTTGATAACCCACAATCAAGGAATCAACGTTATGACAAGAGAGACTTTGTTGCTAGGAAGCACGGTAGGGAAAGAGAACCATGGGTTCAGAAACCCATGCCATCTCCTTCGAAACCATCCAAGAAAAAGGATGATGAGGATTTTGAGCGCTTTGCTGAAATGATTAGACCTATCTTTTTGCGTATGCATTTGACTGATGTGCTCAAAACAAATCCTTATGCTAAGTATATGAAAGATGTTATTACCAACAAAAGAAAGATACCTAAAGTAGAAATTTCCACCATGCTTGCCCATTACACTTTCAAGGGTGGAATACTTAATAAACTAGGAGATCCAGGAGTACCTACTATACTTTGCTCCATTCAGAAAAACTATGTTAAAATTGCTTTCTATGATCTTGGAGCCGGTGTTAGTGTTATGCCTCTCTCTTTATATCGTAGAATTGACTTGAGTAAGTTGACACCTACTGAAATATCTTTGCAAATGGCTGATAAATCAACTGATGTACCTGTCGTTATTTGTGAGGATGTGCCTGTTGTAGTTGCAAATGTTACTAGTCTAACGGACTTTGTTATACACGATATTCCCGAGGACGATAGAATGTCTATTATCCTTGGTAGACCATTTTTGAATACTGCAGGGGCTGTTATTGATTGCAACAAAGGCAATGTCACTTTTCATGTCAATGGTAATGAGCATACGGTACACTTTCCGAGGAAACAACCTAAGGTCCACAGTATCAATTATATTGGAAAATTTTCAACTATCACTATTGGAGGTTTTGAATTTCATCTTCCTACTATCAAGAAGACATATGACATTCTTATTGTTGGGGACATACATATCCCCATTGAGGTAACCTAGTGTTATTCGAAAATTCTATGGTTTCATGCTCTTCGGAAAGAGTTTATTAACAAGACCTGATCAACCTTGTTTATGGATTCCTTTTGATGAGCATGGGATAGGTGAATCTAGATAGCACAACCTTCTGTACCCTCCTTTTACTTTTTGTTAATTAGGATAAATAAAACAAAAATAGTATTTCTTGTGTGTTTCCAGACTTATCCGTGCAATAAAAAAATACCCCAAAAATAAAAGTTCACCAAATGCCATGAAAATGAAATATGATTTTTTTTCTAGAATATTTGAGGAAATATGGCACAGAACACACAGCGAGGGGAGCCAGCACCTGGCCACGAGGGTCCAGGGCGCGCCCCCAGCCTCATGGGCCCCACGTGGCCCCCCTCCACTTATTCCTGCACCCACACTCTTCTTCTTCCTCCCAAAAAATCACCAACCAACTCAAACCCGAGTTCCAGCTCATCTTGCTGCCATTTTTGATCTCCTTGCTCAAAGCACCATTCACCGAACTATTTGGGGAGATTGTTCCTTGGTATGTGAGTCCTCCATTGGTCCAATTAGTTTTTGCTCTAGTGCTCGATTTATTGCAAATTTATGCTGCTGTGGTGACCTTGTTCTTGAGCTTGCATGTCAAATTTTCTTGGTCCCAAGTAGTTCTAATGCATGATATAGTCTCTAGGCACTAGTAGGAGTTGTTGCTATCAATCTTGTTGAGTTTGGTTAACTTTTATATGGAGTTACTAAAAAAATCTGAAATTTTCAGAAAAGGAAAATGATAAAGAGATTGTTGAGGGGCTCCTCCAACAAGAGCTCAGAGGAGAAGAAGAAAGAAGAAAATAAGAAGCCCAAATTTATCTTCCTCACATGATGGAAGTTCGACCGTGCAAATGGCCTTGTAATGATTTCATGATGTCCGCTGGTAGTTACGAAGACTTTTATTGGCTGGCAAATAATGCAGGCCTCACCTACTTCCTCCACGACCGGAAAGAATAGTATCTCTTACTCACCAATATTTTCACGCAAAGTTTTTATTTTCATGCTAAGAAAACACCACCTACGGTGGAGTTTCGTTTATATGATGTGATTAAGGAGATATCACTCTTAGAATTTTGTGAAATATGCAAGGTACCTTTTGGAGGTAGACTTGATGAGCCACGTCGTGAAGACGTTGAAGCGTTTATTGACATGATAGCTGTAGGGGAAACTAGACAAGTCTCAGGGGCAAGAATCACTAGTATACACTTCCCTGTTTTGCGCTACTTTTGATTTATTTGCTAGTAGATGTTTAATTGGCCGTGGGAACAGTGGAAATCTTAGTTCCCCTGATATTATCATTTTACGCCATGCTTTGTTACAAGACACAACTTTTAGTTTGGGTGCCGTCATTGCTAAACGACTGAGTCTGAACCGCTCAAAGGGGCCCGTCTTTGGAGGCATCTTTGTTTCTCGCCTTGCTGAACATTTTAGAATACATATTAGGCATCATGAGAAGGAAGAAAAATTGCCTGCCCCTGTTTATTTAGACTACAAGAGTATAGTAGCCCATGATTTTATTGTTAAAGACAAAAATATATTGCTTAATTATAAATTAAGGTTTGATGAAATATACTGCGAAATTGTTACCTTGCCTGCACCATCTCTGTTTGATCTATCTACATGCATATACCTCATTACATCAGATGCTTTCTACAAGTACCAAGGCCAGGCACAAGCTTCAGATCCTGAGCCAGAGCCACCACTTGATCCTTACCGCCAGTCTGTTTATGGGTGGGAGCTGGATGAGCTCACCAACCAGTGGCAACCAGAGGATACATCTCAGTACACTGGAGGGAGTAGCTTCGATCCGTGGCCATATACCAACTTAGGCCAAAAGCCTAAGCTCGGGGGAGTACGTGTTTCTCACAAACTTTACACTGACGTTCACACTTATTCTAGTTGTCGGTGCTCACACTCTTTCTTTGTACCATCCATGTTTAGTTTCAGTTTCTTTTTCTTAGTCTTTTTCTCGTGTGCTATAAAAACCTTAAGAAAAAATATATTAGTTGTAGCTTCTAGCTAGTTTACTTTTCATGCTTGTAGTAGTAGTAATTAAAAAGAAAACCCAAAAAGATTTCCCGTTCTTCTTTTGCTTGTTGGGAGCTTTCCCATGTAAATAGTTTCTTTTCTTTTCTTTGGGGGTTAAGAGTAGAAGACCATGATTGAAATTGCTTAGTGGCTCTCATATGCTTTATTGTCGGTTTAACCTTGAGCCACATTACCTTGTCTTCTCTCTTGTATTAAATGTCTGCAGATTCCATCTTAGTCCAATGCACGTGCACTATTATTATTATCCACACCATTTGGTCGTGCGAGTGAAAGGCAATAAGGATGATATATGATGAACTAATTGAGATGAGAAAAGCTTGTATGAACTCGATCTCTCTTGTTTTTGTAAATATGATAGTTCATCGTTCCTGATTCAGCTTGTTATGAATGAAACATGCTTGCAATGACAATTAGAGATCATAGATTCTTATGCCATGCTTAATTAGCCGAGAGTTTATAATGGTCTATCTTGCATGGCAACATGATATTAAAATGGTTGTGATGTGGTATGATGGGGTGGTATCCTCCTTTGAACGAATTAAGTGATCTGACTTGGCACATGTTCACGTATGTTGTTGAAA
Organism: Secale cereale; assembly: GCA_902687465.1. NCBI lineage: Eukaryota > Viridiplantae > Streptophyta > Magnoliopsida > Poales > Poaceae > Secale > Secale cereale. The sequence continues at coordinate 429,263,759 of LR738713.1, read as the reverse complement.
CAAATCAACATAGCCTCCATGATATTTATATTCATGGTGATTTATATCCTACTCATGCTTGCATTCATTGTTGATTAATTTTAATGCATGTTCATGACCGTTGTTGCTCTCTAGTTGGTCGCTTCCCAGTCTCTTTCTAGCTTTCACATGTACTATGCGGGAATACTGCTTGTGCATCCACTTCCATAAACCCCAAAGTTATTCCATATGAGTCCACCATACCTTCCTATATGAGGTATTTACCTGCCATTCCAAGTAAATTTGTATGTGCCAAAATCTAAACCTTCAAATGAAATTCTGTTTTGTATGCTCGAACAGCTCATGTATCAACTAGGACTGTCTATATCTTCCATGCTAGGTGGGTTATTCTCACGATGAGTGGACTCCGCTCATCATTCATGAGAAAATGGCTGGTAACCGGGATGCCCAGTACCATGCTCAAATCATAATAATTAAAGAAAACTCCCCCATGGATGTTGCTGGTTTGGACGGTACCCGTTGTTTCGGGCTAGCCGTGGAGTGTGCTTGTTGGTGGTTGGGGGAGTATAAACTTTACCATTCTGTTTGGGAACCGCCTATAATGTGCGTAGCATGGGAGATATCGAGATTCTTGGTTGTTATGTTGACAATGAAAGTATACCGCTCAAAATGTTATTCATCTCTATTTAAAAATCGAGCTCTGGCACCTCTACAAATCCCTGCTTCCCTCAACGAAGGGCCTATCTATTTACTTTTATGCAGAGTCATGATCCTCTTATCAAAGAGCACCAGTAAGAGAGCACCTCTGTCATTGCATGTATTACTATTAATTTGCATTGAGTATGATCATGGCTGGATCTCTTTTATCATGAATTACAATGTCTAGTCAGTCCTTGATCTTTAAAGGTGCTCTGCATTTATGTTTTGCGGTCTCAGAAAGGGCTAGCGAGATACCATCTTATTATATCATATCATGATTGTTTTGAGAAAGTGTTGTCATCCAAGGTTTATTATTATTGCTCGCTAGTTGATTATGCCATTGATATGAGTAGACTTGAGACCTGAAAGTTATTGTCAATGTGGTTAGTTCATGATCTTATTGAAAACCTGAATGTTGGCTTACATATTTACAACAACAAGAGCAAACAGAGTTTGTCAAAGTTTTTCTTTATCACTTTCAGTTTATCAACTGAATTGCTTGAGGACAAGCAAAGTTTTAAGCTTGGGGGAGTTGATACGTCTCCAACGTATCTACTTTTCCAAACACTTTCGCCCTTGTTATGGACTCTAACTTGCATGATTAGAATGGAACTAACCCGGACTGACGCTATTTGCAGTAGAATTGCCATGATGTTGTTTTTGTACAGAAATAAAAAGTTCTCGGAATGACCTGAAACTCCACGGAGATTTATTTTGGAAAATATAAAGAATATCAGCAAGAAGACCCAGACCAGGGGGACCACACCCTGTTCACGAGGGTGGGGGCACTCCCCCCTAGGGCGCGCCTTTCAGAAAATATAAAAAATATATGCAAGAAGATCCAGACAAGGGGGCCCACATCCTGTCCATGAGGGTGGGGGGCGCGCTCTCCCCCTAGGGCACGTCCCCTGCCTCGTGGGCCCCCTGGTGCTCCACCGACATATCCCCACAACCTATATATTCACTTTCGGGGATAACACAATCAAGGAGAAAGAATTATCGCGTTTTACGATACGGAGCCGCCGCCAAGCCCTAATCTCTCTCGGGAGGGCTGATCTGGAGTCCGTTCGGGGTTCCGGAGAGTGGAGATCGTCGCCATCGTCATCATCAACCTTCCTCCATCACCGATTCCATGATGCTCACCGCCGTGCGTGAGTAATTCCATCGTAGGCTTGCTGGACGGTGATGGGTTGGATGGGATCTATCATGTAATCGAGTTAGTTTTGTTAGGGTTTGATCCCTAGTATCCACTATGTTCTGAGATTGATGTTGCTATGACTTTGCTATGCTTAATGCTTGTCACTAGGGCCTGAGTGCCATGATTTTAGATCTGAACCTATTATGTTTTCATGAATATATGTGTGTTCTTGATCCTATCTTGCAAGTTTATAGTCACCTACTATGTGTTATGATCTGGCAACCCCGAAGTGACAATAACCAGGACCACTCCCGGTGATGACCTTAGTTTGAGGAGTTCATGTATTCACTATGTGTTAATGCTTTGGTCCTGTACTCTATTAAAAGGAGGACTTAATATCCCTTAGTTTCCAATAGGACCCCTCTGCCACGGGAGGGTAGGACAAAAGATGTCATGCAAGTTCTTTTCCATAAGCACGTATGACTATATTCGGAATACATGCCTACATTGCATTGATGAACTGGAGCTAGTTCTGTGTCACCCTAGGTTATAACTTCTACATGATGAATTGCATCCGACATAATTTCCCATCACCGATCCAATGCCTACGAGCTTTTCACATATTGCTTGTTGCTTATTTACTTTTCCGTTGCTATAATTACAAAAACTACAAAAACACTATCGTTACTTTTATTGCTGCTACCGCCCCTATCATATTACTTTGCTACTAAACTATCTTGCTGCAGATACTAAGTTTCCAGGTGTGGTTGAATTGACAACTCAGCTGCTAATAGTTAAGAGTATTCTTTGGCTCCCCTTGTGTCGAATAAATAAATTTGGGTTGAATACTTTACCCTCGAAAATTGTTGCGATCCCCTACAGTTGTGGGTTATCATAAATCAACTGATATCCCTGTCGGTATTTGTGAGGATGCGCCTGTTGTGGTTGCAAACATTACTATTTTAATGGACTTTGTTATTCTTGATATTCCCGAGGACAATAGTATGACGATTATCCTTGGTAGACCCTTTTTGAATACTGCAGGGGCTGTTATTGATTGCAACAAAGGCAATGTCACTTTTCATGTTAATGGTAATGAGCATATGGTACACTTTCCGAGGAAACAACCTCAAGTCCACAGTGTCAATTCTATTGGAAAATTTTCAACGATTACTATTGGAGGTTTTGAATTTCCTCTTCCTACTGACAAGAAGAAATACGATATTCTTATTGTTGGGGACATGTATATCCCCATTGAGGTAACCTAGTGTTATTCGAAAATTCTCCGATTCCATGTTATTCGGAAAGAGTTTATTAACAAGACTTGATCAACGTTGTTAATGGATTCCTTTTGATGAGCATGAGATGGAAGAAGTTAGAAAGCACAACTCTCTGTACCCTCCTGTTATTTTCTGTTATTTAGATTAAATAAAACAAAAATAGTAACTTTTTTGTCTATTTCCTGAGTTAACTGTGCAATAAAAAATAACCCAAAAATAAAAGTTCTCCAAATGTCCCAAAAATGAAATGTGATTTTTTCTAGAATATTTAAAAATATTTGGCACTCAGAACACATCAGGGGGGCACACCACCTGGCCACGAGGGTGCAGGGCGCGCCGCCTGCCTCGTGGGCCCCATGTGCCCCCCTCCACTTATTCCAGCACCCACACACTTCTTCTTCCTCCCGAAATATCCTCCCATAGCTCAGACTCGTGTTCTAGCTCATCTTGTTGCCGTTTTCGATCTCCTTGCTCAAAGCTCCATTCACAAAACTGTTTTGGGAGATTCTTCTTCGGTATGTGACTCCTCCAATGGTCCAATTAGTTTTTGTTCTAGTACTTTATTTATTGCAATTTTTTGCTGCTTAGGTGACCCTGTTCTTGAGATTGCATGTCAATTTTATGTGGTCCCAAGTAGTTCTAATGCATGATATAGTCTCTAGGCACTTGTGGGAGTAGTTGCTATCAATCTTGTTGAGTTTGATTCACTTTTATTTTGAGTCACTCAAAATTTTAGAAATTTTTCAGAAAAATGCATAGGAAAATCTACCAAGGAGGTTCCTCAAGGAATCAAGGACCAAGGCTCGCGATATGTGAGCCGGAAGATGAACTACCGAGGGAAGCTCAAGTGCGGCCTTGTGAATGGCCGTCGGAGGAGTTTATGGTCCAGGCATGCATCAAGGAAGAATTTGACACATATGTGCGTGATGCTGTGTAATGCCCAGTATGAGATTATACCTCCTACGTGTCGAGGCACGACTTAAAGGTATAAGCTCATACTAGAATGATCTCAAGTATGGTATCTTTGCACGACTCATGTAAAAATAGGGATGAAATTGCAAAAGAGTAGTTGGCTTACACTCGCCACGTATCCCAATACATTACATAAGCAAAACATCATCCAAATAACATCACAGTCCGACTACAGACGCAGATCCAAAAGAAAGATACCAAAAAATAAATAAAGCAACAAGGTCCGAATTGCCCCTAGTAGAAGCCACTACTGATCATCGGGATAGTGCACATAGTATCGACTACGTTCTTCATCGAACTCCCAGTACAGCTCTGTGCCGTCACCTGTGTAGTTCACCATAGTACCTGCATCTGGTGTTGTGTATAATCTGTGAGCCACGGAGGACTCAGCAATCCCGTTCCCGGGTAGCAAAACTATCTAAGCCTTGGGTGTGGAACAAGGCTTGAAAAACAAAAGGTTGCAGCTGCACTAGCACTAGCTTACGTGTTTAGAGTGAGAAGAGAAGTGCCACGAGCGTCAAAGTGATCACGAAGTGATCCTATCTAAGCACGTCAAACATAACCCCACTGTGTTCACTTCCCGAACCCTTTCTGGAAATTGACCGTCACGGTTACTCACGCTGGTAGTGTGTTATGAACAAGGTGTCAAGTTTTCTACAACCGAATATTAACAAATTCCCATCTGCCACATAACCGCGGGCACGGCTTTCGAAAGTTCAAAACCCTGTAGGGGTGTCCCAACTTAGCCCATCACAAGCTCACGATCTGCAGAGTCGCAACTCCAAGGTGGGAAGGCCCGAGTATTCTCGGAATCCCGTGCTCAAGATATTCCGACTAAGGTAAAACTAATCCAGCAAATCCTCCCGGTGTGCCGACACCCTGTCAGTAGCCGCGCGTATCTAGTCTCAGGCCACGACCGGATGGGTGATGCTACAGGTTTTTACCAGCCCTCGGGTTTCCTCAAGGTGGCCCCGCAGGACCCCCAGTTTGGACCAACACTCATGTGGAGCACTGGCCCGGAGTTGTTGATTAAGAAGAGGGTTTATAACTCCCTATGCAAGTTTTAGTTGTTTGGCAAATGTAGAACCAATGTTGGGACTTGCTAGAAAAGCTTTAGCGCTAAGCAGGTTATCAAGGGGGGCCCATAAACCCCAACCGTGTTAGGGACGCATAATCAAGGAACATAACACCGGTTTAAACGGTTCCTAGGGCGGCATGAGTGGAAGAAAACACCAAGCAAGAGGCTTAGCCTTCCACCCATTACCAATATATAGATGATTTAGTTTAAGAGTTTATATAATGTGATATCCCAACAAGAACTTCAACATGAAGCAAGAATCTTAAAATCTTCTCCTGCAACTAGCAATGCTATAAGAGGGGCTGAGCGAAGCTTACGTAGCCAAACAAAGGTTTGCTAGGTTGGGTGGTTAGACAGATTCATGGTTACAATAGGAGGCTGACAAACAAACATTGGCATCGAGGCAATAAGCTAAAGAGCGAGACATCTAGCAATAGGAAAAGATAGTAATGATATCTGGGTCAGGTCATCTTGCCTATCCAGTCGTCAAGGGATCGTAAGACGGCTCCTCGTACTCAACCTCGCTAGGGACCTCGCACTCGGTCTCGGCTTCCGGCTCTACTCAACACAAGAACACAACATGGCATGATATCAAACAAGGTGCAATGCACAATCAACATGATGCAAGTATGATGCATTTCATGGCAAGGGATTAAGCACACAAGAACAACACAAAACCACAAGTTTAAATGAGGCCGGAATCAACATATATCAAATCCGGTAAGTCCTCATATGCATATTTTGAAATTGGTCCAGATCTGAGCAAACCTTAAGTTAAAGTTGTTAAACAGCAAGTTAACATGCACCATGATGATCTACATGAAATTCTAGTCAAGTTTCATATAAAGTTTGTTTAATTCGGAGCTACGGTCTAGAAGATATGAGCAAAACAAGACAAGCATGGCAACGGTGCAAGATGCACCCAAACATCAAGCAAACACACTCCAAACATGTTAACAACATGATATTATGATTCTACATGCAAAATCATAAAAGTTTCATATAGGGCACGCTCAAAACGGAGCAACGGTTCAATACATTCACACGAAACAAGATACAATGCAAAGCTGAAAATAACAGCCACATAGCAACTTTGGAGCAAGAACTATATATTCTGCAGCACCCAAACATGATGACAATAAGCATGGACATGAAGTAGACATATCCTACAGCAAACAACTCCATTGGAGCAACTCCATAGGAGGCATGGATCAATAGCAACAAGCTACACCAAATTGATCATGTTGTTAAAAACCTGACAGTCATAATTTATAGCAACTTGGGAGCAAGAAATAAATAAGCTACAACAAGCCATATGAGCAAGTGAGGGCATGGATGGATAGACAATAACATGGACAACAAGGAATGATCAATGGCCACTCCAAAACATGCATGGATTTGGCTAGGGCATCAAGCAAACATAGCATTAGGTTAACACAGATTCTAAAACATGGCATGTTTGCAAGCATAAAACAGTTATGTGGGCATGGCATGTGTACAAGCATGTTTAAGTCACCTCAAGGCATATCATGGAAAATGGTTTGCACCACAGCAAAGACCATATGATGGAGATTCTAAAACAACTTGACATGTGACATGGGGACAAACCCATCAATAGCAACAAGCACTTCAAATCAGCATCTCATAACATGTTTCATAACTTAACAGCCACATGCACTTTTGCAACCAAGTTTAACATGGCAATATGAAACCTAACATGAATGCTACATCAACCATTGTCGGGGGAAACTGTCCGCCACGAACACCTATGGGACCGGAGCCCCTTGTCTGTGCGGTACGAGGGCGGAGGGAGCACAAAGAGCAGATCGAGGCAAACACGCGGGCAGTTTTACCCAGGTTCGGGCCGCACGGATGCATAAAACCCTACTCCTGCTTGGTTGTGTATTGAGTTGAGTGCTCGGGAGCTTGAAGAAGCAGCTACACCGTGCGTGAGAGTGATCAAAGTTCCGAACCCCCCCCCCC
>LR738713.1:429210412-429256559 GCA_902687465.1 Secale cereale | reverse complement strand
GAGAAATCCAAGAAGGAGAAATCGGAGCAAGCGGCCAAGCTCATCGCTTACCGGAAGCGGCACGTCGTCTTCCCGCCGAAGCTCGGCGTGCGGGAGCTCTGGAACAAGTACTACTTGTTCTGGTCCAAGAGAACCGACGCGCATCCCCGCACGCGAGCATACCCGGCCGCCGCCAAGGACAGCTATCCCGGCGGGTACCATTTCTTCGCTGCTTTCTTTCATTGTGGTCTCTGTCCACCTTTCTCAAACTTCTTCTGCGACGTCATGAATACATATGGCTTCCATCTGCTTGACTTCACCCCCAACGCCATTCTCACCATGGCTGTTTTCGCACATATGTGCGAAAACTTCATAGGAGTCCACCCCAATGTAGCCCTCTTTAGACACTTCTTCACTCCTAGAGCCGAGGCCGATGCCCCCCTCTCCGGAGGAATTTCTTGGGTCTTCCGTCTCAATAAGAAGGGTGCGTACTTGCCGGGGGAGCTCCGCGGCAAGTGGGAGGAATGGCGAGCGGAGTGGTGCTGGATCGTAGAAGACCAGCCGCAAGCCTTCACCGCGCCGCGCACAACGCCCATCGTGCGCGGCAGGGATTGGAGTGATCTAGACTCCGACGACATCAAGCTCGACATCGCCCTCGTCCGGATTCTTCGTCTTCGGATGGCCCAGCTGTCAGTTGCCGAGGTGGGCGCAGATTTCCTCCGCCGGCGCATCGCCCCTCTCCAAGACCGGAAGAGGCCGGCCTGGGAGTACGGCGGCCCGGCGGACATCATGAGGCTGCGCCCCGGGCTTAATTTCAACTTCACCACGCTGGAGCTGCGGGGAATGGTACGAGAACTCTTCAAGTACGACCCGACGCACCCCGAGTGGTTCAGGACTCCCCGGGGAGTGGTGCCGCTCTGCAACAGCGCCGTCAGGGATCGGATCCTCGCCATGATGCCCATGTGCGACTCGCACGGCGTGGACCGTACATGGCTTGCTCCGAAGCCCATCGACGTCCTCAACTTCTACGACAACCTTGAAGAGGTGGCGAAGAACAAGGAGGACCTCAAGCTGCACACGCGGGCCACCACCGACCAGGAGATCGCCTACATTGCTTCTCGGGCTGAGGAGGCTGCCGCAGCCGCGGCGGCAGGAGTCTTCGGATATTCGCCGGAGGAGGCGGAGGTTGAGGACGCGTCTACCCAGGCGGAGGAGGCGGAGATCCGCAGGTTGTTGGGTCTGCCTCCCGACGCGCTTGCCGGGGTTCCCTCGTTGAGGCACTCCGGGATCAGCGGGATCGCAACCGAGGCCGCGGCAACGGAGGGTACCGCCGGAGGGAGTAGAGGCGCCGCGAGAGGCGGAGGCGCCAAGGGAAAGAGGGCCGCAGCGTTGGATGCTGGGCCCAGCGAGCCGACCGGGGCAGAGGAGGAGGAGGAGGAGGAGGCCGAGGACTCCGGCGGATCCACGGAATTGTACGCCGACGACCTCTCCTCGTCGGAGAGCTCCCCGCCCCCGGCAAGCCCGAGGCAGTCCCCGGCGAAGCGCCTCCGCAAGGCGGCGACGGGGGAAAGAGCGCAGGCGCCCCGGCAACAGCCACCTCGCCGGGCAGCTCCCCGGGGGAGCCAAGCCGCGCCAAGGTCGTCCGGCGCACCGGCCGCAGCGGAGGCGGCCCGTGCGCGGACCACAACTGAGGCGCCACGCAGGCCGGCAGCGAGCCGGCAGGGGTCTTCTCGGAGCGGAGCAACGGCTCCGCCCGCTCCTCGGGCGCCGGCAGCCACAGGGGCTGGGTCTTCGCAGCCCCCAGCCCCGGTGAACACCAAGCGCGCGAGGGAGTCTTCATCTTCCGCTCCTCGCGCCGACGCGCCCACGGTGGAGTATGACTTCTCCGCCCTGAGCGAGGACGACGAGGAGGACCAAGAGTAAGGATTCGGGACCTCATATCTTCTTGATTTCTGTCTCGATTTTTCCGTTGACGCTGACTCTGTCTTCTGTTCTGATTTCAGGACCCTGGCCCGTCGCGCAGCGAAGAAGGCCAAGGCGCACGAGGCCGAGGTCGCGGAGGGCTCAGCAGCGGCGGCCGCAGGAGGCGAGCCGGAGCCGAGCCTGCCGGACCCGAGCGCTGCTCCGAGGAGCAGCCCCCAGCGTAGCCCGCATCGCAGCCCCCAGCGTAAGTCTGGGGTTCTCTCTTTTCGCTTGTCGGGGTACGCCTGAGGCTTTGATTTTGTCTTCGTGCCTTGACTTTTCTTGTCTTGCTTTGTGTAGAGGAGGAGCCGCAGCGGAAAGAGCGCCCGGAGACCACCGCTGAGGAGCCGCAGGCCCCGCCATCCCCGCCAAGGCAGGACTCTCCGGCAAGGGAGAGTGCTCCGCCCAGGGTGGGCACTCCGCCGAGGCAGAGTACCCCGCCTGGGGCGAGCAGCCCGGCGAGGGCGGCCACCCCGCCAAGGCCAAGTTCCCCGGCTAGGGTGACTACTCCGACGAGGCCGAGCTCCCCGGCGAGGGAGCCCGCCGCTGAGGACGTCTGCCAAGGTAAGCTTTGTGACTTGTCTTCTTGGCTTGTCTCTTTTTTTTTTGGATATTTGCTTGAGTCTTGAACTTCTTTCTCTTCTTCTTCTTTCTAGATCTTCCTCCTCCTGTGCCCATGGAGACGGAGGTGATTATCCTCGAGGAGGAGGACGCGCAGGGCGGCGGCGGCGACGCTCCAGTCGTCGAGGAGGTAGCCGAGGCCGCCCAGCCGGCCGCGCGAGAGACTGCTCCGGCTGCAGACGCAGCGGCCGGGGAGGGGGACGGTGGTCGCACCGCCGACCCGGAGGCGGCGGGAGCATCGGATGCTACACCGGCCACCGGCCCCTCCGCCGGCGAGGAGCAGAGGTATTATCTTGAGGCCCCCAACGGCGTCTTCATCCAGATGCCGTGGGGGTCTTCGTCGCGAGCTCCTGCGGAGGGCGAGGGATTCGACGGAGAAGTCCTCGCCTCCGCAGGCCTGAAGATAGTCCAGGCGCCCGGCGGAAGTGAGGGGCCCGAAGAGGAGCGGTTGCTCCACCAGCTCCTGGCCCTTTACCGGGCCAGGCAGGCGAAGCTCGCCTCCCGGGAGGTCCTTGCCGCCAAGGCCGCGGCGGAAATGGAGAAGCGTGCGGCGGAGCTCCGTGCCGCCAATCAGGCAGCCCTCCGCCAGGTGGCGGAGGAGCGTGAGCGTCTCGCCGGCGAGTACCAGGAGTGGGTGCTCGAGAAGGCTGAAGCCGATGAACAGCAGCGTCTCGCCGGGGTGGAGATGTCCCGGCGAGAGGGAGAGCTCGCGCAGCGGAAGGTCGAGCTGGACTCTCATGAAGAAGACCTTGCCGCTCGCGAGGCTGCCCTTGGCGGGGAGCTGAAGGAGGCGAAAGCCGCCGCGGTCGCCGCGGAAGACGCCAAGAAAGAGCTCGCCGCCAAGGTCGAACAGTTGGAGAAGGCGATGAAGGTGAGCGCCGAGAAGGTTGCCGCGCTCATCTTGGAGCGCGAGAAGGATGCTCACACAAACTCAGAGCTTCAGGTGAGTTTATCAAAGAGGGGCGACGAGCTGAAGGCCGCCAAGGACTCCATTGAGGACTTGGAGCTGAAGGTCACCACTCTGAAGGAATCGCTCGATGCTGCCCGGGCTCAGGAGACCAAGTTGAAGGATGAGCTCCGCAAGGAGCGGACCTTGGTGGAGAGCGTCAACAAGGCATCCGAGCTCTTCCGGCAGACTATCGAAGTGTGGACCGAAGAGCTGGTTTCTTCTGCGTCCAATATTGACCAGGAGCTGCTGGCGCTGAAGGTCGAACACCTTATCTACTCGCCGGACCCGGATCTCCCGCACAGCGCCAAGCTCAGCCTCTTCTTCAGAGGGGTCGCTCCGGCTCTTGCAGGTCTCTGGAACCGCATCCCCGCGCAGCTGGCCGAGGAGTCGCGCCGGCTCTGCGCGGGAACTCTGGAGCGGGTGTTGACGAAGATCGTGTACCGCAACCCGGGAATCAACCTCACGAACGTTCTTCGCACCCTGCCAGCAGATGCAGATACGGAGGCCCTGAAGGAGCAGGTCGGCCACATCATCGCCAAGGTGGCAAAGCTTGGCAGGAAAGAAGGCGACCGCGTAGACTAGGGCTCCATTTATCTTTATCTTTTTGTTGCTGCACATTATGTCACGAACCTATTAGTCCATTGCGACAAACTATGCTTTGTAAGATATTTGCTTTACTTCGATCAATCAGTGCAATGTTATCTTCCTTGTTCCAATCTTTGACTTTGTATGTTTTTCACCCTACGCTCCCGGGAAGTTTGCCGGCAAGGGGCCCTTACCGCGAGCGCTGAGTGCTGGACTCTGAGCAGCTTGCTGGCCAAGGTCCTTGCCGGTAAGCAACCTCGCCGCAGCTAGTCGCAACGCACTTAGCTTGCTGAGCGTACTCGGAAACGAGGCAAGGGCGCGACACTTGTCGCAGCTCACTTAAATCGTTGAGTGAACTCGAAAACAAGGTAAGGGTGCGGCAAGCTACGGGTAGGTTCCTCCGCGCACAGGTTTTCCATACAAAGTGTGATCGTTCAAGGAAGACAACCAAAATTTAAAATTTGAACTGGTCAAATTCTAACAACTTATCTTTCATATGCTGCTTGCTCATATTGCTTGCTTTCCGGTAAGGCTTCTCTTTCTTGAACAGCACTTGGCTCCTCCTCCAACTCCTTCCCCCCCGGCAAACTTGTGCGCGAGGAACGTTCCTTCTGCGTAAGAGGAAAGAAAAAGGGGAAGGAAAGCAAGTATCTGGCCTTTCGGCGTAATAGTGCTTACCGTATATCTGAGTGTTGCATCAAATGCCAAACAGAACATGCAAACAGCAAGGAGAAGCATGCAAAAGGCAATCGATGCGAAAAACACGAAAACTTTACTGATGCACGGGGTCTGCGCCCGGCTTTGTACAAAGGGTTACATGCAACAGCGGCAAAGCTTGTACAAAAGGTGGTTGCCGGAGCGGATCACGGCAACCGCGCCTTAGGGGTGAAACTTGCGAAGATGCTCTATGTTCCAGGAGTTGCTCACCGGTAAGCCTTCTTCGGTCTCGAGGCGGACAGCGCCGGGCCTCGTAACTTGTCTCACCCGATAAGGGCCTTCCCACTTCGGCGTCAACTTGTTGGAATTCTTGGCGGACTGAACACGCTGAAGAACAAGGTCGCCTTCCTCGAGACTACTGGCCTTGACTTTGCGGCTATGGTAGCGGCGCAAAGCTTGCTGGTATCGAGCAGCTCGTACAGCAGCCTGGAGACGTCCCTCCTCAGGGAGCAATGCGTCATCTTGTCGCAGTTGCTCTTGCTCGAGCTCATCATAAGCGAGTACTCGAGGAGATCCGTATACGAGTTCCGTGGGGAGAACTGCCTCTGCTCCATAGACTAGAGCAAAAGGTGTCTGTCCGGTGGCTCGACTTGGTGTCGTTCTGATTGACCAAAGAGCCGCCGGGAGCTCCTCTATCCAATTCCTTCCACACTTGCGCAGCCTGTCAAAGGTCCTTGTCTTGAGTCCGCGCAGCACTTCAGCATTTGCCCTCTCCGCTTGGCCGTTGCTCCTTGGGTGAGCAACAGAAGCGAAACAGACCTTGGCGCCAAGGTCTTGGACGTACTGCATGAAGGTGCGACTAGTGAATTGCGTACCGTTGTCGGTGATGATCCTGTTAGGGATCCCGAAACGGCAAACAATCGACCTGAAGAACCTGACTGCTGACTGTGCTGTCACCTTTCTCACTGGCTCCACTTCTGGCCACTTTGTGAACTTGTCGATTGCAACGTACAAGTACTCAAAGCCCCCGACAGCTCGAGGGAAAGGGCCGAGGATGTCGAGCCCCCAGACCGAGAAGGGCCATGATAAAGGGATTGTTTGGAGAGCTTGAGCTGGCTGATGAATTTGCTTCGCATGGAACTGGCACGCTTCACACTTGGTTACTAGCGCAGTTGCATCTTGGAGGGCTTCTTGCCAAAAGAACCCTTGCCGGAAAGCTTTCCCGGCAAGCGCCCTTGCGCCAATATGGTGGCCGCATATGCCTCTGTGTATTTCTGCCAACAGCTTCTGTCCATCTTCTCTGGAGATGCACTTCAACCTGACACCGTTGAGTCTTCTTCTGTACAGCTCGTTATCCACGAACTGATACATACTTGACTGCCTGGTTATCTTCTCTATCTCTTGAGGGTCGTCGGGAAGTTCTCCAGTTTGCAGAAAACGGACGATCTGCTGCGCCCATGCCGGAGCCCGAGGCTCGACGGCAAGGACTAAAGGCTCGAGGGCCGCTGCGGGAACCTCAGCTTCTACGGCAAAGACCTCTGGTCCTGCCGGAGCTGATGGTCCCCCGGCAAGCTCGCCGGGGCGAGGCTTGTCGGGAACACTTGCTTCAACTGCACAAGCCCGAGGGCTTGCAGGAGCAAACTGTTCCTCAGCGTTGTTGTTGATCTTGGGAACTTTGGCGGCGGGTTCAGGAAGATCCGCCGGCAAGTAGTCGCCGGAGACCAACTTTCTCTTCTTGGACTGCCCAATTGATGGTGTAACGGATGGCTGAGTCAGCTTGAGTAAGAAGGTCCCTGGTTCCACAGGTAACTTCATCGCGGCGCACTTTGAAAGGCCATCTGCAATTTCATTTTGAGCTCTCGGGACGTGCTCCATCTGCAAACCTTCAAAGTGCTCTTCAAGCTTTCTCACTTCATCGACATAAGCTTCCATCAAAGGGCTCTGATAGTTCTTATTAACTTGTCGGACCACCAACTGAGAATCTCCCCGCACAATCAGCTTTCTGATCCCAAGTTCGGCCGCAATCCTGAGGCCGGCAAGCAAGCCTTCATATTCTGCGGTGTTGTTTGTCGCTTGCTCCCTGGGAAAGTGCATCTGGATAACATATTTGAGGTGCTCTCCGGTGGGCGCGATGAGTACCACGCCGGCACCGGCGCCTTGCAGCGAGAAGGCACCGTCAAAATACATTACCCATTCACTTGTCGCCTCTTGTACGGGTGCGCTTGTTTCTTGAATTTCTTCGTCTGGCGTCGGGGTCCATTCGGCAATGAATTCTGCCAAAGCTCGGCTCTGTATGGTTGAAGTACTTTCAAACTTGAGTCCAAAGCTTGACAGCTCCAGTGCCCACTCGACGATCCTGCCTGTTGCCTCTGGATTGTGCAATATCCTCTTCAACGGAAAGCGAGTGACCACTGTTATCTCATGGGCTTGGAAGTAGTGGCGCAGCTTCCTCGAGGCCATGAGGAGGCCGAAAAGCAATTTTTGCACACCAGAGTATCTTGATCTAGCCCCCTGGAGAAGGGAACTTACAAAATACACTGGGCGCTGCACCATCTTCTTCCGCACCTCTCCTTGTTCCTGCGCAGAGTCTTCCTTGTCGGGGCCAGAGCTTGTCGGGACAGCCCCCTGCTTGTCGCTAGATTCGCTTGCCGGTGATGCTGACTCCTCGTCGGACTCCCTCTCCGCTACTAACGCAGCACTAACCACCTGGTTGGTTGCCGCTAAGTATAGCAACAACTTTTCCTGTGGTCTAGGTGCGACAAGTATAGGAGTGAAGGACAGGTACCGTTTCAAATCCTGCAACGCCGCCTCCGCTTCCGGAGTCCACTTCATGGGACCTGCCTTCTTCAAGATTTTGAAGAAAGGTAGGGCGCGTTCTGCGGACTTTGAAATGAACCTACTGAGGGCAGCAACATAACCTGCAAGCCTTCTGACATCCTTGACGCGCTTCGGGGCTTCTATCTGCTCAATGGCTTTAATCTTGTCGGGGTTGGCTTCAATCCCCCTCTGCGATACAAAGAACCCGAGAAGCTTGCCGGAGGGGACTCCGAAGACGCACTTCTCGGGGTTCAGCTTGAGCTGTATCCTGCGCAGGTTCTGAAACGTTTCTTCTAAGTCTTGAATCAGGGTTTCTTTGCTCCTGCTCTTCACCACGATGTCATCCATGTAAGCTTCTACATTCCTGTGGATCTGTGGCTCAAAAGCAGTGTACACTACCCTTGCAAAAGTTGAGCCTGCATTCTTCAGTCCAAATGGCATGCGGATAAAGCAATAAGTGCCACATGGAGTGATAAATGCAGTCTTCTCTTCATCCTCCTTGGCCATGAAAATCTGATGATAGCCTGAGTACGCATCAAGAAAACAGAGTAGCTCACATCCGGCGGTGGAGTCAACGATCTGGTCAATGCGCGGCAAAGGGAATGGATCCTTGGGACATGCTTTATTGACATCGGTGAAGTCTATACACAGTCTCCACTTCCCGTTGGCCTTGCGCACGACGACTGGGTTTGCCAACCACGTCGGATGGATCACACCTCTAACTAGACCTGCTGCCTCTAGTTTCTTGATCTCCTCATTGATGAACTCTTGGCGCTCCACGGCTTGCTTCCTCACTTTCTGCTTGATAGGCCGCGCATGAGGACAGACAGCAAGCTTGTGCTCAATCACCTTCCTGGGAACACCGGGGATGTCAGACGGTTGCCAAGCAAACACATCGACATTCGCCCGCAGGAAGGCGACGAGCGCGCTTTCCTATTTGCTGTCAAGGGTGGCACTGATGGTGAAGGTACCACCAGTGCCATCCTCCTTTGCGGGCACTTTCTTGGTTGCCGGAGGAGCAGCCATTCCTTTCTTGCTCTTGCCGGTGGAGCTCGATGGAACGTCCTCGACGGCAGCGCAGCACTCCGAAGAGGTGCGGTTGCCGGAGTGGGTCCCAGAGCACTTGCCGGACTTGGTCTTCGTCTTCTTCCCCCCGGGAGCTTCAGCGGCAAGAGTATCCTTCTCGGCCGCAGCTGCCGCATCCCGGTAAATCTTGTCGGCGCAAATAAGCGCATCCTTCTTGTCGCTGTGGACAGTGATGACGCTTATCGGCCCCGGCATCTTCAGCACGTTGTAGGCATAGTGGGAAGCTGCCATGAACTTGGCGAGGGCGGGACGGCCGAGTATTCCATTGTAGGGCAATGGAATATCGGCGACGTCAAAGGTGATGCGCTCAGTCCTGAAGTTGAGCTCCCCGCCAAAGGTCACCGGCAGAGTGATCTTTCCCTTGGGCTTGCTCCTTCCCGGGTTGATTCCTTGGAATGAACCGGTCTCTTCGAGCTCGCCATCTTGTATCTGGAGCTTCTTGATCACAGCAGAGGAGATCAAGTTCAGGCCGGCCCCGCCGTCAACCAACATTTTGGTGACCTTGAGGTTGCGGATGGTGGGAGAAACCAGCATCGGCAAGCACCCGACCGCGGTGGTGCGGTCAGGGTGATCCTCAAGATCAAAAACGATGGGCGTGCTGGACCATTTGAGGAGCCTGCGCGACTCCACGGGCGGCTCCGCTGCATTCACCTCACGCACCCACTGTTTTAGCTGGCGGTGGGAGGTGTGCAGGGAGGCGCCACCGTCGACGCACAGGACCTCCGTGGCCTTCTGGAACTCCTGCTCGCTGTTCTCGTCGTCCTCCATGTCTTCATCGTCGTCTTCGTCGTTGTCGCGGCCCCGGGGAGGTCGATCCCCTTGCCGCTGCTTAGCCTTGCCGCGGCGTCCTCCCCGGCCGTTGAACGGCCGCTTCTTGCTGGGCTCTTCCCCGCCACCTTGGGCCTTCTCCTTGTCGCGCCTCTCGTACTCAGCTTTTTGCTGCTCGACGAGGTACTCGACGTGCTTGCAATTGGAAAGATCGTGACCCTTGGTGCGGTGAATCTTACAGTATTGCTTGTCGGAGCTACCCGGCTTGTCGGCCGCCGCCGCAGGGGCAGGCTCCTTGCCGGAGCCGCCAGCCTGCGCTTGCTTGGCGTGGGCCTCCTTGCCGGACTTCTCGACGGCAAGCACCTCCTTCTTGCCCTTCTTTCGGTTGTTCCGCCGCCGGCTCTTCTTTGCCGGGGCGGCGTCGTCGCTGTCGCTTCCCCCTGCGCCAGCATCCTCCCCGGGGAGTTTCCTCCCCTCTTCCGCGCGGGCGCACTTGTCAGCAAGAGCGTAGAGCTCGCTGACGTCCCTAATCTTGGTCATCGCCATTTCCTCACGCATGCGGCGGTTACGCACGTTCTGATGGAACGCGCTGATAACCGCGGCAGGGTGAACGTCAGGGATGTTGTGCTGCACCCGGCTGAAGCGTTGGATATATTTGCGCAGGGGTTCGCCTTCCTTCTGGGCCAAGATGTGGAGATCGCTCTCCTGGCCATGGGGTTTGTGGCCGCCGGTGAAGGCGCCAACAAACTGATGGCAGAGGTCGGCCCAAGAAGAGATAGAGCCTTCCGGCAAGTGCATGAGCCACGAACGGACGTTCGGCTTCAGCACGAGCGGGAAGTAGTTGGCTAGGATCTTCTCGTCGCGCCCCCCGGCAGCTTGCACTGCGATAGTGTAGACGCTGAGAAACTCCGAGGGGTGCGTCTTGCCGTCGTACTTCTCCGGTACGTCGGGCTTAAAGTTCTTCATGCTGGGCCACTGGACGCGCCGCAGCTCGCGGGTGAACGCAGGGCAGCCTGCCGCGTATGGCAAGTCGCCTGGTTCACCGGGCGCGTGCGCGTCGATAGTGTTCCCGGCTCTCTTGTCGGATTGTCGCCGAGCTTCTCGGCGGCGCTCGATCGTGGTTCGAGCGTCTTCATCTCGCCGGTCGTCGAGGACCTCGCGCTGGTCCCGACGGGCCCGCGGGTCCGACGAGGCTGTGGAGCCGTCGTCGGGGTTGTTCCGGCGGGGCGGCGTCTTCTGTTTCTGCGGCGGGGAGTGCACGCTTGTCGCACCCCCGGCAGTCTTGTCGCCGATAGCCCTCGTCTTCTCAGCTTGCCGCGGCCGTGAGGCCGACGGCTGCTGCGGAGAATCGTTGTTGGCGAAGTCTATCAGGCTCCGGATAGTGGCCCTCCATTCTTCGGCCTTGTCGGCCGCCGGAGGAAAATCGAGGAGCAGCTGCGCCCTTGCGAGCGCTTCCGCTGGAGTAGAGGGGAACGCGGGTGAGCGGTGCGAGGAGCGGGATACGCTCGGACTTCTAACAACGTTAGAAGGAGCGGGGTCCCGCGCCGGCGCCTTCGCTTTGCTTGTGCCCGGACGGGGGTCCGGGGCGTCCCGCGAGCCTCCGGTTTGGCCTTGCCCCAGCAAGCGGATACCACCTCCCGTGGTATGGCGCTGCGGGGTCGTCGTGTGCTGTGATGGACGCGGCGCGTCCACGGAGACCGAGGTCCGGTCGTCCGTCCTGTTCTTGGATCTGGTGGCACCGTGAGTGTCCTCGCCGGCAACCACCCTTCCGACGGCGTCTCCCCCGCCCACCGTTGGCTCTGGTGGCGGCGGGTGAGACGCAGACGGGCCTCCGACCTCCGAAGGCTTCTTCTTCGGGGCCATGGAGTTGTCGCTGACGAAGTTGCTGATGAAGCTGGAGAGGTTGATGAAGAATGCGCCCGCGCGAACGCCGGATCAGGTTCGCACAACCTCGACGCCCCCTACCTGGCGCGCCAAAGATGTCGGGGGAAACTGTCCGCCACGAACACCTATGGGACCGGAGCCCCTTGTCTGTGCGGTACGAGGGCGGAGGGAGCACAAAGAGCAGATCGAGGCAAACACGCGGGCAGTTTTACCCAGGTTCGGGCCGCACGGATGCGTAAAACCCTACTCCTGCTTGGTTGTGTATTGAGTTGAGTGCTCGGGAGCTTGAAGAAGCAGCTACACCGTGCGTGAGAGTGATCAAAGTTCCGAACCCCCCCCACGTTGTGCATGGGCCTCCTTTTATAGTGCAAGGGGTCACCGACAGGTGTCAACGTAGGAGAAAGGGGTAAAAATGTAAAAGAGGTGGTAGTTGCAACAGTGCGGGAACAGTGGGGCTACAGTACAGAACAGTGGTCTATACCTACTTTAACAGTGGGGGACAAGGGCATTTAATGCCCGTCGCCGTCGACCCCAAAAGCTCCCGCCTTAGCGTCTCCGTCCGCCACGGTGACGGATTCATCACCGTGGAGTGCCACCGTGTACCCCAGGCTGCACAGCCATCCGCCACGCGTCCCTGGATAGGCCCCAGGGCGACGCGTGGGCCGATGAGCTGGAGCGCGGGCACACAGCGCAGCCTTCCCGGCAAGTACCTTGCCGGGGTCTCGATCTTGCCGGGTCCGGGAGCTTGCCGCTCCCCGGACCCCTTGCCGGGGCGCATATGGCGCCGAGGCATTGTCTTCCGATCTCCCTGGCAAGCTCCTCTTGCCAGGGTCTTGTGTTAGTGGAGCAGTCTTGAGCCTGGCACGGCCTTCCCGGCAAGCTCCTCTTGCCGGGGTCTCGATCTCATGTCTTGTATACTTTGTTTTTGAATGGTTTAATAAGGAGCAGGAAGGTCTCCGGCGAGCCCACAGTAAACCTTGCCGCGGGAAGCTGCGACTGCCCGTGCACAAGTCGGGGTACTGAGGTACCCCTACCTTAGTGCACCGACAACCATCATGTAGAGCATTTCACAATGAATATTTTGACATATCATTTGCTTCATTTGGATAAACATGCACCAAGTTATCACATCTCAAAAATGGCATGAAAATAACAAGTACCAGCAGTTTATAACAAGTAGCACTCTTGCAACAGAGATTAGGACCTCTAGATGAACTCAAACAAGCATGCCACAATGGAACAAAATGTAGTGCACATCACCATGGTCATTTTGATATATCATATGCTCAACTTGGATAAGCACACTAAAAATTACAGCCATGCAAAGATGCAACAAAATAACAGATCTCAAGGACTTAGCCACAAAACCAAACTGAAAAATGGGCGAAGGATAACTAAACGCCGCTCGGGCGCTGGATAGACAGAGGAGACGGGCTGTCCCAGTGGCTCACCTAGCGGGCTCGGCCCGAGTTGAGGAGGGAGAGGATGGTCCGGCGGGAGAGGCGGCCGGGCCCTGGGCAGTTGTGCCCGTGGTTGGGGAGGCCGGGCCTGGGAGGCGCAGGCCCGTCGTGCTCGCTCCCGAGCGGACGAGGCCGGAGCGGCGCCGGCGTGCGGCGGCTCGAGCGACCGACGGCGAGGCGCGCCCAGCCAGGATCGGGGCGGCACCGACCGGATCTGGCCTCGGGGCCGCCGGATCGGGCAAGGGGGGCGGCGAGGAGGAGAAGGACGGCGGCGGAGTGGAGATCGGCGGCGTGGCAGAGAAGGACGCCGGAGGGTGCGGCCGGCGGGCTGTGTGCGGTGGGCGACGGCCGGCGGCGAAGGTGCAGCGGCGGCGGCGACCACCGGAGGCGGCGGGGAGAAGGGCGTGGGAGGTGCGGCTGGGACGGGCTGCGGGGGCCGGCGCCGGGCCTGGCGGGCCCACGCGGTGGAGCTGGCGGCGGCGACCCGTGGCACCGTCTGGTTCGTCCGGCGCGTCGGCGGACATGTCTGGCGGCTACGGGAGGAGAGGAGCTAGGGTTTGGACGCAAAAATGGACGTGGGGGCTAATTTATAGGCACAAGGAGCTAGGAGACTCCAAATGGGGAGCGGTTTTCGGCCACGCAATCACGATTTGACGACCGAGATGATGGGAAGGGTTGTGCTGGGTTTGTGGGCTGTTGTGGAGGGGGTCTTGGGCCTTAAAGAAGAGGTTCTTTTAGCCCATTAGGTTAACCGTTGGAGTACCAAACGAACTCCAAACGCGACGAAACTTGACAGGCGGCCTACACGTACCAAAACAACATCGCACGACAAGTCTCACGTCATTTCGGAAACATTGCATGGCCACACACGAAAGAAGGACTCGGGGATGCCACAGGCACGTGTGTGAGCGTCGGAACTCGAAACGGACAACGGGAAGAGGCGAGTGGAACCGGGTGCAAGTGACAACACAAATGCAATACAATGCACATGACAACATGACATGGATGAAATGCACACATGCACACGACAAAACTAAGAAACCCGAAATGAAGAAGAGCCCAGAATGGAATTGACAAAGTCAAAGTTTCATATATTGCCATAATTAAAAAGTATTACATCTGGGGCATTACATGCTGATATTGAGGACTTCGTGTCAGATAAGTGCCCATAGTACCACTACTTAACTGATTCCTTTGTGAGAAGGTTTAAATTTACATCTTCACGTAATTTCCACACTGTCTTATTTGATCTTTATGATAAATCTTATACCATGGACTTAGAAGATTTTAATGATGCATGTAATCTTCCGCAATGGGGAAATGTTAGTGAACCTCGCAAATCTGAATATAAGGACTTTTTAGCTAGTATCATTGTGGGGGAATCCAGAGAAATCACACAAGCTACCATAGGGAGCATTCATTTCCCTACCATACATTATTTTGCTCTCTTCATTGGTAGATGCATTAACGATAAGGATGAGGCTTGCCACATGTGTGTTCCAGATCTTAGTGTCCTCAAAAGCGCGGTACTAGGTGATAGACAATATAAATTGGGGGCCATTGTTGCACGAAGGTTACATCTTAACGGTTTAAGTGGATATTTGTTTGGTGGAATTTATGCAACTCGCTTGGCTAATTATCTTCATGTACCCATACACGAGAACGATGCGAAGTTGCCTCCCGCTTATCTAGATTATAATGCTATGGTTCGCCATCAGTTTGTTGAGAGGAATGAACAATTCCTCCAGTACCGACTAATCATTGACATGCGTCGCACTATCCATATTGCTCTCCCTGCTCCTGCTTTCTTTGACTTTCAGGCAAAAAGGAGATATATTATAACCAAGGAGGAGGTGAACGAGTATGAGGATAGGTGATATGTCTCCAACGTATCTATAATTTTTGATTGTTCCATGCTATTATTTATGAAGTCTTGGATGTTTAATGGGCTTTATCATTCACTTTTATATCATTTTTGGGACTAACCTACTAACCCAAAGGCCCAGTCCAGATTGCTGTTTTTTGCCTGTTTCAGGGTTTTGCTGAAAAATAGTATCAAACGGAGTCCAAACGGAATGAAACCTTCGCGAGAGATATTTTTGGAGAAAATCACGCACAGGAAGCTTGAGAACCACGTCACAGGATCGAGGAGCTGCCCTCGAGGGCGGGGGGCGCGCCCCCCTTCCCAGGGCGCGTCCCCTGCCTCGAGGCCTCCTCAAGTGGCCCCCGGTGCCCTCCTTCTTCCTATATAAGTCCACGTACCCCAGAAACTCCATGAACAGAGAGAAATCCCTAATTCCATCGTCGTACCTTCTGTTCCCGTGGAGATCCCATCTTGGAGCCAGTTCCGGAGCTCCACCGGAGGGGGATCCATCACGGAGGCCTTCATCATCATCATCATCGCCCTCACCATGAGTTGTGAGTAGTTTACCTCAGACCTTCGGGTCCATAGCTAGTATCTAGATGGCTTCTTCTCTCTCTCTCTCTGGATCTCAATATAAAGTTCTCCTTGGTCTTCGAGGAGATTTATTCGATGTAATCTCTTTCTGCGGTGCGTTTGTCGGGATCCGATAAATTGTGAGTTTATGATCAAGGTTATCTATGAAAGATATTTGGTTCTTCTCTGAAATTTTTATGTGTGCTCATAATATCCTTGCAAGTCTCTTCGAATTATTGGTTTGGTTTGGCTTACTAGATCTATAGTTCTTGCAATGGGAGAAGTGCTTGGCTTTGGGTTCAATCTTGCGGTGTCCTTTCCCAGTGACAGTAGGGGCAGCAAGGCACGTATTGTATGTTGCCATCGAGGATGAAAAGATGGGGTTTATATCATATTGCTTGAGTTTATCCCTCTACATCATGGCATCTTGCTTAAGGCGTTACTCTGTTCTTAGAACTCAATACACTAGATGCATGCTGGATAGCGGTCGATGTGTGGAGTAATAGTAGTAGATGCAGGCAGGAGTCGGTCTACTTGTCTCGGACGTGATGCCTATATACAATGATCATGCCTAGATAGTCTCATAATTATTCTCTTTTCTATCAATTGCTCGACAGTAATTTGTTTACCCGCCGTAGAATATCGCTATCATGAGAGAAGCCACTAGAGAAAACTATGCCCCCCAGGTCTATTCTCAACATATTAATCTACATCTACTTTACTTTTACCACTTTTATTTTATGTTCTTATAAACTAAAAATACCAAAAATATAAACTATCATCTCTATCAGATCTCACTTTCGTAAGTGACCGTAAAGGGATTGACAACCCCTTATCACGTTGGCTACGAAGTTCTTATTAGTTTGTGCAGGTGCGAGGGACTCGTGCGTGGTCTCCTACTGGATTGATACATTTGTTCTCGAAAACTGAGGGAAATACTTACGCTACTGTGCTGCATCTCCCTTTCCTCTTCGAGGGAATACAACGCAAGCTCAAGAGGTAATAAGAAGAATTTCGTCCGCCATTGCCGGGGAGCCTTACGCAAAAGTCATATACCAAGTACCTACCACAGACCCTTATCATTCGCATTACATTTTTTGCCTCTTGTTTTCCTCTCACCCACTTCACTCTTGCCGTTTTATTTGCCCTTCTTCTGCCGTGTGTTTACCGTTCGCGTGCCTCTTGTTTGCTTGTGTTGCTATGTGCCCTCATTTAGCTTGCATCTTCGCTTGCTAAAGTGTGAATCCTCATCCACTTGCTAATCTCTTTAAGAGATCCAATTATGTTGAACATATTGCTAGTGAGCTGCGTGCACTAGATTATCCTTATGGGGTTTTGCTTGAAATTTATGAATATGAAAATTGTGAGGAATTGTTAAAAGAAAAAAGTGATTCATGTTAGCTCCTTAAATAAAAAAGCATGATTGCAATGATGTTACTATAAATTGTACTGATGTCAATTGTGCTAATGATATGCAAAACCCTAAGCTTGGGGATGCTAGTTTTGCTATGTCTACTACTTGTTGCAATGATCATGATTGGGGTGATGATTCTTACGATCTTGAAAATTTATTTAAACCCCATCATGAATATGAGATTGATAATAATGTTTGCCATAATATTGAAAGTGGGTTTATAAGAATGTCAACTTTTGATCTCAGTACTTTAGATATTGATCAATCTTGTGAGTTTTTTGATAAAAGTGGGCTTGGAGAAGCAATGACTTTGTTCTATGTTAATCCCACTATTTTGGAAGAGTGTCAACTTTGCATGAATGTGGATCGTGTTGAGAATATGTTATGTGATAGCTATTTTGTTGAATTTGATCATGATCCTACATGCAATTATTATGAGAGAGGGAAATATGGTTGTAGAAATTTTCATGTTACTAAATTACCTCTCTTCGTGTTGAGATTGATCTTGTTTCTTTCTTCTTCCTTGCATATGCTAGATCTTGATTGTCTTGCTAATTTGTTTTCCTATAGAATGCCTATGCATAGGAAGTATGTTAGAATTAGATGTGTTTGTCACATGTTTTTATGATGCTCTCTTTGTGCTTCAATTCTTGTCTTTCATGTGAGCATCATTGAATTATCGTGCCTAGCTAGGGGCATAAAACGATAGCGCTTGTTGGGAGGCAACCCAATTTTATGTTTTTTGTTTTTGTTGCTATTAGGGAATAAATATTGCATATAGCCTCTGATTAGATGTTGTTTCATGTTTTGTTTAGTTTTTGTGCCAAGTAGAACCTTTGGTAAGACTTGTGTGAAGTTCATGTGAAATTGTTGTGAAAAACAGAATCGTTAGCTCTGGCTAAAGCAGTCGTGAGATTTTACTGGCGAATGCTTTTTAGTTGATTCTTTTTGCAGATGGTTGGTAGATAAATTCCGAAAATTTACCAATTTAGTTTGAATTTTTTGGAGTTCCAGAAGTAGGCGAAACCTGCAGATTACTACAGATTGTTCTGTCTTTGACAGATTCTGTTTTTCGTGTGTTGTTTGCTTATTGCGATTCATCTATGAGTAGTATTGGAGGATATGAACCATAGAGAATTTGGATTACAGTAGTTTTAAAACCAATATAAACAAAGAATGAATTCATTGTTGTAACTTTGAGTAGTGGTTTGCTTTCTTATACTAACGGAGCTCACGAGAATTTATGTCTAAGTTTTGTGTTGTGAAGTTTTCAAGTTTTGAGTATTGCTTTGATGGACTATGGAACAAGGAGTAGCAAAGGCCTAATCTTGGGGATGCCCATGGCACCCCAAGTAAATTCAAGATAATCAAAAGCCTAAGCTTGGGGATGCCCCGGGAAGGCATCCCCTCTTTCGTCTTCATCCATCGGTAACTATACTTGGAGCTATATTTTTTTCGCAACATGTTATGTGTTTTGCTTAGAGCGTCTTGTATAATTTGAGTCTTTGATTGTTAGTTTTCCACAATCATCCTTGCTGGACACACCTATTGTAGAGAGTTAAATATAGCCTTGGAATTATTAGAACACTCTATGTGCTTCACTTATATCTTTTGAGTTGAATAGTTTTTGCTCTAGTGCTTCACTTATATCTTTTAGAGCACGGTGGTGGTAATATTTTGTAGAAATTGTTGAACTCTCATGCTTCACTTATATCTATTTTAGAGTCTATTAAACAGAATGGTAATGTGTTTAGGCTAAAAGAACTAGCCTTCACATGGTAGACATCCTATGTCAATGTAGTAAAGAAATTCACACCAAGTGCATTGAATAGAATGAGATGTTGGATGCTTGATAATTGTTTTGAGATATGAGCATAGTGATATTAGAGTCATGCTAGTGGAGTTATTATAAAATTGAGAAATACTTGTGTTAAGGTTAGTGATTCCCGTATCATGCACGTATGGTGAACCGCTATGTGATGAAGTTAGAGCATGAGGTATTTGTAGAGTGCCAACCTTTGTGTGGAGGTCGGTGGCGCGCGATGGTTAACTCCTACCAACCTCCCCCCTAGGAGTATGCGTTGATTGCTTTGTTTTGATGACTCGTTGATTTTTGCAATAAGTATAAGAGTTCTTATGACTAATGTTGAGTCCATGGATTATATGCACTCTCACCCATCCACCATTGCTAGCCTCTCTTGTACCGCGCAACTTTTGCCAGTGCCATAAACCTACTATATATCCTTCCTCAAAATAGCCACCATATTGCTCCTCAAAACAGCCACCATACCTTCTTATCATGGCATTTACATAGCCATTCCGAGATATATTGCCATGCAACTTTCCACCGTTCCGTTTATATGACACGCATCATATTGTCATATTGCCATGCATGATCATGTAGTTGACATCGTAGTTGTGGCCAAGCCACCATTCATAATTTCTCATATATGTTGCTCTTGATTCATTGCATATCCCGGTACATCGCCGGAGGCATTCATGTAGAGTCATACTAGTTGTAGTATCGAGTTGTAATAAAAAGTGTGATGATCATCATTATTAGAGCATTGTCCCATGTGAGGAAAGGCCAATAAAGATGGCCCAAAAAAATATAGAGAGAGGGGATAATAAAAAAAGAGAGAAAGCCCCTCGAAAAAATGGGAGAAAAGAGAGAAGGGACAATTTCTACTATCTTTTTCCACACTTGTGCTTCAAAGTAGCACCATGTTCTTCATTGTAGAGAGTCTCATGCTTAGTCACTTTCATATACTAGTGGGAAATTTCATTATAGAACTTGGCTTGTATATTCCAACGATGCTCCTCAAATGCCCTAGGTCTTCGTGAGTGAGCAAGTTGGATGCACACCCACTAGTTTCTTTCGTTGAGCTTTCATTCATATTTAGCTCTAGTGCATCCGTTGCATGGCAATCCCTACTCACTCACATTGATATCTATTGATGGGCATATCCATAGCCGTTGATATGCCTAGTCGATGTGAGACTATCTCCCTCCTTTTTGTCTTCTCCACAACCACCTCTATTCCACCCATAGTGCTATGTCCATGGCTCACGGTCATGTATTGCGTGAAAGTTGAAAGGTTTGAAAAGATAGAGTATGAAAACAAATTCTTGGCTGAAATCGGGGTTGTGCATGATATGAATATTTTGTGTGATGAAGAGGGAACATAGCCAGACTATATGATTTTGTAGGGATAACTTTCTTTAGCCATAGTATTTTGAGAAGACATGATTGCTTTGTTAGTATGCTTGAAGTATTGTTATTTCTTATGTCAATATAGACTTTTATCTTGAATCTTTCAGATCTGAACATTCATGCCTCAATTAGGAGAATTACATTGAAAAACTATATTGGTTAGCATTCCACATCAAACATTCTTTCTTTATCATTTACCTACTCGAGGACGAGCAGGAATTAAGCTTGGGGATGCTTGATACGTCTCCAACGTATCTATAATTTTTTATTGTTCCATGCTATTATTTATGAAGTCTTGGATGTTTAATGGGCTTTATCATTCACTTTTATATCATTTTTGGGACTAACCTACTAACCCAACGGCCCAGTCCAGATTACTATTTTTTGCCTGTTTCAGGGTTTCGCAGAAAAAGAATATCAAACAGAGTCCAAACGGAATGAAACCTTTGCAAGAGATATTTTTGGAGAAAATCACGCACAGGAAGCTTGAGAACCACGTCAGAGGATCGAGGAGCTGCCCTCGAGGGTGGGGGGCGCGCCCCCTTCCTAGGGCGCGCCCCCTGCCTCGAGGCCTCCTCAAGTGGCCCCCGGTTCCCTCCTTCTTCCTATATAAGTCCACGTACCCCAGAAACTCCGTGAACAGAGAGAAAACCCTAATTCCACCGCCGTACCTTCTGTTCCCATGGAGATCCCATCTTGGAGCCTGTTCCAGAGCTCCACCGGTGGGGGATCCATCACGGAGGCCTTCATCATCATCATCATCGCCCTCACCATGAGTTGTGAGTAGTTTAGCTCAGACCTTCGGGTCCATAGCTAGTATCTAGATGGCTCCTTCTCTCTCTCTGGATCTCAATACAAAGTTATCCTCGGTCTTCGAGGAGATCTATTCGATGTAATCTCTTTCTGCGGTGTGTTTGTCGAGATACGATGAATTGTGAGTTTATGATCAAGGTTATCTATGAAAGATATTTGGTTCTTCTCTGAACTTTTTATGTGTGCTCATAATATCCTTGCAAGTCTCTTCGAATTATTGGTTTGGTTTGGCCTACTAGATCTATAGTTCTTGCAATGGGAGAAGTGCTTGGCTTTGGGTTCAATCTTGTGGTGTTCTTTCCCAGTGACAGTAGGGGCTGCAAGGCACATATTGTATTGTTGCCATCGAGGATAAAAAGATGGGGTTTATATCATATTGCTTGAGTTTATCCCTCTACATCATGTCATCTTGCTTAAGGCGTTACTCTGTTCTTATGAACTCAATACACTAGATGCATGCTGGATAGCGGTCGATGTGTGGAGTAATAGTAGTAGATGCAGGCAGGAGTCGGTCTAATTGTCTCGGACGTGATGCCTATATACAATGATCATGCCTAGATAGTCTCATAATTATTCGCTTTTCTATCAATTGCTCGACAGTAATTTGTTTACCCGCCGTAGAATATCGCTATCATGAGAGAAGCCACTAGAGAAAACTATGGCCCCCGGGTCTATTCTCAACATATCAATCTACATCTACTTTATTTTTACCGCTTTTATTTGTTGTTCTTATTAACTAAAAATACCAAAAATATAAACTATCATCTCTATCAGATCTCACTTTCGTAAGTGACCGTAAAGGGATTGACAACCCCTTATCGCGTTGGCTGCGAAGTTCTTATTTGTTTGCGCAGGTGCGAGGGACTCGCGCGTGGTCTCCTACTAGGTTGATAACTTGGTTCTCAAAAACTGAGGGAAATACTTACGTTACTGTTCTGCATCTCCCTTAGCTCTTTGAGGGAATACAACGCAAGCTCAAGAGGTATCAAGAGGACGGAGACGGCTCGTCTCCAAGCTGCAGCTCATCAAGCAATAGTCGCCGCATCGATCGCAGTACAACCCCAACTACGACTTTGGATACCCGTCAGGCCAGTACTGGCCATAGACCAACTTAGGCCAAAAACCAAAGCTTGGGGGAGTACGTATTTCTCACCGAATTTACATTCATGTTCACACACTCATTTCAGTTGTCGGTGCTCATACTTTTTCATTGTACTATCCATGCTAGTTTATTTTCTTTTCTAAGTCTTTTTTATTGTGTGTTAGAAAAACCTTAAGAAAAACAAAAAAATAGTTGTAGCTTTTAGCTAGTTTACTTTCCATGCCTGTAGTAGTAATTAAAAGAAAACCCAAAAAGATTTCTCGTTCTTCTTTTGCTTGTTGGGAGCTTACCCGTGTAAATAGTTTCTTTTCTTTTCTTTGGGGGTCAAGAGGAGAAGACCGTGATGAAAATGTTAAGTGGCTCCAATATGCATTATTGTTGATTTAACCAAGAGCCATATTACCTTGTCTTCTCCCTTGTATTAAATACTTGTAGATTCCAGCTTAGTCCAATGCACGTGCACTATTATTATTATACACACCATTCGGTCGTGCAAGTGAAAGGCAATAATGACGATATATGATGAACTGATTGAGATGAGAGAAGCTGGTATGAACACGGCCTATCTTGTTTTTGTAAATATGAATAGTTCATCGTTCCTGATTCAGCCTATTATGAATGAAACACGCTTGCAATGAAAATTAGAGATCATAGTTGCTCATGTCATGCTTAAATAGCTAGGATGTTGTAATGGTCTTCCTTGCGTGCCAATATGCTATTAAGATGGTTGTGATGTGCTATGATGGGGGTGGTATCCTCCTGTGAACGATTCAAGTGGTTTGGCTTGGCACATGTTCACGATGTAGTTGAAACAAAATCGACATAGCCTCCACGATATTTATGTTCATGGTGATTTTTATCCTACTCATGCTTGCACTCATTGTTGATTAATTTTAATGCATGTTCATGACTGTTGTCGCTCTCTAGCTGGTCGCTTCCCAGTCTCTTTCTAACCTTCACTTGTACTAAGCGGGAATACTGCTTGTGCATGCACTCCCATAAACCCCAAAGTTATTTCGTATGAGTCCACCATACCTTCCTATATGCGGTACTTACCTGCCGTTCCAAGTAAATTTGTATGTGCCAAACTCTAAAACTTCAAATGAAATTATGTTTTGTATGCTCGAACAGCTCATGTATCAACTAGGGTTGTCTATTTCTTCCATGTTAGGTGTGTTATTCTCACGATGAGTGGACTCCGCTCATCATTCGCGAGAAAATGGCCGGTAACCGGGATGCCCAGTCCCATGCTCAAATCAAATCAAAATAATTAAACAAAACTCCCCAAGGGCTATTGTTGGTATGGACGGTACCCCGTGGATTCGGATGGCCGTGGAGTGTGCTTGTTGGTGGTGGGGGAGTATAAAATTTACCATTTTGTTTGGGAACTGCCCATAATATGTGTAGCATGGAAGATATCGAGAACTCTTGGTTGTTATGTTGACAATGAAAGTATACTGCTCAAAATATTATTTATCTCTGTTTCAAAACTCGAGCTCTAGCACCTCTACAAATCCCTGCTTCCCTTTGCGAAGGGCCTATCTATTTACTTCTATGTCGAGTGTAGCGACCACGATCGGAATGGACCGAAGTCTCTGTGTTTCAGTGTCATCCCTGGATCGGTAATGCTGACACACACAGTACTTGAAGGATTTATAACAGAGTGACAATCACACACTTATTACATCAAATGTCTCAAAAGAGAACTTAATACAAAAGTCTATGGCTTAAGGCCATCTAACAAAATAACAGCGGAAGGCTTGGAAGATAAGTGAGTCCATCAACTCCAATGGCATAGCTGAGTGCATGACAAAGGACCTAGAACGTCTTACTCCTCGTCTGAAAAGTCTGCAACGTAACATGTTGCAGCCCGAAACGGGTCAGCACATGGAATATGCTGGCAAGATAACACTGAAGATGCAAGTAATAGAAATAAAGGCTACACTATATGCATATTTGGCTGGTGGAGGCTCTAAGGTTAAAGTTTTTGCGTAAAGCCAATTTTTTCCTACAACAAAGGAATAAATTTTATTTTAACTATCATGGTAGTTGAAACATCATTGAGAAGGTACCTCCAACTCAATCCCAATTAAAGTAATCATTAACCCAACAAGTTAACTTTAGAGTGATGAGATCAACCAATAATTCAAGTACAAGATACTCAAGATTGTCCATAACTGGGGACACGGCTAATCATGATCAGTTTGTACACTCTGCAGAGGTTTGTGCACTTTTCCCACAAGACTCAATCGCCTCCGTTGAATTTCTCGCACTGCATGGTGTTTGAGAAATGGATGACCGAGACACGGTCTTTCAGAAGCATTTACTCTTTACCCTGGGTGGATCGGTGCACCTACTTTCCCCTACTTCTGTTAGTCCACCACTGAAAGAGCTCACACAACTTACTCATACTATGCCAAAGCCCATAATGGCATTGTGGCTGCACACGGAAGTTTCTAGCATGAATAGTTTTATGATCCCTTTGAGCCTGGGTGGCATTCCATAGGACAATCACACGGAAACCCCGAGATTTCCTAGGACAACACTGGATTCCCCAGGTGCCCTACAACCAATCCACCCAGATGTGTATTCAAGTAGCCACCGTAAGTTGAACCATTAATTAACAACTCACATCTGTCATGGATTTCATTCAAACCCAATACCCGTCTACGAGCATAGCATGATAACCTAAGCATAGCGTAGAAGTAACTCCCAAGGGTTTGAAAAAAATGCAGGTAATAGTTTCTACCTCAAACTACTTCCCAGACCCGCAAGTTAAGAGATCCTACTCATGAAATGTGTGAGGTTTTGATCTAATGCATAAAAACTGGGTAATAAAAGGGTATGATCAAAGTGTTACTTGCCTTGTTGACGATTCGCAAAACCTAGAGACTCGTAGTAGCACGCTTCATAGTCCGGGTATTCTATCGCAAGCAAACAATAGCATTCATAAGCAATCAAGCAATGATGCACAAACAAAACTCCAAAAGAGATGATCTAACCAGAAAGTTCAACTTAAGAACTCCGGTTTGCAAAAAGAATCAAATCGAAAGAAGCAACGAAACTCAAACTACCAAAGAAACGAGATCCGTTTACTAGTTTGATCTAGGGTCAAAATTTTACAGTAGCAAAACTTTGTTCAAGTTGGTTAAACGGAAAGAGGCGTCGAGACGAAGATCTGGGATTTTGAATCACCTGATTCCGACTCTCGAGCGAAAAGAAAAACAAAAAACAAGATCAGGGCAGAAATCGCGATCGGAATAATCACGGATAAATACCCCGAAAAGAAAAACTGATTTACAGATTAACGAATGAACGTTCGTTAACTGAAACTAAACGACGACTTCGTTCGTTAAAACGAATGAACGGGCGAACGCTCGCTAAACAACTAAACAAAAAAACGATCTAACCTTAAAAACGGATTTACGGTTTTACGAAAAGAACCGATCGGTTAAAAAGAAAAACCGACGGCTACCTCGACGAACTCCGGCGATGGCGGCTCCGGCGGCTACCGGCGGCGGGGCAGCGTGCGGAGGCGGAGTCGGCGGGGGCGGGGTGGGCGGCGGCAGCTGGCGCGGCGGCGGCGCGGGCGGCGGCGCGAGGCGGCGCGGCGGCGGGCTAGGGTTTCGGGCGAGGGGGCAAGGTGGGCTGGCGGGCCGGCGATTGCGCTTTATAAAGACCCCGGCTAGGGTAGTCCTAGCCGGTTACGGCCCAGAGGCGGTTTCCATTTTTTTAAACGAGTCCTGGCGTACGAAAACTAACAAAAGAAATACTAAACGGACTCCGAAAATTCCAAAATAAATTTTCACCGTCCTCTAATAATATTATGGACAAAGTGAACATTTTTCCCGGACCTAAATGCAATTTTGAAAAATGCGTATTTTTCCTTCGCAAATAAATCCCAAAAAAACCAAAAGTGATTTTAATAATTTTCTCCAATATTTCTGTTATTTTGGAGAAGTCATATTATCTCCGCTCATATATTTTATTTAGAAATATTTTTAGGAGAGAAAAATAATTAAAACCAACGCTATCCTCGTACAGGTATTCGAGTAAACTCAAATACAAAAATGGTAGAATTCCCAACTTTCTCCGTAGGTCCTTGAGTTGCTTAGAATTTTCGAGGATCGCCACGCACAAGATGCAAAGAAATATGCAATGCAGTATGATCTATGTATAACATTCCAAATTGAAAATTTGGGATGTTACAAACCTACCCCCCTTAGAATGAATCTCGCCCTCGAGATTCGGCTTGGCTAGAGAACAGGTGTGGGTGGTCCTTGCGTAGATCAGCTTCTCGTTCCGAGGTGGCTTCTTCCTCGGTGTGGTGACTTCACTGAACTTTGCAAAACTTGATAACTTTATTGCGGGTGACTCTGCTCGAGAATTCGAGAATCTTAACAGGCTTCTCCTCATAAGTCAGATCACTATCCAACTGAATTGCCTCCAGGGGTACTATGTCTCTAAGAGGAATATCAGCCATCTCCGCATGGCACTTCTTAAGCTGCGAAACGTGAAACACATCGTGCACTCCTGACAATCCTTCGGGCAACTCCAACTTATAGGCAACCTCTCCCATGTGTTCCAAAACACGGTAAGGTCCCACAAATCTCGGGGCTAGCTTTCCCTGGACTCCGAAACGTTTAAGTCCTCGCAGAGGCGATACTCTCAAGTACGCCCTGTCTCCGATTTCATAGGCTACTTCCTTGCGCTTCGAGTCCGCATAACTCTTCTGCCTGGACTGAGCCACCTTCAATCTATATCGAATTAGCTTAACCTTCTCTTCAGACTCTTTGATCAAGTCTGGTCCAAACAACTGTCGGTCTCCATAGCGGTGTTCGGCATCTCCTCCCGTACAATGCTTCGAACGGTGCCATCTTCAAACTGGCCTGGTAACTGTTGTTGTACGAGAACTCAGCGTAGGGCAAATTGTCATCCCAACTAGACCCATTATCTAGCGCACAAGCTCTCAACATGTCCTCCAGAATCTGGTTCACTCTCTCGGTCTGTCCGTCGGTCTGCGGATGAAAAGCTGTGCTGAATTCCAGCCTCGTTCCCAAAGTTTGGTGTAGCTGATGCCAAAACTTTGAGGTGAACTGTGTTCCTCTATCTGATACAATGGTCCTCGGAACTCCATGCAGACATACGATCCTAGTCATGTATATCTTGGCCAACTTCGCATTGGTGTATGTGGTTTTCACAGGGATAAAGTGGGCTACCTTGGTCAAGCGGTCCACTACTACCCAAATTGAGCCATATCCTGCTTTGATACTGGGCAATCCGGTGATAAAATCCATGCCAAGCTTCTCCCACTTCCATTCGGGTATCGGCATAGGCTGTACCAATCCTGCTGGCTTCTGATGCTCTGCCTTTACTCTCTGGCATACATCACATACAGCTACATACTCGGCAATATCTTTCTTCATTCCCGTCCACCAGAAATGTTCCTTCAAATCCAAATACATCTTGGTGTTTCCGGGGTGTATCGAGTATGGCGAATCATGTGCTTCCTGCGGTATCAACTTCCTGATCTCCGGGGCATTGGGCACATAGATTCGATCCTCAAACCACAAGGTGTCGTGCTCATCCTCACGAAACCCCTTGGCTTTTCCTTCACTCATCCTCTTCTTTATCTCGGCAATCTCTTTGTCATCCTTCTGGGCTTCGTGTATCTTCCCCAGCAATGTTGACTGAACCTCCAACGTTGCAACGAAACCTCTATGGACTATCTCCAAACGAAGCTCCCTGAAATCTTCTGCTATCTCCTGGGGCAATCCCCCTTTTACTAATGTATTTGCATAACTCTTCCGGCTCAAAGCGTCTGCAACAACATTGGCCTTTCCTGGGTGATAGTGCAGCTTCATATCATAATCCTTTATAAGCTTCAACCATCTCCTTTGTCTGAGGTTCAGCTCCTTCTGAGTGAAAATGTACTTCAAACTCTTGTGATCCGTGTACACATCACAATGATTTCCAATAAGGAAATGTCTCCAGGTTTTGAGTGCTTGCACTACAACTGCTAACTCCAGATCGTGCATCGCATAATTCAACTCGTGCGGTCGTAGTTGACGAGATGCATAAGAAACAACTCTTCCATCCTGCATAAGTACTCCTCCAAGTCCTAAGCGTGAAGCATCGCAGTACACTTGGAAATCCTTGTGTATATCTGGCAATATCAGCACTGGGGCTATCGTCAACCGTTTCTTCAACTCCTGGAAACTTTCTTTGCACTCTTCAGTCCAATTGAACTTTGTCTCCTTCTTCAACAATGTCGCCATTGGCTTAGCAATCTTTGAGAAATTTTCTATGAATCTCCGGTAGTATCCCGCGAGTCCAAGAAAACTGCGGATCTCTCCAACTGAAGTGGGTGCCAACCATTCAGTGACTGCCTGCACTTTGATGGGGTCCACTGCTATACCTTCTCCCGATATAACATGCCCTAGGAATCCAACTTCCTTCAACCAAAACTCGCATTTGCTAAACTTGGCATACAACTGATGTTCTCTGAGCTTCTCCAGTACCAAACGCAAATGCTCCGCATGTTCCTCCTCATTCTTCGAGTACACCAAAATATCATCAATGAATACCACGACAAACTTATCCAAGAACTCCATGAACACCTTGTTCATCATACTCATGAAATAGGCAGGGCCGTAAGTCAATCCAAATGACATAATCATATACTCATATAGCCCGTACCTTGTGGTGAAGGCTGTCTTAGGTATATCCTTCTCCTGGATCTTCAACTGGTGGTATCCAGATCGTAGATCTATCTTAGAGAATACTTTCGCTCCCTAGAGTTGGTCGAACAAATCATTGATCATCGGCAACGGGTACTTATTCTTAATAGTCACTTCATTCAGGGCACGATAATCAACGACCATTCTTAGAGATCCATCCTTCTTCTCGACCAAAAGCACTAGGGCTCCCCAAGGTGATGAACTCCGGTGAATAAAACCTTTCTCCAATAACTCCTTATTCTGCTTCTTGATCTCCTCCAGATCATTCATTGGCATCCGATATGGTCTCTTCGATATAGGTCCGGTGCCAGGCAACAGCTCAATCAAAAACTCAATATCCCTGTCTGGTGGCATGCCAGGTAGCTCCTCTGGAAAAACATCCGGGTAATCCTTTACTACCAGCACTTCCTCCTGAACAACTCCCGTGAGACAATGTACTTGTGTCCGTATAGGCGAATGCCTAGATACATACTTAATCCTTTTTCCCTCCGGGGTGGTAAGCAAAATAGACTTGCTGGCACAATCGATGTTCCCTCCATACATCGATAGCCAATCCATACCTAATATCACATCCAATCCTTGTGACTCCAAAACTATTAGGTCTGAGGGGAAAACATGGCGTCCTATGACCAATGGCGTCTGAAAACATCCTTGATGTGCCATATACTCCGCTCCGGGTGAACTTACTAACATGGGGGTTTTAAGGACTTGGGTGGGCAACTTATGTCTATTTACGAATCCCCTTGAAATGTATGAATGCGATGCACCAGTATCGAAAATAACTACTGTGGTAAATGACTTAACCAAAAACTTACCGATCACTGTATCTGGTTGCTCTTCAACCTCCTCCACGGTCACGTGGTTTGCTTGTCCTTTGTTGAATGGTTTGGGCTTCTTCCCGGCGCTTCCATTGTCGTTCCCATTCTTAGCTTCAGGGCACTCATTGGCATAATGTCCATTCTTCCCGCACTTGTAACAAGTGACGTGGCTTAAATCCTTCTTGGCGGGTGTGGACGGGGTAGAGCGATTCTGATTATTGTTTGCTCCATTCCCATTCCCATTCTTGGAGCCATTGTGGTTGTGGGAACTTCCTCCAGTGTGGGTGTGGCTTCCATGGTTATGGGTATATCCTCCCGAATTCGGAGTGAATCGGGGCTTCTGCTGGGCTCCAGAATTATTCCTTCCTTGTCCATACTTCGTCTTGCGACTCTCAATCTGCAGCTACTTCCCTTCAATCATAAGAGCTTTATCTACCAACTCCTGGTAGTTATTTAAGATTGCCACCATCAATTGTACGCTCATCTCATCATTTAGCCCTTCCATAAATCTCTCCTGCTTAGCGGCATCTGTGGCCACATCATCTGGGGCCTAACGAGATAGGGTACTAAACTCATCTACGTACTGAGCCACAGTATGATTTCCTGGGCGCAAGTTGCGAAACTCCCGCTTCTTCATGCTCGTAGCTCCGGTTGAGATATGGGCAGTATGGAAAGCTTGTTGAAACTGATCCCAAGTGACATTGGCTATGGGGAAAGTGGCTGTGTAATTCTCCCACCATGCTGCGGCTGGTCCAGACAACTGATGTGCGGCAAATCGCACCTTCTCAGCATTCGAGTAATTGGCGATGGTCAAATCCCATCCAATCTTGCGCAGCCAGTCATCAGCAACTATTGATTCAATGCTGCTAGCAAACACCGATGGTTGCAACCTTAAGAAACATGTCAGGTTGTCCACGGGTGGTGGTGGTGGAGGGTTGTTGTTGTTTTGGTTGTTCTGGGTGTTATGGACAAGAAGTTGCATCAAAGTGTTCTGTTGTTGGATCAACTAAGTGAGCTCAGGGGGAAACTAAAATTCTGGCTCATGTCTCGGAGGCATCTGATGGGTGTAGAGGGAAGAGATTATAATAGAATTGACGTCTAAGGGAAAATCACTACCCATATGCACATGAGACAAGCACAATCATATCACACCAATCAATTTCAAGCAAGGTCTTACAAAGATCTAACTAACATTACAAAAGTGCTCTAAATACTACTTTGTGGCGAAACTAACTACTAATCATAGGGTGGTCATCTAGAAATTTTGATCGGCGGAAGATTCCATGACGTCTGCTCCAGCTTCATCTTCATAGTCTTCGTCATCACTATCATCGAGGTCTGAATCCGTGTCATTGATGATGATGTAATCTTCAGAACGAATCTCCTTGGGTTCTTCTTCCTCTTCTTCTCCTCCTGGTGCTGGACCTCCCATGAATACTCCTAGCTTCCTTGTCAAATCATCATTCTTCTCCACTAGTATCAACATCTCCTCCTCGTATCCGTCACGAGTAGACTTGAGTTCTTCTTCTAGGTCAAAGTTCCTGGTTAGTGCCTTCTTCAAATCTATCATCCATGCGCACATCTGGTGCTCCTATCGACGAATGTGTTGGTTTAACTCCTGGATGAATGCTGCAATGGACCTGTCCTTCCGGGTGCTGATCATGTCCCAACGCTCATCTCGGCATCCACAAATCTGGTAGTTAGTGTCCTTCAGCTCCTGCTTGTAGACTTCTCCGATCCTTCCCATAGTGATGTGGGCTGCCATACTCTTGCCTCGGCTCTAGGTTGGTGCATCAAAAGAAAACTCTATTGGCTCAGTGGATGGTGCGAAGGTTCTCCCGGGGATTTGAACTTGAATGCTCCATCGCTCCTCTTCTGGTAAAGTGGCGGTGTAGGTCCCGGTAAAGCTAGGTATTCCTATGTTCAGGTACCTAGTGACTTCCTTCAAGTGTCGTCCAAAACGTGTGTCTTCATCCGGTTGCGTGAACTTGTTCCTTGGGTCCACCATCCTAAAGAAGTAGAGAATGGAGAGAAGTCAGAAATGAGTAGAGAAGAGTCACCTAGGGTTTATCTTAGTGGTCGTGTCCTGTCAGCGTGTGCTCTGATACCATCTTGTAGCGACCACGATCCGAATGGACCGAAGTCTATGTGTTTCAGTGTCATCCATAGATCGGTAATGCTGACACACACAGTACTTGAAGGTTTTATAACAGAGTGGCAATCACACACTTATTACATCAAATGTCTCCAAAGAGAACTTAATACAAAAGTCTATGGCTTAAGGCCATCTAACAAAATAACATCGGAAGGCTTGGAAGATAAGTGAGTCCATCAACTCCAACGACATAGCTGAGTGCATGACAAACGACCTAGAACGCCCTACTCCTCGTCTGAAAAGTCTGCAATGTAACATGTTGCAGCCCGAAACGGGTCAGCACATGGAATATGCTGGCAAGATAACACAGAAGATGCAAGTAACATGAATAAAGGCTACACTATATGCATATTTGGCTGGTGGAGGCTCTAAGGTTAAAGTTTTTGCGTAAAGCCAATTTTTTCCTACAACAAAGGAATAAATTTTATTTTAACTATCATGGTAGTTGGAACATCATTGAGAAGGTACCTCCAACTCAATCCCAATTAAAGTAATCAATAACCCAAAAAGTTAACTTTAGAGTGATGAGATCAACCAATAATACAAGTACCAGATACTCAAGATTGACCATAACCGGGGACACGGCTAATCATGATCAGTTTGTACACTCTGTAGAGGTTTGTGCACTTTTCCTACAAGACTCGATCACCTCCATTGAATTTCTCGCACTGCATGGTGTTTGAGAAACGGATGACCGAGACATAGTCTTTCAGAAGCATTTACTCTTTACCCCGGGTGGACCGGTACACCTAATTTCCCCTACATCTGCTAGTCCACCACTGAAAGAGCTCACACAACTTACTCATACTATGCCAGAGCCCATAATGGCATTGTGGCTGCACACGGAAGTTTCTAGCATGAATAGTTTTATGATCCCTTTGAGCCTGGGTGGCATTCCATAGGACAATCACACGGAAACCCCGGAATTTCCTAGGATAACACTGGATTCCCCAGGTGCCCTGCAACCAATCCACCCAGATGTGTATTCATTTAGCCACCTTAAGTTGAACCATTAATTACCAACTCACATCTATCATGGATTGCACTCAAACCCAAACCACGTCTACGAGCATAGCATGATAACCTAAGCATAGCATAGAAGTAACTCCCAAGGGTTTGAAAATAATGTAGGTAATAGGTTCTACCTCAAACTACTTCCCAGACCCACAAGTTAAGAGATCCTACTCATGCAATGTGTTAGGGTTTGATCTTATGCATAAAAACTGGGTAATAAAGGGTATGATCAAAGTGTTACTTGCCTTGCTGACGATTCGCAAAACCTAGAGACTCGTAGAAGCACGCTTCACAGTCCGGGTATTCTATCGCAAGCAAACAATAGCATTCATAAGCAATCAAGCAATGATGAACAAACAAAACTCCAAAAGAGATGATCTAACCAGAAAGTTCAACTTAAGAACTCCGGTTTGCAAAAAGAATCAAATCGAAAGAAGCAACGAAACTCAAACTGCAAAAGAAACGAGATCCATTTACTAGTTTGATCTAGGGTCAAAATTTTACAGTAGCAAAACTTTGTTCAAGTTGGTTAAACGGAAAGAGGGCGTCGAGACGAAGATCTGGGATTTTGAATCACCTGATTCCGACTCTCGAGCGAAAAGAAAAACGAAAAACAATATCAGGGCAAAAATCACGATCGGAATAATCGCGGATAAATACCCCGAAAAGAAAAACTGACGAAACGATTAACGAATGTACGTTCGTTAACTGAAACTAAACGACGACATCGTTCGTTAAAAGAACGAACGGGCGGACGCTCGCTAAACAACTAAACCAAAAAAATGATCTAACCTAAAAAAAATGGATCTAGGGTTTTACGAAAAGAATCGATTGGTTTAAAAGAAAAACCGGCGGCTACCTTGACGAACTCCGGCGACGGCGGCTCCAGCGGCTACCGATGGCGGGGCGGCGTGCGGCGGCGGGCTCGGCGGGCGGCGGGGCTGGTGGCGGTGGCCGGCGCGGCGGCGGTGAAAGCACATTTGCTCCCTGGGTGGTTTTGGTAATTAATGACAACATACTTTGTGGTTGGACTAATGCCTTTATCAAGTATGTTTTAGGAAATCCAATCACACTGGCATGGCAAGAGGACTGAAGAAGTGGACCCCTCAAATGCTAAGGCAAGCATTGGCAAAAGCTCAAGACTCCATTTTTGGTTTAGTGATCCAAGATCACATTGAGTCCATAGGAAAAGCCAATACTATTAAAAGGGGATGAGGTTGTGTTGATG
The DNA here is from genome assembly GCA_902687465.1 of Secale cereale. Lineage (NCBI taxonomy): Eukaryota > Viridiplantae > Streptophyta > Magnoliopsida > Poales > Poaceae > Secale > Secale cereale. The sequence continues at coordinate 429,222,857 of LR738713.1, read as the reverse complement.
ATCTGGTTGCTCAAGTGCTTAGTGATATATCTCCTTCAACTATCAGCAACTTTCACTACAATACACACTCATAAGTAATCTCGGACAAACCGATTCTTCCAACTCAGTCCCATCGAGATGAACCACCTCAGCCATAAGCCAAACCCTAGAAAAATCGGTCATTCCGAGGTTGAGATCGGTCACACCGAAATATGGGCTGCCAAGCTTCTGTAACCGTTTGTCATCAAGTCGGTCTCACCGAGTTGATAAAATCGGTCTTACCGAAATTGGCATGTTCCTGTCTTTTCTCAAATCGGTCTAACCGAGTTTTCTTTCTCGGTCCCACCGAAAACTCCAACGTTCATATTATTTACACTTTCGGTCTCACCGAGATGGTATTTTTGGTCCCACCGAAAACCCCAACGTTCACTATATTTGAACTTTCGGTCTGACCGAGTTTCCACTTCGGTCAAACCGAGATTGCTCAATTATGTGTGTAACGGTTGGATTTTGTGTGGAGGCTATATATACCCCTCCACCCCCTCTTCATTCGTGGAGAGAGCCATCAGAAAGAACTACCACTCCTACCTTACACTTTCTGAGAAGAGAACTACCTACCCTTGTGTTGAGATCAAGTTGCTCCATTCCTACCATATGAAACTTGATTTCTAACCTTCCCCAAGTTGCTTTCCACTCAATCCTTTCTTCCACCACAACCATATCAGTGAGGAGAGTTGAGTGTTGGGGAGATTATCATTTGAAGCACAAGAGCAAGGAGTTCATCATCATCTACAACATCTATTACCTTTTGGAGGGTGGTGCCTCCTAGATTGGTTAGGTGTCGCTTGGGAGCCTCCGTCATTGAGATGTGGAGTTGAACCAAGAAGTTTGTAAGGGCAAGGAGATCGCCTACTTCATGAAGATCTACCCCGAGTAAGGCTAGCCCTCCGTGGGCATAGGCCATGATGGAATAGACAAGGTTGTTTCTTCGTGGACCCTTCGTGGGTGGAGCCCTCCGTGGACTCGCGCAGCCGTTACCCTTCGTGGGTTGAAGTCTCCATCAACGTGGATGTACGATAGCACTACCTATCGGAACCACGGGAAAAATCATTGCGTCTCCAAATTGCGTTTGATCTTCTCCACTTCTCTTTACTACTTGTGCAATTTACTTTCCGCTGCCCATACTCTAGAATTGCATGTGTAGTGTGCTACTTGACTTGTGTGTTGTGCAAAATCTGCCAAAATCTGTCCTTGATAAAAGACAGAATTTTTATCTTGTCGAGTAGTCTAATCACCCCCCTCTAGACACTCTCACCTTCTTCGATCCCTCAATTGGTATCAGAGCTTTGGTCTCCATTGCTTTGGTTTACACACCATTGGAGGAAGATGGACGTGTCTACGTTTGGGAGTATTAGCCATAGAGTGCCTATTCTTAATGGAGAGTCATATAACTCATGGAGGTTTGAAATGCTTAGTATCTTTAAGAAGTACAATTTGTGCAAATATATTGAGAACCCCTATGTGCCTCCTTTTGATCCCTTGCACCCTACCATGGATGAAGAGCTTGATTTGCTTTGTAACCTTAGAACTGTAAATCTTATCATTAGAGGGTTACCCGATGATTTGCTTAAGCTTTTTACAAACTTTGAGTGTGCCTATGCTATATGGAAGTTCTTGGAAGAACTTTATCCGGACTACTCTATGAGAGGTCTTGATAAAATTCTATACAAGACTATTGAATTTGATAAGATGCACCCCAATGATCCCAACTTTGATAAATGCTTCTTTGAGCTTCGTGATCTTATGAAAAAGAAGGGTGATCCCGGTCTTATCAATGCTTTAATTAGAAAAGCTCTTGTATTGCATTCCGAAGATTATTGTCACATTGACAAAACTAATGCAAGAAGTTTTTATCAAATTGACCTAGGTATTGATGATGAACAATCTATGGGTCAATATGATGGTGAGCATGAGCATGATGATGATTACTTCGATTCGGACATCGAGCTAGACAAGGTCATGAAGAGTCTCAATCTTATGGCAAATCTGAGAGACTACATGTCCGGCGGAAAAGAGTGGATTCTTGATAGTGGATGCACCGATCACATGACCGGAGATAAGGACATGTTTCGAGAGCTTACAAAGAACGATGGTCCACGCAAGTATGTGACTTTTGGAGACAACTCCAAGGGTAAGGTACTTGGCCTTGGTAAGGTGGCCATATCTCATGATAGCTCTATTCAAAATGTCATGCTTGTAGAATCTCTTGGATACAATTTACTTTCCGTGTCTAGATTAGCTGACTTTGGATTCAATGTGCTATTCACCAAAGTAGATTGCCAAGTCTTTCGTCGTGACAATCAAAACATGGCATTTACTGGTATTCGTAGAGGTGATCTATATATTGTTGATTTCACTAAGAAAGCCCAACCTAGAGCTTGTTTCATTGCTAAATCCTCTAAAGGTTGGTTATGGCATAGAAGGCTAGGACATGTTGGTATGCGTAATCTAGACAAGCTAATCAAAGGTGATCATATTCTGGGTGTTAAAGATGTTCTCTTTGACAAAGATAGACTTTGTAGTGCTTGTCAAGCAGGAAAACAAGTTGGTGGAAGTCATCCCGTGAAAAACATCATGACCACAAGGAGACCGCTTGAGCTTCTTCATATGGATCTCTTCGGTCCCAATGCTTACAAAAGCCTTGGTGGTAACTCCTTTGGTCTAGTTATAGTTGATGATTATTCCAGATTTACGTGGGTATTTTTCCTTGATGATAAATCGCAGGTTCAGAGAATCTTCAAGACCTTTGCCAAAAAGGCCCAAAATCAATTTGAGGTGAAGATCAAGAAAGTTTGGAGTGACAATGGAACGGAGTTCAAGAACGCCAATGTAGACTCTTTTCTCGATGAGGAAGGGATTCTACATGAGTTCTGGGCAACGTACACCCCTCAACAAAATGGAGTTGTTGAGAGGAAGAACCGAACGCTCATAGAGATGGCGAGAACGATGCTTGATGAATACAAGACACCGAAGCATTTTTGGGGAGAAGCGGTCGAGACAGCTTGTCATGCTATCAACAGGCTTTATCTTCATAAGCTCCTCGGCAAGACATCATACGAGCTCCTCACCGGCTTTCTCCTTGGTTATGGATCAAACTCCCACACCTACCGTGTCTACAATAATTTCACCCGGAAGGTTGAAGAGACGGTAGGCGTGAAGTTTGATGAATCTAATGGCTCGCAAGTAGAGAAAATGCCTATTGATGTAGGAGACAAGGACCCATCGGAAGCTATCCAAGATCTATCTATTGGAAAGATCCGTCCCATGGAAGTGAAGGAGAGTACCTCATCTACATATGTGGAGCCCCCTACCTCACGTCGAGATGAACCTCAAGGCAACATGGAGGCCTCCACAAGTGGAACTCACCAAGATGAGGAAGTGCAACAAGAAGATCCACCACAACCTCCTTCTCCACCGCCTCAAGACAACACCAACAACAATGAAGAAGAAGAAGAGGAAGATGAAGATGATGAGGAAGCTCAGCCACAACATCAACAAAAGCTATCCCGAGTTCGAGCAAGAGTCAAGAAGAATCATCCCGTGGAACAAATGATGAACGACATCAACTCCGGGAGAATCACTCGCTCTAAAACTCGCTTAGCTAACTTTTGTGAGCATTACTCATTTATCTCTAGTATTGAACCTATGAAGGTAGAAGAAGCACTTGAAGACCCGGATTGCGTGAACGCTATGCACGAAGAACTACACAACTTCGAGAGGAACAAGGTATGGACTTTGGTAGAGAAGCCCAAGGATGATCAAAACATCATTGGAACCAAATGGGTGTTTCGGAACAAGCAAGATGAAGATGGACAAGTCATCCGCAACAAGGCTCGTCTCGTAGCTCAAGGTTACACACAAGTCGAAGGTATGGACTATGGTGAGACCTATGCCCCCGTTGCTAGACTTGAGTCCATTCGCATCCTTCTTGCTTATGCCAATCACCATGATATTACTCTCTATCAAATGGATATCAAAAGTGCTTTCCTAAATGGTGAAATTGAAGAGGAAGTATTTGTGAAACAACCTCCCGGATTTGTGAATCCCAAAAAGCCTAATCATGTTTACAAGTTGCATAAAGCTCTTTATGGTCTTAAACAAGCTCCTAGAGCTTGGTACAAATGCTTGACTAGCTTTCTTCTTGAAAAAGGCTTTGAGATTGGAAAGATAGACTCAACGCTGTTCACAAAAAGGGTTAATGGTGAACTATTTGTATGCCAAATATATGTTGATGATATTATCTTTGGTTCAACTAACCCTCATTTTAGCAAGAAGTTTGGACAGCTCATGTCGGAGAAGTATGAGATGTCCATGATGAGTGAACTCAAATTCTTCCTTGGGTTGCAAATCAAGCAATCTAAGGAGGGTACTTTTGTCTCACAAACAAAGTACACCAAGGACCTCTTCAAGAAGTTCAACATGCAAGAAAGCAAAGGTATGAGTACCCCCATGCCTACTAGTGGACATAATGACTTGACAAAAGATGGAGAACCCGTTGATCAAAGGGTTTACCGATCTATGATTGGTTCTCTACTATATCTTTGTGCTTCTCGTCCTGACATAATGCTGAGTGTATGCATGTGTGCGCGATATCAAGCAGCCCCTAAAGAATGTCATCTTAAAGCTGTTAAAAGGATAGTGAGATATTTGATACACACACCAAACTTTGGCATTTGGTATCCTAAGAGGGCCTCTTTCGACCTTGTTGGCTATTCCGACTCGGACTATGCCGGTGACAAGGTTGATAGAAAGTCAACTTCGGGTACGTGTCAATTCCTTGGTCGATCCCTTGTATCTTGGTCCTCCAAGAAACAAAATTCGGTATCATTATCCACTGCCGAAGCGGAATATATTGTTGCTGGTTCGTGTTGTGCTCAATTGCTATGGATGACACAAACGCTTAAGGATTATGGGATACATGTGAGACATGTTCCCTTGCTTTGTGACAATGAGAGTGCGATTAAAATTGGACACAATCCAGTGCAACACTCTCGAACAAAGCATATTGAAGTTCGTCACCATTTTATTCGTGATCATATTGCCAAGGGTGACATTAATCTTAAGCATGTTCGTACTGACAAACAACTTGCTGATATCTTTACAAAACCTCTTGATGAGAAGGTGTTTTGTCGCTTAAGGAGTGAGTTGAACATCATTGATGCTTCAAACTTGGAGTGAGAACTCCATTGATGCATGCAAGGCATGAGCCCTCTTGACTAATCCTTGATATTTCTCTTATGATGATGATCATATGTCTTGGACACATTTGCCTCCTTGTATTGCATCTAACTCTTTGCAGGTACTTGGATGATCTACATTCCACAAGATTACCACACACTCAAATCATGAGTAATCTTGTCATTGACCAAGTATCTAGCCCTTTGGGATGTTGAGTTCAAGGAACAAAATTCTACATATCCTTTTTGACATCTTATACATCTAGTATTTCACTCTTGTCATCTTGGATATCCTTGAGTATTTCCTTGCTTGCCTAACCCATGTAGGAAGATGAACTACACAAGTAGAAATGGCGCTCCAACTTCACATTCAATGAGCACCTACATCAAGTTTACCTACATGAGCAAAGCATCAACAAGCCCAAGGTATGTTCTTCACATCTTTGAGGAGCTTTGCTCAAAGTCATGAGTACAAGCAGCTTCATAAGATGTGATCACATCAAATGCTTAATCGAAAAATGGCAACCCCATTTTGAGCTTAAATGATGAGTATGACCTATGATCAAATGTCTTCATTTGACTCCTAAGTCAATATACTCAAACATAGGTGACCTTGTCGCCGACCTTTATCTAGATGAATTACATATGTTTTTGGAGTCTTTCTGTTTTCTCTTATGTTCTCTCATTGAGTTTTCTTTAAACAAAAAAAAAACTTCATCTAGGAATCTTTTTCATTTCTATTCTTATGTTTCTTTGAATATCCTTCTGGCTCTGATCAATTCCCCGAAAATCTTTTACAAATTCATTGCAAATCTTTTGAAACATTCCTTGCAAAGTGAGCTGAATTATCTCTGTATTTCCTTGGAATTAAACTCGGCGTCACCGATTTATTTATTTCGGTCTAACCGAAAAGGGTCTACCCTAACTCAATTCGGTGTCACTGAGTTATTTCCTCCAGGATATCATCTCCTGCAGCTCCACTCATTGTTTCTTTATGCATGTTCCTATTTGCCCTGTTGTGATTCTTAAGGATCCCACTTCTTTCTTTCCATCTTTCCTAACCTTCCTAGTTTGCTGTCCTTTTCGGCACTTGATGTCAAAGGGGGAGAAGACTTAGGGGGAGTAGGGGGAGAAGAGAAGATTTAGGGAGAGAAGAAGAGCAATCTTATCTTAAGGGGGAGAGGATCACATCAAAGCTTTGCCGTGTCTTACATTTGGACATCATTCTCAATTGGCATCATTCTTTTGATTTTGCTCTTTCCATCAAACCCCTTGTTCTGAGAGGACTCAAAGGGAGAGGAATCTTCACAATTGATATGTTATGGAAAGCAAAATCTCTCAGATTTCATTGAAAATCTTTTAGTTTCGGAGACATGTTTGCTGATTCAAGCTTGTGCTCAATATGAGACACTCTTTATACATGTCCTCCCTGGCTTGGTACTCTTGATGTTCTTGCAGTTGGTTGAAGGAATACTCGTGTGTTATCTAACCTTGTTTTCCCAAGTTTATCCCTTCAGGTACAATGCCAAGGAACCTCAAGGTAAGTATATGCACCTTGCAGAATGTGCATGATGGTGACTTGCTTGTAAATACTTGTTTGCAAGAAATCACCATGCACATATGCATTATCACTCACTTCCCTTTCATCTGCTCTGATGCATATAGCCAAGCTGCATGTAGCACATCTTGCTTATCTCTCTTGTGTGCTTGTGGTAGTCCAAAACCATAATCTATGAAAATCTTGCACACCTGTAGGGGGAGCCTGTGTACTACATGCTTGTCAAAGCTTTCATGATAATTCTGTCTTTCTTTCAATAAGCTTTGATGTCTTGTTTAGAGAGATTTTAGTGTGTTGCCATCAATTACCAAAAAGGGGGAGATTGAAAGCACATTTGCTCCCTGGGTGGTTTCGGTAATTAATGACAACATACTTTGTGGTTGGACTAATGCCTTCATCAAGTATGTTTCAGGAAATCCAATCACACTGGCATGGCAAGAGGACTGAAGAAGTGGACCCCTCAAATGCTAAGGCAAGCATTGGCAAAAGCTCAAGACTCCATTTTTGGTTTAGTGATCCAAGATCACATTGAGTCCATAGGAAAAGCCAATACTATTAAAAGGGGATGAGGTTGTGTTAATGATCTGGTTGCTCAAGTGCTTAGTGATATATCTCCTTCAACTATCAGCAACTTTCACTACAATACACACTCATAAGTAATCTCGGACAAACCGATTCTTCCAACTCAGTCCCACCGAGATGAACCACCTCAGCCATAGGCCAAACCCTAGAAAAATCGGTCATTCCGAGGTTGAGATCGGTCTCACCGAAATATGGGCTGCCAAGCTTCTGTAACCGTTTGTCATCAAGTCGGTCTCACCGAGTTGATAAAATCGGTCTTACCGAAATTGGCATGTTCCTGTCTTTTCTCAAATCGGTCTAACCGAGTTTTCTTTCTCGGTCCCACCGAAAACTCCAACGTTCATATTATTTACACTTTCGGTCTCACCGAGATGGTATTTTCGGTCCCACCGAAAACCCCAACGTTCACTATATTTGAACTTTCGGTCTCACCGAGTTTCCACTTCGGTCAAACCGAGATTGCTCAATTATGTGTGTAATGGTTGGATTTTGTGTGGAGGCTATATATACCCCTCCACCCCCTCTTCATTCGTGGAGAGAGCCATCAGAAAGAACTACCACTCCTACCTTACACTTTCTGAGAAGAGAACTACCTACCCTTGTGTTAAGATCAAGTTGCTCCATTCCTACCATATGAAACTTGATTTCTAACCTTCCCAAGTTGCTTTCCACTCAATCCTTTCTTCCACCACAGCCATATCAGTGAGGAGAGTTGAGTGTTGGGGAGATTATCATTTGAAGCACAAGAGCATGGAGTTCATCATCATCTACAACATCTATTACCTTTTGGAGGATGGTGCCTCCTAGATTGGTTAGGTGTCGCTTGGGAGCCTCCGTCATTGAGATGTGGAGTTGAACCAAGAAGTTTATAAGGGCAAGGAGATTGCCTACTTCGTGAAGATCTACCCCGAGTAAGGTTAGCCCTCCGTGGGCGTAGGCCATGATGGAATAGACAAGGTTGCTTCTTCGTGGACCCTTCGTGGGTGGAGCCCTCCGTGGACTCGCGCAGCCGTTACCCTCCGTGGGTTGAAGTTTCCATCAACGTGGATGTACGATAGCACTACCTATCGGAACCACGGGAAAAATCATTGCGTCTCCAAATTGCGTTTGATCTTCTCCACTTCTCTTTACTACTTGTGCAATTTACTTTCCGCTGCCCATACTCTAGAATTGCATGTGTAGTGTGCTACTTGACTTGTGTGTTGTGCAAAATCTGCCAAAATCTGTCCTTGATAAAAGATAGAATTTTTATCTTGTCGAGTAGTCTAATCACCCCCCCCTCTAGACACTCTCACCTTCTTCGATCCCTCAGGCGGGCTAGGGTTTCGGGCGAGGGGGCGAGGTGGGCTGGCGGGCCGGCGGCTGCGCTTTATAAGCACCCCGGCTAGGGGGGTCCGAGCCGGTTACGGCCCACATGCGGTTCCCTTTTTTTTTAAACGAGTCCTGGCGTACGAAAACTAACAAAAGTAATACTAAACGGACTCCAAAAATTCCGTAATAAATTTTCACCATCCTTTAATAATATTTAGGACAAAGTGAAAAAAATTCCCGGACCTAAATGCAATTTTGAAAAACGCGTATTTTTCCTATGCAAATAAAATCGCAAATAAATCCGAAAAAAACCAAAAGTGGTTGTAATATTTTTCCTCCAATATTTCTGTTATTTTGGAGAAATCATATTATCACCGCTCATATATTTTATTTAGAAATATTTTTAGGAGAGAAAAATAATTAAAACCAACGCTATCCTCATACCGGTATTCGAGTAAACTCAAATACAAAAACGGTAGAATTCCCAACTCTCTCCGTAGGTCCTTGAGTTGCTTAGAATTTTCAAGGATCGCCACGCACAAGATGCAAAGAAATATGCAATGCAGTATGATCTATGTATACATTCCAAATTGAAAATTTGGGATGTTACATCGAGTCATTGCTAGGTGGCTTCTCACCCCTCGTTGGTTACCCCAAGTGTAAGGTTTGAGATGCAGTGTAGCAGAAGTTTTTCCTTGGTAATACCAAGGATCGATTTCCCAGAGACTCCCAGTTTCAACAAGAAGGTGTCAACTGCTAACGGCGCCAGATATTAGCAATCAACGTGGACCTGCACACAGATACAAATAACTTTGCTCCCAACGAGTACAGAGAGGTTGTCAATCCCTCCGGCCTTGTAGTTTACAAAGAAGCAAACGCAAGTGATAATAGTGATAGGTATAATTGCAATAGTAAGTAAATAGCGGAAAAGTAAATAGCGGATGTGATCAATGATGGTAATATGGACCGGTGTCTCATGATGTTCACTAGTGATGTCTCTCTCCCAAAAGACGATAAAACAGCTATGTGAGGTAAACGAATTACAGCTGGGCAATTGACAGGACCATGTGCGCAAACCAATGCTGACTACATTGCAAGAAAGGTAGAGGTTCAAAGCATGGGCGGTATGCCAAAGTAAGTAGACCGAAATCCATAAATATCTACTACTAATCATCCACCTTGAGATATCTATCCAGAACATCTCGCTGGTATTAAGTTGCGAGTCCCACCCATAGTGTAAACTCAATGCAACAGACAACTGCATTAAAAGAACTTTGCGTAAAGTAAACAATCCTTGCACCCGCGGGCACAAGCACCGTTGTTTTCCCCCTTGTGGCAACAGCACATCCCCTAGACTCATGTTTCTGTCACTCAAGCTAGTCATCGAGGGGCATGAACCCACAATCAAGCATAACGTTCCCTCTTGGAGTCACTACCTACTACTTGGCCAAAGCAATAAATAACAACGGAGAACATGCAAGAATTACTTACGAACATAAATATAAAAGAGGTGAATCAAATATATTACTCAAACACAATCTGAACATAATCTCATAATCCATCGGATCCCAGCAAACTCATCATAGCAACAGCATAAGGATTACATATGTGCCTCGATCATGTAGGGCAGCTCACGAGGACTAATTAGTGAAGCACAAGAACGGGAGGAGAACATCACATAGCTACTGGTCATGGACCCATGGTCCAAGGGAGACTACTCACAACTCATCCGGGAGGCGTCCATGGTGGTGGAGAAGCTCCCGGTGGTGATCCTCCCCTCCGGCAGGGTGCCGGGAAGAGTTCTCCTGGTGCTCCCGATCTTGGAAGCGGCGGCGGCGGCGGAACAGAGATGAGATCGCGAAAAAGAGTTCCTATTTCGAGGGTTTCGGGCGATGCTTTAAATATATGCCAAAGGGGGGCATCGGAGGAGCCTCGGGGGGCCCAGGCGCCCCCCCGGCGCGGCCCGGGGGGGGCGCACCGCCAGGGCGCCTGGAGCCCTGGTGCCCCCCCCCCCGGCTGTCCTTCGGGCGCACGGAAGTTTCTGGAATGCTGATTTTTTATATAATTTTTCTGGATTTTTCCTGGCAGTTCTCGTAATGTGAAAACCTGAAATACAAAAACAGCCGAAAACAGAAACTGGCACTGGGGTGCACTGAGTTAATAGGTTAGTCCAAATATGATCAAAAGTGTATGGAAGTGTATAAATATCATAGCAATATCACCCAAAAGAGGCATGGAGCAAGCAGAAATTATAGATACGTTTTGGACGTATCAACATCCCCAAGCTTAATTCCTGCTCGTCCTCGAGTAGGTAAATGATAACAAGAATAATTTATGTGGTGACATGCTATTAACCATATAGGACTTATTCATAGTCATATGACAAAAGCGTACTGAGATAATGAATCTGTAGTAATTAAGTTGCCTCATGAGAGAATCACAAAGAACTGAAAGTTTTACAATATGATACTGAAACATCAACTAGATTTGCAATGAATATGATGTGCAAATATGATAGAGTGATATCTAGCTTTCCCCCTTTGGTGAAGCAAAACATAAATGCAGGGGCACCTTCAAGGTTTAAGTGATGACTAGATACAATGATTTCAAAATAAACGATATCAAAATCATGCAAAAGACAATGCTACTTTGGAACAATGCACATTACACTCAGAATGACAATCATGCTCTCAGTAGTTGGTGCTTTTAAAATAAGGTGGAGACTCAACATAAAAGTAAAAGAATGGCCCTTCGCAGAGGGAAGCAGGGATTACTCATGTGCTAGAGCTTTTTATTTTGAAAATATAGAAACAATTTTGTCAACGGTAGTAGTACTTCATATGTGCTATGCATAAGACATCCTATAAGTTGCAAGCCTCATGCATCGAATACCAATAGTGCTCGCACCTTGTCCTAATTAGGTCGGATTTCCATGGATTGTCATTGCATTACATATGTTTTAACCAAGTGTCACAAAGGGGTACCTCTATGTCACCTGTACAAAGGTCCAAGGAGATAGATCGCATTTGATTTCTCGTTTTTGATAGATCTCAACTTGAGGACATCCATACCGGGACAACATAGAAAATAGATAATGGACTCCTCTTAAGTGCTTAAGCATATTCTCATAAGAAATTGAGGATTAATGTCCAAGCTAAAACTTCCACCATGATACATGGCTTTGGTTGGCGGCCCAATGTTCTTCTCTAACAATATGCATACTCAAACCATTCAACTCATGGCAAATCACCCTTACTTCAGACAAGACGAACATGCATAGCAACTCACATGATATTCAACAAAAGTGTAAAAGTTGATGGCGTCCCCAGAAACATGGTTACCGCTCAGCAAGCAACTTATAAGAAAATAAGATACATAAGCAACATATTCTTTACCACAATAGTTTTTAAGCTACTTTCCCATGAGCTATATATTGCAACTGAAGGTTTTAAAGGTAGCACATGTAAATTTACTTGGAGTGGCGGTGAAATACCACATATAGGTAGGTATGGTGGACTCATATGGCATAACTGGTTTAAAAGGATGTGGATGCACAAGCAGTCAGTCCGCTTAGTACAGGTGGAGGTTAGCAAAAGACTGGGAGCGACCAACTAAGAGAGCAATGACGGTCATAATCATGCAGAGCGACAAAGCAACATTGAATCAGGCATGGAAGTTATATCGCTACTCAGAAATAAAAGATCATCAAGGCTTGACAGACTTTCTTTACAGTCTTAAATATGCGTGAGCATACGCCAAGTCAATCAAAATAAATTCT
>LR738713.1:429187890-429210325 GCA_902687465.1 Secale cereale | reverse complement strand
AAGCGCCATTATGCACGTAGCATCTTTATCATAGACATATTAACCAATGCAACGGAAGCAAACTCTCTTAATAAGATAAGCATGATAATTAAAGAGAGTTCAAGCAACCAACTAAACACAAGCTCTTTAAAAAGATAAGCATGAATACTAAGAGCAGAGCATGATAGTAGCTATTAAAAGACAAAGAACACACACAACAAAGATAGTCATGAAAATTCTATGTTATGTTCTAGGTAGAAGTGGAGTGTGTTTCTCTCCCACATAAAGAACGCTGAGTTCCGACTCGTTATGGAAAACTAAAAAGGAAATTAAAAGCAAGACGCTCCAAGCATAGCACATAACACATGAAGTGATTAAAATATAGTGGAACGAAAGACGAACTGATAATGTTGATGGAGAAGGGGATGCACGGGGGCATCCCCAAGCTTAGACGCTTGAGTCTCCTTGAATATTTCTTGGGGTGCACGGGGGCATCCCCAAGCTTGAGCGCTTGACACTCCTGAATCTTTTTATCATCTTCCCTCGCACACTTGAAAACTCCCTTCATACATAACTCATCATAATCTGATTAGCGAGGTTAGTACCCATAATAAAATAATTGTTCCTTGCTGGAAATAAATATATTCTTGAAGTTCTATTGTTTCTCAAGATTGCCAAAAGGTTTTTGCATAGAAAAAGCAAGCTCTAGGTTTGCAAAATGAAGGAAAGGCAAAACAGGACAGAATCTGTGAAAAACAGAACAGCAGGTAGTAAACGATTTGTTCGGGGCACTTCTGCAACTCAAATCAAAAAACTCAGAACAGACGCACGAAATACAATTATATAGAGAACGCTGTCGAAAAAATTCAGACCAAAAAGATGATCTGGTGATTTTATACGAATTTTTCTATCCAAGGACAGAATCTGTTTCCTGGACAGCACCTCACAACTTTTGAACTTTCTAGCAATCAGAGGCTATGCTTGGCACAAAATTGAAAAGCAAAGATACAATGATGATGCTACAGTAGTAAACAACATCAATACACAACAAAATCAAAATAAATTTATTCATTGGGCTGCCTCCCAAAAGCGCTTTCTTTTATGCCTTTAAGCTAGGCATAATGCATATAGATCAAGTTTTATCAAGAGTAAAAGAATAGCTAGCCCGTACAACGGACTCAAAAGGTAACTTGATCTTATTTCGAGGGAAGTGTTCCATCTCTTTCTTGAGAGGAAACTGAAATTTTATATTACCCTCTTTCATGTCAATGGTAGCACCAACGGTGCATAGAAAGGGACGTCCCAAAATAATTGGACAAGAAGGATCACATTCGATATCCATAATAGTAAAATCAACGGGAACATAATTATCATTGACAACGATAAGAACATCGTCGATCCTCCCCAAAGGTTTCTTTATGGAAGAATCAACGAGACGAACACCAAAAGAACAAGAATCAAAAGGTTTCAATTTAAGCATATCATATAGTCTTTTGGGCATAATGGAAGTACTAGCTACAATATCACATAAAGCATAGCATGAGAAGTTGTTTATCTTAATTTTAATCATAGGATCCCAACCATCTTCTAGCTTTCTAGGTATGGAGGCTTCTACTCTAAGTTTCTCCTCCCTAGCTTTGATGAGAGCATTAGTAATATGCTCTGTGAAGGCAAGATTAAGCGTGCTAGTGTGGGGATCTTTGGCCATTCCTTGTAGAAAGGTGACAACTTCTGAGATACTACAATTATCAAAATTAATTTTATCATGATTGGGCAGAATTGTAGTGTCATCCTCTTTGTTTGAATCGCTCTCTGTTATAAGAGTTTGAACATCTTCCCAAGTTTGGGGAAGCTTAGGAGCAATTTTAAACTGAGGCTCATACTCTTTTCCTGGAAGACCATGCCATGGGCATAACCCTCCGTCAAGACTAACATAATCACAAGGTTTATTACTTTTGTAGATCCCGACAGTGGTGATTGGTGTAATGGAAGAAGGGGTGTACTCCTCCCATCTAGTGTTTTTGGTGGAACCCATAATAGTAAGCAAGCAAGATAACTATTTTTGTGATTTTCGATAAAAGATACTAAAGCAAAACTGAAAGGTAAACTAACAAGACTAAAAGCAAAGGTAAAAGATAGCGTGCAACTCCCCTATCCTGAAGAGTGAAGTCCCCGGCAAAGGCGCCAGAAATTGCTTTGCTAGGTGGCTTCTCACCCCTCGTTGGTTACCCCAAGTGTAAGGTTTGAGATGCAGTGTAGCAGAAGTTTTCCCTTGGTAATACCAAGGATCGATTTCCCAGAGACTCCCAGTTTCAACAAGAAGGTGTCAACTGCTAACGGCGCCAGATATTAGCAATCAACGTGGACCTGCACACAGATACAAATAACTTTGCTCCCAACGAGTACAGAGAGGTTGTCAATCCCTCCGGCCTTGTAGTTTACAAAGAATCAAACGCAAGTGATAATAGTGATAGGTATAATTGCAATAGTAAGTAAATAGCGGAAAAGTAAATAGCGGATGTGATCAATGATGGTAATATGGACCGGTGTCTCATGATGTTCACTAGTGATGTCTCTCTCCCAAAAGACGATAAAACAGCTATGTGAGGTAAACGAATTACAGCTGGGCAATTGACAGGACCATGTGCGCAAACCAATGCTGACTACATTGCAAGAAAGGTAGAGGTTCAAAGCATGGGCGGTACGCCAAAGTAAGTAGACCGAAATCCATCAATATCTACTACTAATCATCCACCTTGAGATATCTATCCAGAACATCTCGCTGGTATTAAGTTGCGAGTCCCACCCATAGTGTAAACTCAATGCAACAGACAACTGCATTAAAAGAACTTTGCGTAAAGTAAACAATCCTTGCACCCGCGGGCACAAGCACCGTTGTTTTCCCCCTTGTGGCAACATCACATCCCCTAGACTCATGTTTCTGTCACTCAAGCTAGTCATCGAGGGGCATGAACCCACAATCAAGCATAACGTTCCCTCTTGGAGTCACTACCTACTACTTGGCCAAAGCAATAAATAACAACGGAGAACATGCAAGAATTACTTACGAACATAAATATAAAAGAGGTGAATCAAATATATTACTCAAACACAATCTGAACATAATCTCATAATCCATCGGATCCCAGCAAACTCATCATAGCAACAGCATAAGGATTACATATGTGCCTCGATTATATAGGGCAGCTCACGAGGACTAATTAGTGAAGCACAAGAACGGGAGGAGAACATCACATAGCTACTGGTCATGGACCCATGGTCCAAGGGAGACTACTCACAACTCATCCGGGAGGCGTCCATGGTGGTGGAGAAGCTCCCGGTGGTGATCCTCCCCTCCGGCAGGGTGCCGGGAAGAGTTCTCCTGGTGCTCCCGATCTTGGAAGCGGCGGCGGCGGCGGAACAGAGATGAGATCGCGAAAAAGAGTTCCTGTTTCGAGGGTTTCGGGCGACGCTTTAAATATATGCCAAAGGGGGGCATCGGAGGAGCCTCGGGGGGCCCAGGCGTCCCCCCGGCGCGGCCCAGGGGGGGCGCGCCGCCAGGGTGCCTGGAGCCCTGGTGCCCCCCCCCCGGCTGTCCTTCGGGCGCACGGAAGTTTCTGGAACGCTGATTTTTTATATATTTTTTCTGGATTTTTCCTGGCAGTTCTCGTAACGTGAAAACCTGAAATACAAAAACAGCCGAAAACAGAAACTGGCACTGGGGTGCACTGAGTTAATAGGTTAGTCCAAATATGATCAAAAGTGTATGGAAGTGTATAAATATCATAGCAATATCACCCAAAAGAGGCATGGAGCAAGCAGAAATTATAGATACGTTTTGGACGTATCAGTCATCATCCTCTTATTAAAAAGCACCAGTTGGAGAACACCGCTGTCATTTGCATGTATTGCTATTAATTTACATTGAGTATGATTGTGACTGGATCTCTTTTACCATGAATTACAATGTCTAGTCAGTCCTTGATCTTCAGAGGTGCTCTGCATTTATGTTTTGCGGTCTCAGAAAGGGCTAGCGAGATACCATCTTCTTATATCATATTATGATTGTTTTGAGAAAGTGTTGTCATCCGAGGTTTATTATTATTGCTCGCTAGTTTATTATGCCATTGATATGAGTAATCATGAGACCTGGAAATTATTGTGAATGTGTTTAGTTCATAATCTTTGCTAAAAACTTGAATGCTGGCTTTACATATTTGCAACAACAAGTGCAAACAGAGTTTGTAAAAAAATTCTTTATCACTTTCAGTTTGTCAACTGAATTGCTTGAGGACAAGCAAAGGTTTAAGCTTGGGGGAGTTGATACGTCTCGAACGTATCTACTTTTGCGAACACTTTTGCCCTTGTTTTCGACGCTAACTTGCATGATTTGAATTGAACTAACTCACGCTGTTTTCAGCAGAACTGTCATGGTGCTATTTTTGTGGAGAAATGAAAGTTCTCGGAATGACCTAAAAATCAACGGAGAATATTTTTGGAATATATAAAAAATCCTGGCGGAAGAATCAAGACCAGGGGGCCATGCCCTGTCCACGAGGGTGGGGACGCTCCCACCCCCCTAGGCGCGCCCCCTGTCTTGTGGGCTCCCTGACGCTCCACCGACCTTAACCCCAACTCCATACATTCACTTTCGGGGAGAAAAAAAATCAGAGAGAAGGATTCATCGCGTTTTACGTTACGGAGCCGCCGCCAAGCCCTAATCTCTCTCGAGAGGGCTGATCTGGAGTCCGTTCTGGGCTCCGGAGAGTGGAGATCGTCGCCGTCGTCATCATCAACCTTCCTCCATCACTAATTCCATGATGCTCACTACCGTGCGTGAGTAATCCCATCGTAGGCTTGCTGGGCGATGATTGGTTGGATGAGATTTACCATGTAATCGAGTTAGTTTTGTTAGGGTTTGATCCCTAGTATCCATTATGTTCTAAGATTGATGTTGTTATGACTTTGCCCTGCTTAATGCTTGTCACTAGGGCCCAAGTGCCATGATTTCAGATCTAAACCTATTATGTTTTCATGAATATATGTGAGCTCTTGATCCTATCTTGCAAGTCAATAGTCACCTACTATATGTTATGGAATTACCCCTCCCGGTGATGACCATAGTTTGAGGAGTTCATGTATTCACTAAGTGTTAATGCTTTGGTCCGGTACTCTATTAAAAGGAGGCCTTAATATCCCTTAGTTTCCAATAGGACCCCGCTGCCACGGGAGGGTAGGACAAAAGATGTCATGCAAGTTCTTTCCCATAAGCACATATGACTATATTCAGAATACATGCCTACATTACATTGATGAACTGGAGCTAGTTCTGTGTCACCCTGTCTAATAACTATTACAGGAGGAATCGCATCCGACATAATCATCCATCACTGATCCAATGCCTATGAGCTTTTCACATATTGATCCTTGCTTAGTTACTTTTCCGCTGCCACTGTTACAATTGCTACAAAACCGTTACTGCTACTTTTGCCACTGTTATCGTTACTTCCATATTACTTTTCTACTAAATACTTTGTTGTGGATATTAAGTCTTCCAGGTGTGGTTGAATTGACTAAATCAACTGCTAATACTTGAGAGTATTCTTTGGCTCCCCTTGTGTCAAATCAATAAGTTGGGGTTGAATACCCTACCCTCGAAAACTGTTGCGATCTCCTACACTTGTGGGTTATCAAACTACTCCCTCCCTTCCCAAATATTTGTATTTCTACATATTTCAAGAAGTGACTACATACCAAGCAAAATGAGCGAATCTACACTCTAAAATATGTCTACATACATCTGTATGTTGTATTCCATTTGAAATTTCTAGAAAGGAAATATTTAGGAACGAAGGGAGTATAACCGTAAGATCTACATCCGACGGTGATAACCCACAAGTATAGGGGATCGTTTGTAGCCTTTTTCGATAAGTAAGAGTGTCTAGCCCAACGCGGAACTAAAGGTAGAACAAATATTCCCTCAAGTTCTATCGACCACTGATACAACTCTATGCACACTTGATGTTTGCTTTACCTAGAACAAGTATGAAAGTAGAAGTACTTTGGGATAGTTTTGCAAGATAATAAAGAGCACATAAATACAAAGAAGGGGCTGTTTCAATAAAAGTACAAATAAGTTAGTG
Organism: Secale cereale; assembly: GCA_902687465.1. NCBI lineage: Eukaryota > Viridiplantae > Streptophyta > Magnoliopsida > Poales > Poaceae > Secale > Secale cereale. The sequence goes on along the minus strand of LR738713.1, from coordinate 429,204,203 downwards.
GTTCAGTAGATAGCTTTTGTTAATAAGAAAGTTATTTGTCCCTAGGTAATCAATAACAAGTACCGGTAAACATTCTTGCAATTTTATATGAGGGAGAGGCATGAGCTAACATACTTTCTCTACTTGGATCATATGCACTTATGATTGGACCCCTAGCAAGTATCCGCAACTACTAAAGATCATTAAGGTTGTGAAAGCCAACCATAGCATTAAGTATCAAGTCCTCTTTACTCCCATACGTCATACCCCACTTATCCGTGTTTGGGCTGCTGTCATCCCCCGCAACACTGACAATAAGCAAACCATGAACATATAACAACACCCTACAGCGGGGGCCCCTCACGTTTGCGTGAGAACGGAGGGCACCGTAGGACAGCACCATGAATAAAATATACAATTATACCAACCAAGATCACGATTAACCCACAGGACAAAGCGGATCTACTCAAACATCATAGGATAACCATAGATCATTGGGAAATAATATATGGAGTTGAGCATCATGTTTAAGTAGATATTACAGCGGGGGTAAAGAGGTGATACACCACTGCAATGAGGGGGAGAGAGTTGGTGTGGACGATAGCAAGATTGTTGATGTATATTGCCGTCTCGATCGTTGCCCCGGTGGCACTCCGGCGCCACCGGAAGCGAGAGGGAGAGAGCCCCCCACCTTCTCCTTCTTCCTTGGCCTCCTCCCTAGGTGGGAGAAGGGTTCTCCCTCTGGTCCTTGTTCTCCATGGCATGGGAGGGGTGAGAGCCCATCCAAGATTGGATCTGTCTCTCTGCCCTCTTCTGTTTCACCTCTCCCAGATCTGACCGAAAACCGTTTCTTATATTCCCGGAGATCCGTAAGTCCGATTGCGCTGAGATTTTTACATGATTTTTTCTGGATATAAGCTTTCTTGCGCCCGAAGTAGAGCTCCAACCGACGTTCGAGGAGGGCATAAGACACCTGGGCGCGCCTGGGCCAGGTGGCGTGCCCTGGTGGGTTGTGGTCACTGTGGGCCCCCATTTGCGTTGCTTCCAACTTCCATAAATCACATATATTCCAAAATAATTCTCCGTGAAATTTTATTGCATTTGTACTTTGTTTGATATGGATACTCTGTGATACAAAAAACATGCAAAAAACATGAACTAGCACTTGGCACTGGATCAATAGGTTAGTCCAATAAATCATATAAAAAGTTGCCAAAAGTATGTAAAACTTGTATACTATTGGCATGAAACAATCGAAAATTATAGTACGATGTAGACGTATCAGCATCCCCAATCTTAATTCCCGCTCGTCCTCGAGTAGGTAGATGATAAAAAAGATAATTTTTTATGTGGAATGCTACCTAGCATAAACTTGATCATATATCTAGTCATGGCATGAATATTAAGACATGAGTGATTCAAAGCAATAGTCTATAATTTGACATAAAGACATCAATACTCGGGCATCCCAACAAACAATCATGTCTTTCAGAATATAAAATGCTAAAGAACATTATCCCTACAAAATCGTATAGTCTTGTCATGCTCTGTCTTCCCAGCTCAATGTATAAATCATGTACTACCCCGGTGTCAGCCCAGCAATTGGTTCATACTTTTTAACGCGCTTCAGCATTTTCAACTCTCATGCAATACATGAGCGTGAGCCATGGATATAGCAATATAGGTGGAATAGAATGCGGTGGTAGTAGAAAAAATAAGGGAAGAAAGTCTCACATCAACTAGGCAAACTAATGGACTATGGAGATGTCCATCAATCGATATCAATGTGAGGAGTAGGGATTGCCATGCAATAGATGCAACTAAGAGCTATAAGTGTATGAAAGCTCAATATAAAACTAAGTGGGTATGCATCAGATTACTATGAAAAATTCCCACGAGTATATGAAAGTGAAAGCATAGGAGACTCTCTACATGAAAAACATGGTGCTACTTTGAAGCACAAGTGTGGTATTTGTATGCCCCTTTCTTTCCTTTTTTTTTCTTTTTTTTGGTGGGCTTGTTTGGCCTCTCTTTTTTGTTTGGGCTTGTTTGGCCTCTTTTATTATTTTTAAAGTCCGGAGTCTCATCCCGACTTTTGGGGGAATCATGGTCTCCACCATCCTATCATCATGGGGCATGCTCTAATAATGGATAATGATGATCATCACACTTCTATTTACTTATAACTCAAAAGAAATAAAAAATACAACTCGATACCTATGATATAGTATGACTCTAAATGAATGCCTCTGGCAGTGCACCAGGATGTGCAATGATCTAGCATGGCAAAGATATCAAAAAACGGACAAGCCATGAAAATATCATGCTAGCTGTCTTACGATCATGCAAATCAATATGAAAATGAATGCTCAAGTCAACTATATGATGGAAGTGCATGTCAATATATCTTGGAATGGCTATGGAAATGTCATAATAGGTAGGTATGATGGCTGTTTTGAGGAAGGTATAATAAAGTTTATGCACCGGCGAAAGTTGTGCGGCACAAGAGAGGCTAGCAATTATGAAAGGTTGAGAGTATGTATAATCCATGGACTCACATTAGTCATAAAGAACCCATATACTTATTGCAAAATTTTATTAGCCCTCGAAGCAAAGTAATACTATGCATCCTCCTAGGGGGGAGGTTGATAGGAGTTAACCATCGCGCGCCCCCGACCTTCACACAAAGATAGGAAAATCAAGGATAAATTGTGCTCCTACTTCCTAGCATAACGAGAGACTATACGTGCATGCTTCGAAAATCACAAACCTTCACACCAATATCTTACTAAACATGTTCATCCACTAGTACCTCCCACATATTATCATCTCTATATCGCAAAACTATTGTAAGGAATCAAACGTACCATATTCAGTGATCCATAAGTTCTATGTAGGATTGTATGACTAACCATGCAATTGACCAATTCCATTTGTATATCTAAATAGATATAAGTGAAGTATGAGATTTTAATTCTTTATACAAAAGATCATGCTCTAACAAATATAAGTAAATCATGAGAGCATTCTACGAACATCGGTTTTCTATGTGAAGAGAAACATGCAATCCAAACTTCAAATGATATAAATGAAGCTAATGGAGCATTCTATAAATCCATACTCAAAAGATATAAGTGAAGTGCAAAGAGCATTCTAAAAATTGACTAAAGACTATCTCATACCAGCATGGTGCATTATCAAAATACAAATAAAAAGCACACGATGCTCCAAGAATTTACGGATATCATGCGAACGAAACTAAACCGAAAACATACCGATACTTGTTGAAGAAATATGGGATGCCTTCTGGGGCATCCCCAAGCTTAGACGCTTGAGTCTCCTTGAATATTTACTTGGGGTGCCTTGGGAATCCCCAATCTTGAGCTCTTGCCTCTCCTCCTTCTCCTCACGTCGAGACCTCCTCGATCTTCGAACACTTCATCCACACAAAACTTAATCGAACTTTTAGTGGCGGGGTTAGTGCATATGATAAATGGAATCCCATCATGTACTTCTCTAGAATTATTGTATAATTATAGACAAACATTACCCACTGTATTCTATCGCAATTCTATGGCCCAAGTCAAGGAGGCGTCAACAAGAATTCAAACATATGCAAATAATGAACCTATAATAGCAATCTGTGAAAACAGGACAGTCTGTAAAGATTTGAACATCCACCATACTTCTGTAACGCTAAAAATTATGAAAAAAATTTAGGAAAAATACTAATTTTGTATAGAAAGACTTTGCAAAAAGTTTCAGAACCTTTGGACGTTCCAGTAAAAAATGTAAAATAGCGCACTACAGTCAAAGTTTCTGTTTTTGCACCGCACAAACCAACAAACAATCTAATCATCCTAAAGGCAAACTCTTGGCACATTATTTTTATAATACAATGGAACTGTACAAGGGGATAATTATTTTTGATGAAAAGTTTCTGTAATTCAAGATTTGCAAAGTTTCCATGAGCATGAACAAAGTTCAAGGACGTCCCCCACTTCAACGGTGCTCGTCCTTCTTACTTTCACTTTTCTTGTTGAAAAAGTTTTAGGTTCCCCTCTATATATTTTTTGTTCTTTAAACTTTATAAAAGCACTCAACATAAATAAATGACACTTTTTAAAAAAATCCTGGTTGTCTCCCTGGCAGCGCTTTCTTTAAGGTCATTAAGCTAGGCATAAATTGCTCAAGTAATGAATCCACTCGGATCCCAAGGTATATCAAAGCCAATTTGAATCAACAATGATTTAGCATTTAGTAGTGAGCACAAAGCAACATATACCAAGCAATGATGAAGTATAACTCTCTTCCTATGCATCTGCCTATCATACAAGAACAATTCATTCACATCAAGTAAAGGCCAATACATACCATAAGCAGTTTCTTGCAATTTTGTTGTGTTGGAAACATAAAGAGGTGGAGATATAGTTCCTCTCTCATAATAATTGCAAGTAGGAGCAGCAAGCACATGCATATTATACTCGTCAAAATCATCATGTGTAATGGTATAATGTAACCCATTAATATAATCCTTAATAAGAGCAAACTTCTCCGATATAGTGTAGTTTGGAGAATTCAAAAAGATAATAGGACTATCATGTGTGGGTGCAATAGGAACAATTTCATTATTGACATATGGGACTATAGAAAGTTCATCTCCATAAGCATAATTCATATTGGCATCTTGGCCACAAGCATAGCAAGCATCATCAAAAAGGGATATTTCAAAAGAAACAAGGGGATCATAGCAATCAGCATAGCATTCATCCTTTGGTAAATTCGAAGGGAAATTAAACAATGTATGGGATGAAGAGTTACTCTCATTAGAAAGTGGGAACGGGTGATCAATCCGCTCTACCTCATTTTGTTCTTCGCTCTCCTCCTCATCTTTTTCATCCAATGAGCTCACAATGTCATTAATTTCTTCTTCCATAGACTCCTGCAAAATATTAATCTCTTCTTGGACAACGGAGGAGTCCTCAATATATGGTTTAATATAAGGATTAGAAGCATAATTATCGTAGCAATATTTCAGTATGGGCAAATTTTCAGATTTGTAGAGAGTAGTATCACACTCTTCAATCAAAGAAGCAATTTCACAAGTACCCCTAAAAGCAACTAATTCTTCAATTTGTTGAACATCATAGTAATTATAAACACCCTTAGTATACGAAGATATGATTCCATTATCACTAAACTCACATTGGTAAGGAAGGTGTTTCTTAGGGTCTTCAGAACAACAAGTAACATCATATATTTCACATAAATTCCAAGCATAGCATTGCAAACGATGAATTTGATCCAATAAAGTTTCCCTTTTGGATAAATGCGGTGTCGCACATAACAAGCATGCTCAGCTAAAGATTTTCCCTCAACTAAGCCAGTTGGGGTTTTACCCCGAGCACATAGGGATCGAAGATGATCCAAGTAAAAAGCCTCAGTAGTGCGATAGATTTTGGGTGGTTCTTCAACCATTGGTTAAGTAGGTACCACTAATTTTTTTGGTATTTTGCGTTTTCTACCCATAACTAAAGATAGAAAACCAGAGCACAAAATAAAAACTACTTAATGATAAATCAAACAAGCACACACGAGAATATTCACCCCACGCTATAACTCCCCGGCAACGGCGCCAGAAAAAGGTCTCGATAACCCACAAGCATAGGGGATCGTTTGTAGCCATTTTCGATAAGTAAGAGTGTCGAACCCAAGGAGGAGCTAAAGGTAGAACAAATATTCCCTCAAGTTCTATCGACCACCGATACAACTCTACGTCCACTTGACATTTGCTTTACCTAGAACAAGTATGAAACTAGAAGTACTTTGGGATAGTTTTGCAAGATAATAAAGAGCATGTAAATACAAAGTAGGGGCTTTTTAGATAAAAGTACAAATAAGTTAGTGGTTCAGTAGATAGCTTTTGTTAACAAGAAAGTTATTTGTCCCTAGGTAATCGATAACAAGTACCGGTAATCAATCTTGCAATTTTATATGAGGGAGAGGCATGAGCTAACATACTTTCTCTACTTGGATCATATGCACTTATGATTGGACCCCTAGCAAGCATCCGCAACTACTAAACATCATTAAGGTTGTGAAACCCAACCATAGCATTAAGTATCAAGTCTTCTTTACTCCCATACGTCATACCCCACTTATCTGCGTTTGGGCTGCTGTCATCCCCCGCAAAACTGACAATAAGCAAACCATGAACATATTGCAACACCCTATAGCAGGGGCCCTTCATGTTTGTGCGAGAACGGAGGGCACCGTAGGACAGCACCATAAATAAAATATACAATCATACCAACCAAGATCACGATTAACCCACAGGACAAAGCGGATCTATTCAAACATCATAGGATAACCATAGATCATTGGGAAATAATATATGGAGTTGAGCACCATGTTTAAGTAGAGATTACATCGAGGGGAAAGAGGTGATACACTACTGCAATGAGGGGGAGAGTTAGTGTGGACGGTAGCAAGATTGTTGATGTAGATTGCCGTCTCGATCGTTGCCCCGATGGCACTCCGGTGCCACCGGAAGCTAGGGGAGAGAGCCCCTACCCTTCTCCTTCTTCCTTGGCCTCCTCCCTATGTGGGAGAAGGGTTCTCCCTCTGGTCCTTGGTCTCCATGTCATGGGAGGGGCGAGAGCCCCTCCGAGATTGGATCTGTCTCTCTACCCACTTCTGTTTCACGTCTCCCAGATCTGACCGAAAATCGTTTCTTATATTCCCGGAGATCCGTAACTCCGATTGCGCTGAGATTTTTACACGATTTTTTTTCGGATATAAGCTTCCTTGCGCCCGAAGTAGAGCTCCAACCAACGTTCGAGGAGGGCATAAGACACTAGGGAACGCCTAGGCCTGGTGGTGCGCCCTAGTGGGTTAGGTCACTATGGGCCTCTGTTTGCGTTGCTTCTAACTCCCAAAAATTCACATATATTCCAAAATAATTCTCCGTGTAATTTTATTGCATTTGGACTTCATTTGATATGGATACTCTACGATACAAAAGACGTGCTATAAAACAGGAATTGGCACTAGGCACTGGATCAATAGGTTAGTCCAATAAATAATATAAAAAGTTGCCAAAAGTATGTAAAACTTGTATAATATTGGCATGAAACAATCAAAAATTATAGATAAGACGGAGACGTATTAGCCGACATCTATTTCTGCGAGAGTAGCCCCAGGTCGATCTCTTTTTCTTTTTTCTTCTTCTATTTTTCAGCTCGTTGTTCCGCAAGCTAATGCGTTAGCCTGCACCCTGTACTCGGCGTTCTTTCGCCTCCCCTTCTAATCAATGAAAATATGCAGCTCTCCTACGTTTATTTCAGAAAAGAAGTCGAACAATGTTAGTACTACTTCTACAGTACCGAATCAACTGTCGCATGTCCATCGTGTGGGGTAGGGAGAGCTTCTTGTTGTAAGCAAAAGCTTCTCCTCGTCTCCGAGTGTAACATCCCAAATTTTCAATTTGGAATGTTATACATTAGATCATTATGCATATCATATTTTCTGGCTTTTGGTGATCCAAGAAAATCCTAAGCAACTCAAGGACCCTCGGAGAGAGTTGGGGATTTCTAAATTTTCATATTTGAGGTTTCTCAAATTTTGAAAATAGGATCGTTTGGTTTTATTTATTTTATCTTCAAGTATTTCTATCATAAATATATGAGAGAGGGAGTAAAATGACTCTCCCAAAATAAAGAAATACGGAAGATTTAATAAAAAGATTAAATAAGTTTTATTTGGAGTTTATTTGGATTTTATTCGAATTAGGAAAAATTGCATGTTTCAAAAATGCATTTTAGTGCCAAGAAAATGTTCATCTCGTTCTAAATATTCTATTTAGACGGTGAAAATTTGTTTTGGCAATTTCTAGATTTTATTTTATTTTCTAGATTTCTTTTTCTTAGCGCCAGCGTTAATTAGAAAAAAAAATAGGGGACCCGTCCCGACTGGGCCGAAGCCCAGCCGAGCCAGGCCCAAGCCGCCTCGCCCGCACCGCCATCCGCAGTGATGGCCGAAGCCGAGCCGGACTTCGCCGCCGCCATGGTTGCCCCTTCCCCAAGCCTTCTACCCCCCTATATAAGTGCAGCCCCCCCCCTTCTGCCGCACACCGCCCCGCGCCCCGCCGCCTTGCCGCCGCACCCCGCCGCCGCGACGCCGCAGCCGCCGCCTCACCGCCCGCCGCTGCTGCCGCCGTTGTTGCCGCCCGCCCCGCCGCCAACACCGCCGCTGCAGCCGCCCCGCCGTCTTGCCGTCGCCCGCCGCAGCCGCCGCCGCCGCCGGTCGTCGATGAGGTAGCCGCCGGTTTTCTTTTAGAAGATCGTTGGTTTTTTTAGAACCCCTAGTCGTTTTTTTATTAGATCAATTTTCTGGGTTTTTTACTCGGTTTAGTTAACTAGTAACCGTTCGCCCGTTCGTTCGTTCTAACGAACGAGTTCGTCGTTTAGTCTCAGCTGACGAACGTTCGTTCGTTAAGCTGTAGTACTTTTCTTTTTCTAGTTTATTTTCTGATCGCGATCTCTGATCCGATCTTTGTTTTAGTTTAACTTTTTGCTCGCTTATCGGAATCAGGTGATTCAAGCGCCTGGAGTTTCGTCTCGAAATTCTCTTTCCGTTTAACCTAGTCACTCAAGCGTTTGCCTCTTCTAAATTTGGACTTAGGTCCAGATTGGTTCGGTAGTTGTTTCTCTTTCGCTGTTTGTCTTTCGTTGCTTTTTCTTTTGCTGTTCTTTTGCAAACCGGAGTTCTTAAGTTGAACTTTCTGGTTAGATTTCTTATTCGAGTTTTACCCATGCATTAGTTAAGTACTTATTGTGTGCTTGTTTGTTTGCGATAGAGTACCCGGAGTGCGCCGCTTGCTACTTTGAATCTCTAGGTTTTGCGGATCATCAGCAAGGCAAGTAACACTTTGATCATACTTTCCAATTACCCAGTTTTCATTGGATTAGTCAAACCCTCACACATTGCATGAGTAGGATCAATTAACTTGTGGGACTGGGAAGTAGATTGTGGTAGTACCTATTACCTGCATTACATTCAAACCTTTGGGAATTACTTCTAGGTTTTCTGTTAGGACATGCTATGCTCGTAGACGTGGATTGAGTGAGTGTATCCATGACAGGTGTGAGTTTGTTAATTAATGGTTCAACTTTAGGTGGCAACATTAACACACATCTGGGTGGATTGAGGCACCTGGGTATTCCAGCGATTGCCTGTTTTTCTTCGGACCGCCACCCAGGCTCAAAGGGATCATGAGATTATTCATACTAGAAACTTCCGTGTGCAGCCATAATGCTATTATGGGCTCTAGCATAGTATGAGTAAGTCGTGCAAACTCTTACAGTGGTGGACTAGCAGATGTAAGGGATGTAGGTTGGTACGGTCCACCCATTTGTAAGGCGCGAGTACTTCCGAAAGACTGTGTCTCGGTCATCCGTTTCTCAAACATCATGCAGTGCGAGAAATCAAACGGAGGAGATCGAGTCTTGTGGGGAAAAGTGCACAAACCTTTGCAGAGTGTACAAACTGATCATGATTAGCCGTGTCCCCGGTTATGGACCTCTTGAGTATCTAGTACATGGATATCATGTGAATCTCATCATGTTACTTTAATTTAATATTGTTGGGTTTAATGATGAACTTTAATTGAGGTTGAGAGGATGTCTATCTTCTCAACGATGTTTCAACTACCATGATAGCTAATTAAAATCTATTCTTTTGAATTAGGGAAAATTGGCTTTACGCAAAAAATGTAACCATAGAGCTTTCCACCAGCCGTATTGCATATAGAATAGCTTTACTTTCATTGCTCTCTTGTGTTACTTTGCCAGCATATTCCATGTGCTGACCCGTTTTCGGGCTGCAACGTTCATGTTGCAGACTTTTCAGACGACGAGTAAGGTGCCTTATAGGTCGTGGTTCTATACTCAGTGATGTCGTTGGAGTTGATGGACTCACTTATCTTCCAAGCCTTCTGATGTTATCGTGTTAGATGGCCTTAAGCCATTTTTATTGTAATAAGTTCATCGTTGGAACTATCGATGTAATAAGTGTGTGATTGCTACTCTGTTATAAATCCTTCAAGTACTATGCGTGTCAGCATTACTGATCCAGGGATGACACTGATGCACAGAGATCGGACTATTTGAGGTCTGGTCGCTACAAGATGGTATCAGAGCACACGCTGACTTTAGGACACGACCACTAAGCTAAAGCCCTAGAGCACTATTCACTCTTCTCTTTTCTGACTCCTCATCTAATCTACTCTTTTAGGATGGTGGATGAGAAGTACAAGTTCACTCAACCGGATGACGATACACCATTTGGACGACACCTGAAGGAAGTCACCAGATATCTAAACATTGGACTACCTAGTTTCATCAGAACCTACAATGCCACTCTACCTGAGGAGGAGCGTTGGTTGATTCAAGCTCAAGTTCCAGGAAGGACGTTCAAGCCCGTCACCGCACCCATAGAATTTTCCTTTAATGCGCCTACTTGGAGCCTAGGCAGGAGCATGGCAGCCCACATCGCAATGGAAAGGATTGGAGAAGTCTACAAGCAGGAGCTAAAGGACACCATCTACCAGATTTGTGGACGCCGAGATGAGAATTGGGATATGATTAGCACCCGGAAGGATAGATCCATTGCAGCCTTCATCCAGGAGTTGAACCATCACATTCGTCGCCGGGAGCACCAAATGTGTGCAGGGAAGATAGATTTGAAGAAAGCCCTAAATAGGAATTTGGATCTAGAGGAAGAACTCAAGTCTACACGCGGCGGATACGAGGAGGAGATGCTAATACTTGTGGAGAAGAATGATGACTTGACACGGAAGTTAGGGATACTCATGGGAGAAGAAGACGAGGAAGAAGAACCCAAGGAGATTCCACCGGAAGACTACATCATCATTGACGACACGGATTCGGAACCCGATGATAGCAAAGACGAAGACTATGAAGATGAAGCTGGAGCAGATATCATGGAATCCTCTGTCGATCAAAATTTTTAGAAGACCTTCCGTTGACTAGTAGTTTTCCCATTTAATAGACTTAGAGCACTTTTGTAATGATTAGATCCGTGTAAGCCCTTGTTTGAAATTGATTTTGGTGTGATGAATTGTGTGTTTGCCTCATAAGCATATGGGTAGTGATTTTCCCTTAGACCTCTTTTCTATTCTAAATCTCTTCCCTCTACACCCATCAGATGCCTCCAAGACGTGAGCCCATATTCGAGTTTCCCCCTGAGCTCACTCAGTTGATCCAGCAGCAGAACACCCTCATGCAACTACTTGTCCAGAACACTAAGAACAACCAGAACAACAACAACAACAACCCTCCACCACCACCACCCGTGGACAACCTGACACGTTTCTTAAGGTTGCAACCACCAGTGTTTGCTAGCAGCATTGAACCAATAGTCATTGACGACTGGCTGCGCAAGATTGGAAGGGATTTGACCACTTCCAACTGCTCAGATGCTGAGAAGGTGCGTTTTGCCGCACACCAGTTGTGTGGACTAGCCGAAGCATGGTGGGATAATTACACAACCACTTATCCCATAGCCAATGTGACTTGGGATCAGTTTCAGCAAGCTTTTCGTACCGCCCATGTCTCAACTGGAGCTATGAGTATGAAGAAGCAGGAGTTTCGCAATTTGCGCCAAGGCAACCGTACTGTGGCCCAGTACATGGATGAGTTTAGTACCCTATCTCGTTATGCCCCAGATGATGTGGCCACAGATGCCGCTAAGCAGGAGAGATTCATGGAAGGGTTGAATGATGAGATGAGTGTACAGTTGATGGTGGCAACTTTCAATAACTACCAGGAGTTGGTTGATCGCGCCCTAATGATTGAAAGGAAGCATCAACAAATTGAAAGTTGCAAGAGGAAGTATGGGCAAGGAAAGTATAATTCTGGAGCACAGTAGAAGCCCCGTGTTACCCCTAAAGCGGTAGGACAGTTTCAGCATACCCATGGAGGAGGTAGCCCGCACAATCATAATGGCCCCAAGAATGGAAATGGAAATGGAGCAAATGGTAACCAGAGCCGCCCTACCCCGTCCACACCCACCAAGAAGGATTTCAGCCATGTCACTTGCTTCAAGTGCCAGAAGACGGGACATTACGCCAATGAATGCCCAGAAGCCCAGAATGGAAATGGCAATGCAAGCTCTGGAAAGAAGCCAACCCTTTTAATAAAGGACAAGTGAACCACGTTAGCGTGGAGGAGGTTGAAGCTCGGCCAGATGCAGTAATAGGTAAGTTTTTAGTTAAGTCCTTTAATGCACTCGTTCTTTTCGATACTGGTGCATCGCATTCATACATTCCAAGGGGATTTGTGGATAAGTATAAGCTGCCAACCCAAGCCCTTAGATCGCCTATGTTAGTAACCTCACCAGGAGCTGAGTATATGGCTAAGTTATGGTGTGATCAGTTGCCATTAAGGATTGGTAACTACCTTTTCCCTTCGGACCTAATAGTATTGGAATCTCAAGGATTGGATGTGATATTAGGCATGGATTGGTTATCTAGGTATGAAGGGAATATTGAATGTGCTAGTAAGTCCATTTTGCTTACTACGCCAGAAGGAAGAAGGATCAAGTATGTATCCCGGCATGATCCGAAGAGGAACAGATTAAATTCCTTATCAGGAGTTGTTCAAGAGGAAGTACCAGTGGTGAAAGATTTTCCTGACGTGTTTCCAGAAGAACTGCCAGGAATGCCACCTGACAGGCATATAGAGTTTTTGATTGAGCTTTTGCCAGGCACCGGGCCAGTATCTAAGAGACCATATAGGATGCCCGCAAAGGATTTGGAGGAAATTAAGAAACAGATTCAGGAGTTACTGGATAAAGGATTTATACGCCCAAGTTCTTCACCTTGCGGTTCTCCAGTACTTCTAGTGGAGAAGAAGGATGGATCGTTAAGAATGGTTGTTGATTACCGAGGATTGAATGAAGTAACGATCAAGAACAAGTACCCACTGCCGATGATCAATGATCTGTTCGATAGATTGCAAGGAGCTAAGTTATTTTCCAAGATCGATCTGCGATCAGGGTACCATCAATTGAAGATCCGAGAGTAGGATATACCTAAGACGGCCTTTACCACTAGGTATGGGTTGTACAAGTATACCGTTATGTCTTTTGGTCTGACTAACGCCCCAGCATACTTTATGAACCTGATGAACAAAGTGTTTATGGAATATTTGGATAAGTTCGTCGTGGTGTTCATAGATGATATATTGATCTTCTCAAAGGATGAAGAGGAGCATGCAGAGCATTTGCGTTTGGTATTGGAGAAGCTCAGAGAACATCAGTTGTATGCCAAGTTTAGCAAATGTGAGTTTTGGTTGAAGGAAGTTGGATTCCTCGGACATGTTATATCCAGAGAAGGAATAGCAGTAGACCCCGCCAAGGTGGACACCGTGACAAATTGGGAAGCCCCGACAACAGTTGGAGAGATCCGGAGTTTTCTGGGACTTGCAGGATACTACCGGAGATTTATCAAGAATTTCTCAAGGATTGCAAAGCCAATGACGGAGTTGCTAAAGAAGGATACCAAGTTCAGTTGGACCAAAGAATGTGAGGCCAGTTTCCAGGAATTAAAGAAAAGGTTGGTCTCATCCCCTGTGTTGATTCTGCCAGATCAGCATAAGGACTACGAGGTGTACTGCGACGCTTCACGTCGAGGACTTGGAGCAGATCTTATGCAGGAAGGAAGAGTTGTTTCGTATGCTTCACGACAACTAAAACCTCATGAGTTGAACTATGCCACTCATGATTTGGAGTTAGCAGCAGTAGTGCATGCATTGAAGACGTGGAGACATTTTCTCATCGGAAACCATTGTGAAGTATATACGGATCGCAAGAGTTTGAAGTATATATTTACTCAGAAGGAGTTGAATCTCAGGCAAAGGAGATGGCTGGAACTCATTAAGGATTATGACATGATATTGCATTATCATCCCGGAAAGGCTAACGTAGTAGCCGATGCGCTAAGCCATAAGAGCCATGTCAATACCCTAATGACGGAAGAATTTCCAAAGGAGTTAGCCGAGGACTTACGAGAACTACGTTTGGAGATAGTTCCGAGAGGCTACGTAGCAACGCTAGAGATCCAGTCTACCCTAATGGATAAAATCAGAGAATCTCATAAAACTGACAAAGAGGTTGCCTCTATAAAGGAGGGGATGAGCGAAGGAAAAGCTAAAGGATTTCGTGAGGATGAACACGACACCTTATGGTTTGAGGACCGCATTTATGTGCCTAATGACCCGGAGATCAGGAAGTTGATTCTACATGAGGCCCATGATTCACCATACTCGATTCACCCAGGAAATACTAAGATGTATTTGGATTTGAAGGATATTTTCTGGTGGACCGGTATGAACAAAGATATTGCGGAGTATGTAGCAGTTTGTGATGTATGTCAGAGAGTGAAGGCAGAACATCAGAAGCCGGCAGGATTGTTACACCATTGCCAATACCCGAATGGAAGTGGGATAAGCTAGGTATGGATTTTATTACGGGATTACCCAGAACTCGTTCTGGCTATGACTTGATTTGGGTCGTAGTCAATCGTATAACAAAGGTAGCTCATTTCATCCCAGTAAAGACTACCTATACCAGTGCAAAGTTGGCAAAGATATACATGACCCGAATTGTATGTCTGCATGGAGTTCCGAGGAGCATCGTATCAGATAGAGGAACCCAGTTTACCTCAAAGTTCTGGAATCAGTTACATGAAACTTTGGGTACCAGACTAGAGTTCAGCACAGCTTTTCACCCGCAGATAGATGGACAGACTGAAAGAGTCAATCAGATTTTGGAGGATATGCTGCGAGCCTGCACACTAGATTATGGATCTAGTTGGGACGACAAATTGTCGTATGCCGAATTTTCGTACAACAACAGCTATCAATCCAGTTTGAAGATGGCCCCTTTCGAAGGGTTATACGGAAGGAGATGTTGGACTCCATTGTCATGGGACGAAGTTGGAGACCGACAGTAGTTTCGACCAGATTTGATCAAAGAGTTTGAGGAGAAGGTGAAGTTGATTCGAGACAGACTGAAGGTAGCTCAGTCCAGGCAGAAAAGTTATGCAGAATCGAAGCGCAAGGAGATAACCTATGAGATCGGAGACAGAGCATACTTGAGAGTATCGCCTCTGCGAGGGGTCAAACGTTTCGGGGTTAAAGGAAAGCTAGCCCCTAGATTTGTGGGACATTACCGTGTTTTGGAATGCATGGGAGAGGTTGCCTATAAGTTGAAATTGCCCGAAGGTTTGTGAGGAGTGCACGACGTGTTTCACGTTTCACAGCTTAAGAAGTGCCATGCGGAGATGGCCGATATACCGCTTAGGGACACAGTACCCCTGGAAGCAATTCAGTTGGACAGTGATCTGACCTACGAGGAGAAGCCTGTTAAGATCCTCGAGTTTTCGAGCAGAATCACCCGCAGCAAGGTTATCAAGTTTTGCAAAGTTCAGTGGAGTCACCACACCGAGGAAGAAGCCACCTGGGAACGAGAAGATGATCTACGCAAGGACCACCCTCACCTATTTTCTAACCAACCCAAATCTCGAGGGCGAGATTCATCTTAAGGGGGGTAGGTTTGTAACATCCCAAATTTTCAATTTGGTATGTTATACATTAGATCATTATGCATATCATATTTTCTTGCTTTTGGTGATCCAAGAAAATCCTAAGCAACTCAAGGAACCTCGGAGAGAGTTGGGGATTTCTAAATTTTCATATTTGAGGTTTCTCAAATTTTGAAAATAGGATCGTTTGATTTTATTTATTTTATCTTCAAGTACTTCTATCATAAATATATGAGAGAGAGAGTAAAATGACTCTCCCAAAATAAAGAAATACGGAAGATTTAATAAAAAGATCAAATAAGTTTTATTTGAAGTTTATTTGGATTTTATTTGAATTAGGAAAAATTGCATGTTTTCAAAAATGCATTTTAGTGCCAAGAAAATGTTCATCTCGTTCTAAATATTCTATTTAGACGGTGAAAATTGTTTTGGCAATTTCTAGATTTTATTTTATTTTCTAGATTTCTTTTTCTTAGCGCCAGCGTTAATTAGAAAAAAAATAGGGGACCCGACCCGACTGGGCCGAAGCCCAGCCGAGCCAGGTCCAAGCCGCCTCGCCCGCACCGCCTTCCCCAGCGACGGCCGAAGCCAAGCCGGACTTCGCCGCCGCCATGGTTGCCCCTTCCCCAAGCCTTCTACCCCCCCCCCTATATAAGTGCACCCCCCCTCTCTGCCGCACACCGCCCCGCGCCCCGCCGCCTAGCCACCG
>LR738713.1:429172569-429186112 GCA_902687465.1 Secale cereale | reverse complement strand
TAAGTGCACCCCCCCTCTCTGCCGCACACCGCCCCGCGCCCCGCCGCCTAGCCACCGCACCCCGCCGCCGCGACGCCGCGGCCGTCGTCTCGCCGCCCGCCGCCTCGCCGCCCGCCGCTGCTGCCGCAGCCGCCGCCTCGCCGCCCCGCCGCCAACACCGCCGCCGCAGCCGCCCCGCCGTCTTGCCGTCGCCCACCGCAGCCGCCGCCGCCGCCGGTCGTCGACGAGGTAGCCGCCGGTTTTCTTTTAGAAGACCGTTGGTTTTTTATAGAACCTCTAGTCGTTTTTTTATTAGATCGGTTTTCTGTTTTTTTTTCTCGGTTTAGTTAACTAGTAAACGTTTGCCCGTTCGTTCGTTCTAACGAACGAGTTCATCGTTTAGTCTCAGCTGACGAACGTTCGTTCGTTAAGCTGTAGTAGTTTTCTTTTTCTAGTTTATTTTCTGATCGCGATCTCTGATCCGATCTTTGTTTTAGTTTAACTTTTCGCTCGCTTATCGGAATCAGGTGATTCAAGCGCCTGGAGTTTCATCTCGAAATTCTCTTTCCGTTTCACCTAGTCACTCAAGCGTTTGCCTATGCTAAATTTGGACTTAGGTCCAAATTGGTTCGGTAGTTGTTTCTCTTTCGCTGTTTGTCTTTCGTTGCTTTTTCTTTTGCCGTTCTTTTGCAAACCGGAGTTCTTAAGTTGAACTTTCTGGTTAGATCTCTTATTCGCGTTTTACCCGTGCATTAGTTAAGTACTTATTGTGTGCTTGTTTGTTTGCGATAGAGTACCCGGAGTGCGCCGCTTGCTACTTTGAATCTCTAGGTTTTGCGGATCATCAGCAAGGCAAGTAACACTTTGATCATACTTTCCAATTACCCAGTTTTCATTGCATTAGTCAAACCCTCACACATTGCATGAGTAGGATCAATTAACTTGTGGGACTGGGAAGTAGATTGAGGTAGTACCTATTACCTGCATTACATTCAAAGCTTTGGGAATTACTTCTACGTTTGCTGTTAGGACATGCTATGCTCGTTGACGTGGATTGGGTGAGTGTATCCATGACAGATGTGAGTTTGTTAATTAATGGTTCAACTTATGGTGGCAACATTAATACACATCTGGGTGGATTGAGGCACCTGGGTATTCCAGCGATTGCCTGTTTTTCTTCGGACCGCCACCCAGGCTCAAAAGGATCATGAGATTATTCATACTAGAAACTTCCGTGTGCAGCCATAATGCTATTATGGGCTCTAGCATAGTATGAGTAAGTCGTGCGAACTCTTACAGTGGTGGACTAGCAGATGTAGGGGATGTAGGTTGGTACAGTCCACCCGTTTGTAAGGTGCGAGTACTTCCGAAAGACTGTGCCTCGGTCATCCATTTCTCGAACATCAAGCAGTGCGAGAAATCAAATGGAGGAGATCGAGTCTTGTGGGGAAAAGTGCACAAACCTCTGCAGAGTGTACAAACTGATCATGATTAGCCGTGTCCCCGGTTATGGACGTCTTGAGTATCTAGTACTTGGATATCATGTGAATCTCATCATGTTACTTTAATTTAATATTGTTGGGTTTAATGATGAACTTTAATTGGGGTTGAGAGGATGTCTATCTTCTCAACGATGTTTCAACTACCATGATAGCTAATTAAAATCTATTCCTTTGAAGTAGGGAAAAATTGGCTTTACGCAAAAACTGTATCCATAGAGCTTTCCACCAGCCATATTGCATATAGAATAGCTTTACTTTTATTGCTCTCTTGTGTTACTTTGCCAGCATATTCCATGTGCTGACCCGTTTTCGGGCTGCAACGTTCATGTTGCAGACTTTTCAGACGACGAGTAAGGTGCCTTATAGGTCGTGGTTCTATACTCAGTGATGCCGTTGGAGTTGATGGACTCACTTATCTTCCAAGCTTTCCGCTGTTATCGTGTTAGATGGCCTTAAGCCATTTTTATTTTAATAAGTTCATCGTTGGAACTATCGATGTAATAAGTGTGTGATTGATACTCTGTTATAAATCCTTCAAGTACGTTTGCGTGTCAGCATTACTGATCCAGGGATGACACTGATGCACAGAGATCAGACTGTTTGAGGTCTAGTCGCTACAGCGAGCCACCGCGCGCTTGGGCAAGGGAGAGGGCGTACTATTAATCAAGTTTCTTCTTGTAGTACGAGTTGATGCGACACATCATAGCACGATTTTCTCAAAAACTTGTGTTTACAATTGCATGCATGCCGTGAGTTTCCTGTTGATCCTTGCATTTGTTGATTTAATGCACCTTGAAGTATGAACATGTGATGATAAACATGTCATGGTTGAGAGCACCTCCAGTGTTTGGAGGCGGCACTGCCTCTAACACCGGCCCCATATGACTGTAAACTTGTATAAAAGACCCGCAGTGCATACTAATATTTACTGTAGCCTGTAACATTTACCCCACCACAAGTTAAAATATATATTCATCACTTGACTAGATCAGCATAAAACTTCAATCAACAAGATGACAGGTAGGGCTAGAAGATTATTTCAATCAAAAAAATGCTTGTAGACGGCCTAGCATGGAGGTGACTCCAATGATTTTAAGCTTAGAGCCATTTGGTCTGCAGTGTATGGCATCGGGCTTAGACCTTACACCATTAATTGTCTACCTTGTACAAATAAGCATCGGTGCCTATTTTCGAAAGAATATAGTTTATTTGTTATAGCCAGCTAACTTAGCTCTATTGTGCTTGCTGTAAGTCACCTTATGAAAACCAAATAATCCCAAAAAACTTAGGCACGGTCAATTAACTCTCACCGCGTTTATTGTTTTTTTGACATGAATAAATCAATCAACCAACAATAGATGTGGGGTGTCTGTGCTTTCAATGACTTGAGACTACCAAACACGAGATGCACTGGTCAGTTCATCGCATGCAATGCTATTAATTAGCAAATAAACATTAGGTTCTCTCGTTTCCCCCTCCTCCTTGGTTGTGATGCACAACCTAAGATGACTTATTCACCTAGATGGAGGGAGTAACTTTATACTACCTCCCCTACACATGAAACTGTCACGCGAGCGTTTGGGTTGCGCTTGGCTCTTCGCCTCTTCGGGGAGTCGAACAGTGATGGTACTACTACAATATGTTATTGACCATCTGGCATCGACTAAACTGCTGCATATCCACCGTGTGCGGGAGGGAGAGCGTGTAGCAAAAGTTTCTCCTCGTCCTGCGAGCCACCACTCTCATGGGCGAGGGAGAGGGCGAGGGCGTTGTAATCAAGCTTCTCCTTGTTGTACGAGTTGGCGCGACACATCAAAGTAGTGCACTCGATATATTTCAAAAAATTGTGTTTACCGATGCATTAAATACAATGCATGCATGCATGCCGTGTGTTTCCTTTTCGATCCTTGCATGTGTTGATTTAATGCACCTTCAAGTAGTATGAATATGTGATGGTAAAACTTTCTATGCCCCTGCCCTAAAGCGAGAGATGGTGGTGCACGAGGAGGGCGAGATCATGGTGATAGAACAGGACCGGACGTCGAAGGTCTATATCGACCTCACCTTGCTCCAGTGCCCCTTGTGCCTCCGCCCCTTGAAGCCTCTAGTTTATGAGGTTCGAATACATCTCGTCTATTTGGCTGACTGAGCAAGGTGCGGGTTTCTTGATTGATGTGATTTTTGATTGATTTGTGCAGTTCAAGGGAGGCACCTGGCCTGCGCGGACTGCCGCGGTAAGCGCCCCGGGAATCAGCGGTAATGCCAGAAGTGCGGGCACGGCGGCGGCTTCGACGTGTGCAACATTCTGATGGACACCGTCCTCTCCTTAATGAGGGTTGAGTGCCCGCACGAAGGCGGTGGGCTCTATGTCACTTACCCAAAGCTCACCGATCACCAGAGCGTGTGTCAGCTTGTGCCCTGCAAATGCCCCGTGCCCGGTTGCGGCTATGAAAGCCCGCTGCCGGCACTTCCCCGCCACATCAACACCATGCACCCCATGCACGTGCACATGATCCAATACGTCAAGGTGCTCCAGCTGCAGGTGCCGGTGTCGGAGCCGAGGCGCTTACTGTTCGCGGAGGAGGAGGACCACACATTTTTCATGGTCGGCTGGGTGCTCGACATCGGCGCGCCTATCGCCATGTCGGTCGTCTGCATCAGAGCGGGGGCGTCCGCACCGCCGCATTATGCGGCCAAGATGTAGGCGAACGGGCCGTCGGGGTCACTCAGAGGCACGACTGACACCGTCAAGGTGGAAATAGAGGTGACAAGTAGCAATGAGCCCGATGCCATCGCCATGGAGGAGCTCACCTACTTCATAGTGCCGCCCAAGCTGCTGGTCGGGGCTGGGGATTCGAGGACAATGTGCCTCCACATTCAGATTGACAAGCTCACCTCCTAAATGATTCAATGGTGCCTTCTATTTATCTTAGTACTAATATGATAATATACCCCAACATCAGATCAGCAGTCGAAGTAGGGTTTACTATGGTCTACTTTAGCTTAAGAGATGGAGGATTTTGATGGCGATGCAGCAATTACTTCAACATCAGATCAGTAGCTGAAGTAATTTTCAATGGTCGAAGGGATATTGTGTGCCCGTTGGATATAAGATCCTTCATGTAAAAGTAAACCTAAACTAGTAGAATGCTCGTGCATTGCTACGGGATACAATGCATGTATTTGAGTGACTCAACAACAATCATCACGTGGCTTTTTTTCTCTTCGCTCGAACCAGTCCGCCTAGCGGACTTCTTGTATTTTTGTGAGTTGTGTATCCACTCCAATAATACTATTGTTAAGTATCTTTAGGGATGAAGATCTCGGCAAGAACCTTCTCTCTTAAGCCCTCCAAAAAACGTAAACCTTCTCTTTCTCCACTCTTCTCTCTTAAAGGCTCGTTTTTGCCTTCTACTACTTCTATAATACAGGTAGTATCCGCTGGTGTGGCCATCTACGCCTCGTAACACCCCGACATAGGTGTGTGCGTGGGAAAGAGGGAGAGTGTCGATGTAATGCGTGTGAAAAAAGCACTAGTCAATGGCTCGCCATGAGGTTATTCCTGGAGAATGCACCAATAATCGTAATATCCGCATCCGACGGTGCCAATTTATTGGACGAAAACATCAGTAAAAAAAGAAGTGCCATGGCATTTAACAAACTGCCATGCCACGAGCTTTGCTACACGCACGGGCATATTTTTTACTGTGTTTACAGGGTGGCTTAGTTGGAATAACATGATTGGAAGAAAACTCCCCTCCCCTACCCATGAAACTGCCACACGAGCGTATGTAACTGCCATGGTCTGCTCCTATGTGCGATATTCATTTTTTAAAGCAATCTACAATAAAAGGCCGGCCTTTTGGCGTGCTGTAGGCAGAGGAGCTTGGCCTTGTCGGTTTGCTACTGCTCACGTGCGGTCGAACATAAGCGATGTACCAAGCCAATGCATGTCGCTTCGGTGAGCAGCGGGACAGACATACCATTTGTTCATGCTAAGCGGCGGGTCGGACCGACGGTGTGTTGGTGCTACTGCTTACATGCGGTCGCACGTGTCAGTGACGCACCAAGCCGATGAGCGTCCCTTCGGTGAGCGGCGGGCCGGACCGACCGTGTGTTGGGGCGACGCCAGCGCGACGGGCTGTAAGTTTACCACCTAAATTAATTTGTATGTAAAGGGTGACGCCCGCAACCTCTCAGAGAAAAAATTGAGTATTGCTTACCAACTACTAGTACTATACACATTTGCTATATGGTTGACTATGTATGACATGGCAACACGTTGTTGGCTATACTATTAACCATGCTCAAAGTACTAGTGCCACGTCCTCTAACAAGTCTTTCAACATGCGTCAAATTATCAACATGGCTAACTCTCATTCGAGAAATATGCTCCATCGTGTACACGCGCGTGGGTGTGATGGGAGGCAGTGGGTGCGTGTGTGCACCTCTTCTCTTCACTAGTCAACGTGTACATGCAATGCACGTGAATTTGGAAGTATATTAAGTGCATGCAGATATTAAGTAGGATATTATTTGCGTGTTATCATGTGATTGGCACTATATTTGGCTGCACGCTAAACGTGTTCAACGCTCGACGTTGAAGCAGTCTAGATCGTTGGATTGACATGATTCGATGGCCGAGATTAATTGGATCTACCTATTTTGGTCTTTTTTACATTGGTATAGATGGTATAGATATAGATATAGATATAGATTCATGTCCTCCACGACTCCACCTAGTGGGTGTGTTAGAGAGAGAGAGGGAGATGGTATGTCCCACATGCCTCTATACATACGTTTCTATCAAAGAGGGTCATAAATACATAGTATATGTATGTGGAGTGGATGATATAGGAGAAGAGCGGGGAAGGGATCGTTTACGCACGTATCGATGGACACGGATAGAGGGAATAATTTTATGAATGTACGAGCGCTAGGAAAGAGTGGGGGATGCATGTTGGGAGATTATGTGAGAGGCCAACCAAGATAAGACAAATGAAGAAGTACAAGAGCAAGATCGATAATTAAAGAGAGGGGACGATAACGTGCGTGGGCGTGCTTGTCTGGATGATAGACCAAGCAGAAGGCATGGATGATGAGACCGGGAGGGCAATTAATGTGTGTGTGGCAGGAGGTCCTATGTAGCTAGAGTGGTCGTGGTTTGGTCGATGTGTGCGTGGGTGAAGAGGGGGAGACTTAACTAGAGATATATATCGGACATTTTGTGTGGGGAGATATCAAGAGACGTTGCTGCACATAGAGGGAAATCAATTGGTGCACATGCATGCATGTGTCAGAGATAAAGAACATCCGAAGTTACAAAGAGAGGGACATGTGTGTGTGGTGGGGGGGAGGGGGTACAACAACTAGCTTGTGACGCCGTAAGAGTGCAAGATGGATAACAACAAAGGGGGTGCAACTAGCTTGTGACACTGTACGAGTGCAAGATGGATAACAACGGAGGGGGAGACAGTGCCGGCGTGCCTCGGAGTTGATGGTGAGAGGAGGGGAGGGACTATGTGTGTACATGTTTGTGTGTCGTAGGCAGGCCTGGCTAGCTAGAGGGTATATCGATTGGTGTGTGTGTGGGAAAGATGAAGACATAGGGAGATCGTGGGAGACCGACCTAAGGAACAAGAACATGTATGCACGATGTAGAGGATGCAAAGTGGCGAGGAGGGCGTGTGCATATATGCATGCACAATATAGGAAAGTTAGTGGATGTCCACAAAGGGAGGAGGAGTGTGTGTGTGTGTGTGTGTGTGCGCGCGCGCGTGCGTGCGTGTAAAAGACTCGCAAAGACGATAATTAGTACAAAAAGGATTCAAATATTTGAACAAGAGCTCATGATGTTTGTAAGTCATGTATGCATGAATATAATGCAGACATGTCTCGCATGGTTTTGAATCAAACATGCTACATACTATACTCACATCGAACAAGGCAAATCGATTTGAATTTAACATAAAATGGATACTAATATTTGAATTGGAGATCATACGGTACATGTAGTTCATATGTTCATATAAGATGGAGGATCAAAATGTAGGACTACATCCATTATAAACCGCAAGGTCACCTAACGATATATTCGAACTCAACAGAACATAGATTCAAAAACTGAAATTCGAGATCCTGGCATTTGTAATCGTATAAAACGGGACACGACTCTTTCTGGTGGTGGGAATTGATTTTTTTTTGTTGGTGAGGGAAGTGCGGATTGATTTGGTATTGTAGAGGTTAATCTTGTTCTCCCGATTTTTTTTAGTTTTTTCTTGTTGTTTTTCATTCACATTTGTAGAAATATAGTAAAAGGGGACACCCTCGTTAAAAAGATAAGAAAAAGTAAAAGGGGACATGACTCTCTTGTGTCTTGTATGAGTTGTCTTTTTTGTACACGTTAAGTTTGTTCAACCGAACATGGAATCCGCGCCTTGTTATCGTGAAGTTTTCGAAGCTAGAGTATCTTTGTCTCTTCTGCTGCGAAACTCCTGCCTCTTCAACCCGCGTCGTGCCTTGTTATCCCAAAATTTCGACGCCCGCGAAAACTCCCTCCTCATTCGAAATCGGCCGCGCAGCCCACACACGCGAAATCCCCCTTCTAACCCTCAGCCGAAAATGCCACCTCGATCTCGCATGGTCAAAACCGGTGGGGGTACGTTCGTAACTTGCCCCACATTTCGGACAAGCGTGTCCCTAAGACACGGCTCCCTCTACCTTCCCCTTGGTTCCCCTCTTTCACACACCGAGAACGCCAAAACCCGCGAAACCCCCGCTCCTCCGTCGGCCTCCCGACCGCCACCCAGCTGGAGCCTCTTCCCCAACGACGTCGTCCACAACAACAACCCGCCGTCCTTTATCCACCGCACCGGATGAGGCTCCGTCGTCGATCTCTTTATCCCGCCGGTTCAGCCGCCCCGTCCTGCACCTCAAAGGATCTGCCCCGATGTTCGCCTCGTCTATCACGCCACCTCCATCCCACGTCTTCACCTGCCGGACTAGAACCGCACCACCCTCACCAATTCCTCTGACGAAGACGAGGCCTACCCGGCGCCACCAAGGAGGTTCTGCACTCACCGCTACATTTTATCTTTTATTTGATCTCACGGGGCTGTCGGTGCTCGATACCAAGTAGCAATGGTGGGTCTCCATCGACGGCGCCGTTGCCTCCCACTTCCTCCACGACGTCCCTCCCCCATGTTGTTTCTCCCTCGGCGGCGACGTCCACACCAGCAGTAGCTGCTGCTGCTGCTCCCACTCTCGCTCGCGCTGTTGCTGCAGCTCTCTCTCTCTCTCGCCCGCACTACGGATCTGGTCTTGTTGTCGATCGTGCTTCTGCTCTGCTCTTGCCTCATTTGTGCTGCTGGTCTGCTCTGCTCTTCTCTCGCTCGCGCTACTGCTAATGCTACACGGCCTGCTGCAGCTGCAGGAGTTGCTGATTTAGCTCTCGGTTGCGCTGTTGTCCTGGGCGCAACTACTACTACTGCGCGAGCTGCTCTTTGCTATTGCATTCCCTGCTTGAGCGGCTGCTGATTTAGATCACTGCTTCTCTACTACTAGTGCTCGAGCGGCCTAAACTTCTATTGTAGTGCTCTGCTACTTGTGCAATCAGTTTCATCGGTGAAATTCAGTTTCGACAGTAAAATTCGGTTTCTTCAGATAAGTTCAGAGTCAACAGTATTTACAACATCAGTTGGAGTGGCCGCCTCATGGCTGATGCATTCTACATCTAGCACTTTTTGTTGATTTATTTTACATCATCTATTGCATATGCTATTAGAATCCCACTTCAGATTAACGCTGCATGTCTCGTCCTGCTTCAGCCTCGCCGTCGTACACCTCACCGGAGCTGCTCCAGCGACGGAACCGTCCATCACGGCGGAGCAGTACCCTCAGCGACGTCTCCAGAATCCTCAGATCTTCTTCCCCGCCTACGACAGTCATACCATTTGCACCATCCTCCATGTACAACCCAATGGTGTTGCGGTCAACAAGGCTACACCAAAAAGGTTGTATACTCGTCGCATCACTTTTTTACTCTACATTCATGTCGATTCCTTAGGGATCCTTTGGTCCAAGGCAGTTGCAAATCTAGAAAGAAATGAAGGATGGTCACAAAGTTAACAGGGAGAAAAGTAAATGCCCTTTTGAACCACAATTTGAATCCATTTAGCAGTTGCAAATCTAGAAAGAAATTCCTATGCATGAAGAATAGGACTAAGGGGTTGTTTGGTTCCTATGCACACCTTGCTATACTTTGCCACACCTCACCTTAGGCAAGTTTCACCAAGTTAGGTAGGTGTTTGGTTCTAGCCATACTTAGGGCAAGAATGTTTTTATCAGCACTGAACCCTACATGTCATAGACACAAAAAGTGTGGCAAGATTCCCTCAGGCAAGCCAAAGTGTGGCTAACAATTTGAGCAACACAAGGTAGGCAAGTATGGCAAAAATCATGTGCCAATGTATGGCAAAGGTAGTCACAAACCATACAACCCCTAAGTGCATTGGTGGCATATAATAAGATTCTAACTTCACATTTTCATGAGGTTTGACTATAATTTAACCATGTTTCTCTCCATTCCTGTGTTCTTCCAATTCATGTGAACCAAACACCCTGGTTGACAGAAATCATGTGTTTGCACATGCTCTGTTTTGCACGTGCATTCTAATCATATTCCTGTGTTTTTTCTGTCCCAGCATTTTTAGAATCCTCCAATTCTAAGGAGCACTTACAAATTTACTTCACTTGCAGATAGGTGTCAAAGAGAACTATGTGTGTTTTGTCCCGCTCCTGTCGTGCCGTCGTCCACACCACCCAAGGTGGACCATCGATGGAAGCGTCCAGCGTAACAAAGACCCCCCCCTGCAGACCTCCTTTCACCACCTCAGATCATCTTCCCCATTGCCGGCAGCCACGCCAACTGCATTACCATCATTGACTGAGCAGATGAACCTAAGGACTACACAGTTTCGGAAGAGAGGTCGCACTCTTTCCTGTATGCTTACGTTATACATCGATTATTATTACATGCTACTTTATCATCCTTTGCACCTCTTAGACTCCAAGTCAGGTCCAAACTAATGTTCAAAATTGATTTTTTTAATATGCTTGTGGGGCAGATATTGAGGTAGCAACAAATAGTATCTACATGTACTAGCTGGTTCATATCGGATCTTATATATGGTTTATGTTGGGTGGGCAACAAACAGTAGAAGAGCCATTGTCTGTATTTTTAAACTGAAGCTATCATCTGCCTGCTATCATTAGTTTTGGATCTATCCACTTGTTGCTACAATCAGTCTTGATTTCTCTATGCACCCCTTAGGCCTTACATAATCTAACTATGTTTCTTTATTATGCATGTCAATTATTGTACCCAATCGTTCCGAACATGTGGAGAAAAGGATAAGACCGTTACGTGGGAATATAATGTTCCGAACATTTGAATTAACAAAGTGTCATCCTCTTGTGCACATTATTGTGGAAATCCCTCCGTTGGAATTCTCGATGAGTTGTCGCTG
Source organism: Secale cereale (assembly GCA_902687465.1). Lineage (NCBI taxonomy): Eukaryota > Viridiplantae > Streptophyta > Magnoliopsida > Poales > Poaceae > Secale > Secale cereale. The sequence continues at coordinate 429,175,104 of LR738713.1, read as the reverse complement.
AGCCGATCAGCCACCTCCTCATCCTCTCCTTGGTTTAATGATGAACTATTGTTTCAGGCACCTGCTCCCATAGTTCATTTCCTGAGAATCTTGCAATGTCATTCCGTTGATTTGTATTCCACCTTTTCTTCTCGAACATCTTGAGTCTGAGGTATCATGACACCAATCGGATCTGAATCTTGGTCAGATATGATGGTTGGGGCCACTTCCTAGTAGTTATAATGTTGGTCCTTTGATGACCCGGTAATGATGTCATGTCTAGCACCCTGGCTGGAGGACCCATCATTATAATTTCTTTTGCAAGGATAACCATTCTTCCAGGAGGAAATTGTAAGACTTATTTTATAAGTTGCTCCTGATGGATCAATTGTGTATCCAAAGTCTGACCCTTGATTGAAACACCATATCATTGCTACCTCGAAGCATGACTATGATACCCTGCTCATCAATAAGAACATTGGAGGCGCGATGCTAAATGTTTCTTGGTCAATTATCCAAACACCGTTGTATGGGTAACATCTTCATTAATCCTTGCTTCTTTATCGAAATGGTTGGGTACTTGCTCTCCTAACCTGTATGCCATGTTCTGCTTGTCCATGGGAAGGATATACTCCTATCAGTTGTGTGTAAACACAATTTCCCTTTCCATTTGTTTGTTTAACCTTCCTTTGATCTACATGTAATCTAAGCAGTAATAATTTTCTACTTATGTAAACAACTTGGTGTACAACTCTGTCAGTAAGAACCCGTTAGTCTTGCTCATAACATTCCGGTAACCACCGATGGACGATAACTTTGCCTATTGGTCCGCCTCGTTCAACGAGCAAGAAAACGGTTCTCTTCGTTCCCCATCCTTGGTACCGACATTGTTGCCGACATAGCTAACAAGCTATCCACTGACATGCCTCCCTGTCGTGGATGCGCAAGATGTCACCACCCTCCCTACTTTGTAACCCACATGGTGGGCCCATAACCCATAGGTCCACTGTATCGAAACCTGACTCTTCTTTACAACCCGGACCCTAATGTATCCTTTGCACCTGGCTTCGTATGTGATTCATGAGCTAAATTCTATACCATTATCATCCTGGAAACAAACACCATGTTATTCTTGTTGTTCTAGCCCCCATTCCAGCTTCTGTCTAGGCATCGAATGATTGCCTAACCTTTTTGAACTTTGGTACCATCGCTTATTGTTCTCAATGCATTCACTGAAATACTACTCGTAGGGTACTTCGTGTACCACTTTCTGAATTCACCGTTGGATGCACATACTTCGTGGAGATACGTTCCTCCAAAGTTTTTTTCCCTGTTCGCTTTCGTAGGACGATGGAGATCCCGAAGAAAGGTTGACGACTTGATCACGGTGACTTGAAGCAGAGAAATGAAGACATCAACGAAAGGGATCAACCTCTTCGAAAGGGCAGCCAAGACCATGAAGACTCGTTAAGTTTTCGCTACCAGCACTTCCCCCCCCCCCCTTACTCCACCGCTTAAATCTCGGGACGAGATTTCTTGTAGTGGAGGAGAATTATGACGCCCGGATAGTTAAGCTATAGTAAATCCCTGTTAACAAGGCCACGTCACCATGATTACTATTGCTAATCTCGCAATGAATCAAATCTCGTCCCGAATTTGAATTTAAAATAAAGATAAGCAGTAAAAGTTTTCAAACATTAAAACGAAAATGTTCTAAACATGAAAAATAAATCATAAGTAATCACGGTGGAGAAAACATATTTTATATATCTATAGAGTATTCTAATGTCTTAAAGAAATTAAGGCAACGGTAAAACAATTAATTAACTACTCCTTATGTAATAAACAAATACTAACTATTTTATTAATGTGCCAAAATATCACTGGCAATGGTCTAATTACAAATACTAAGTTAGGTACTGTTTCTTTTTATATAGTAAATAAAACTAAAATGAATAGTGAATAAATTAGAACAACTAAATAAAAGGAAAGGAAAAAGAACAAAGCAAAACAAAAAAAGAAACAAACCCCCACGCTAGGCCAACCGGCCCAGCTGGCCAACTGGCCGGCCCAACCGGCCCCTCTCTGGCCTACAAGGCCACTACCCCGACCCCCCAAACCCTAAATCACTTCCTCCCTCCCGCACGGTTCCCTCTCCCTCCATCGACCCCCCCTGGATCAGGTTCGACCCTGCACGCCGCCACACTCCCCGCGCCGGACGCTTGCTGCGCCGGCGCGATACCCCCGATGCCCGCGGTCGGCCGGAGGCTTGCTGGACCTCACCCGCACTCCCGCGCCCAAGGAACGGCCGCCTAACGCCGTCTCCAGCGCCACCACGTCCCCGCACGGGCCCTCGCCTCGGGCCACGTCGCCGGCGCCCTACCTCGCCCCATGGCCGCGCTCCCTGCTCGCGTTGGTCGTCGCCTGGCCGGCCACCGTCGCCACCACCTCGGCCCGAGCCACCACATGCGGTGGCGCCCTTGATTTCGGCACCCGACACACCCGTCGTCACCAGGCCGTCGCCGGACCGCCACCCCACCGTCACCGGACTGCCCC